>BMAV01016178.1:8701-30089 GCA_019973955.1 Trichonephila inaurata madagascariensis | reverse complement strand
CAACACTTTTTACATTCATATCAGAATTACTGGGCATGCGCAGTTGAGCTGGCGCAAACACAGTTCACATATTCTTATTTGAAGACACAACAATTCACTCCTAATTCACTTAATTACACAGATGGCGTTTCGCACGCCGTGAACTGACACAGTCAAATTAATTATTCATTAAATTTAACTTAAAGCTGATTTAGGAGAAATTTTATTTGTGGGAAATTTACAATGTTTTACAAAAAATTCATTTGCTTATATTTGATGTTTTTTTTTTTTATATACCAAACTAAACTCAGTGGTGTAACAGCCCACAAAGGGCCAAGACCTACTGTGTTCATCTCAGTTTTCATGACCTTGGGCACTGAGGTGCATGAGCAGGTGGTCAGTCTGACTCAGTGTTTTTTCTTGGCATCTTTTACTTGGATTAACAAAAAACTGATTTATTTTATTTATCAGATAATCAAATGCTTTGTGTTCCACTTAACTTCTCAGTTTAAGTGATTCAAACTTATCTTTGTCTGAAAACCTATCAGTTCTTTGATTTTTTTTAAAAAGAAGTTTTCTCTATTTGATATTGTAAAGGGCTTATGTATTTAAGTTTCTTTCTTTTCCCCACTGATCTTTACAAATACTAAGCTGCATTTATGTTTCTGTTACATCTAATTTTTTTTAAAATTAAAATATGAATCATTATTATTATTTTTTTTTGCAGCTTAGTTATATGGAGCTTGTATTATGTAGCATTAAATAAGTAATAGTTTTGAAATATACACTCCCAAACATGTCAAAGCTTGAGTTTATTTATTTTTTTTTACATGGCTTATATGTCCATTGAATTCTTTTAGATATTTTGTGTGAAATGATTTTAATTACTTCCATCATGACATATTTAATTAATATTAGTTCATTTTTGAATTACTTCTAACTGTATTTCTAAATTATGATAATTTTCCAATACTGTTGAAATTTCATTCAATCAAAATTTTAATATTTGTTTTCAGTATAATAGTATATCTCCAGTGGTTGTGGATTTTGTTAAAGCTGTTTCCAGTCACATTTTCTACAAATCTTTTAAACAGGTATTTAGAACTCTATTTTGAGTAATTTAAAATTATTGATAGTTTTTATCTAACTATTCTTTACATAAAATGAAAAAAAAAAAAAAACTTGAAGAATAAAAATTTATTATCTAATATAAAGATTAAATTTTGAAATTAAGTATGAATAAATTGCTTATTTTTTCTTAGAGTTCCAGTGATAGCTAATTTTTTTCTTTGATAATTCTTTGGAGTGAATGTAATGAGTTAAAAGAATTATCAACTCTAATATTTTGAATGATACCCTTATTTGAATGTAATGGGTGCAGTACAGCATTTCTTCCTTGATATTTGTTTCACTCGCCATTAGATGGTGTTCTAGTGTAGATTTCAACCTCACAAATTTGAGCTGTTTGAACCTCAGACATCAAGTAAAATTTAATTCCATATTTCCCTCTTGTTTTTGATATTATATATTGTTGAAATGAATGTTTTCCATGTGGAAGGGCATATTTTCTTTAAGAATCAACATCTTTAGCAATTATACACATTTCAAATGAGGATTTTAGTGTAGACAGTTTATCTACCCAGCATGGTTGCTTTAGCTGAGTAGTCATGGCTGCAAACTAGTGGTTAGCTTTTTCTTTGTTGAGTCAACTGCTGAGGCTTAAAATCCTCATGTTGGAATGGTGTGGAAATTTGGAGATTGGGATTCCAGCTTAGCTGTCATGGAACTTTTTAACATGGCTTAAAATTAGGAGGTCCATCACCAGTAGTCTTGTTGCTTCAGAGTGTGACATTAATAATCAATAAATACTTGTGTGGCATTGATTTACGCTATTATCTTTGTTAAATCTGATATACTGTCTGATTATTTCAAAATGTTGCAAGGACATGGTTAGATGAAAAATGTCATGACTATCTCTGGTCTAATATTCTTTCAGAGATTCCCCTGCTGACGTTTTGCTTCCAGTAAAAATTAGCAAATGTGCCAAAAAAAAAAGAAAGTAATTGCACACAATTTGAAAAATTCATTTACCATTATTGCAATATATTCTTTTATTGTTTGAAAAGTTCCAGATTTCTTTACCAATGTAAGCTTCAAGTTCCAAAAAGAGACAGATATTCTCCAAAAGTCTTCCAAAGACCTACCTCCTCACTCTGCTAAACTTGAAATTAAAAGGATTTTTAAAAATTGCTTTCGTAGCACAGCTACCAGTGGTACTAAAAATAAACCTTGGAAAGTGTTATTAAATCTGATTGTGTCTCAGACTTTCCTTGTGCTACTGCTGTGGCTAAGACTATTGACTGGATGTGTGACTGCCTTTGAGCTTATTTGTTTCGTTTTAGTCTGATTGTCTCACCTGTGTGTGTTTTGTGTGATTCTGGACAGGTTATGAATGCTGTTCATTTAGGTGGGTGCACTGCACTTAAGAGTTTGGACTGTTATTGTAAAGATGTATTGGAGAATTCATTGCCTAATGACCTGATGGTAAATGACCAGGCATTTGATAAATAATAAACTTCAAGTTCCTCAGCAGAAACCAGTCTGGATGTTTTTTTTTCTTTGTTTTTTTTCTTCTGTTCTGAACATATTTTCTTCATTTGCTGGTTTGCTTCTTATAAAATTAATTTCATTTTGTCATCTGTGAGTAAAAACTTCTTTCTGACTTAAGATGCTCAGTTATTCACTAAATTGCAAAATGTGTAGGAATTTTAGAGATCGATTTCATAATATTATGTTGATTGTGTTGCAAGAATGAAAGTCAGAAAATATTAAATAAAATAAAATTAAATTAATTGAAATTAAGTTATAGCACATATTGTTCTTTAGATGTAGGTGGATGGAATTTACGCTATATATATATTTGTACAAAGGACGACAGTGATTATGTTTTTTTTTTTTTTCTTCTGTATCAGTAATATGTTTTATTTTATTACCTACTTTAATGGATAAATGTTTTGTTTGTTTATCCAGATCATCACTACTTCCTTTATTAGATTGATCTTTGAGCTCTTATAAAAGTTTTCTGATATCTTCTACATTAAGATCACACTTATTGGGAGCCAGCCATATTGCACAATAAAATGGCAAAATACACCAAACAAAGTTGAATATCATGAGCTTGTATCAGTATACTGATGCTAAATATTGAGCATTCAAAATGCAGACCATAAAAAAATGCTAAATTTATTTTTATATATTTCTGTGCAAATTAATGAAACATAACCTATTGATATTAGAGGGTTGCTTAGATCCAGTTAGGTCAGATGTAAATTTTTATATGTTGAGAAAAGAAACCATTCTCTATTAATCTGAAAAACTTATGAATTGAAATTTATCTTTTTGAGGAATATTTAAAAGATAAGATGTAATTATTAAAACCTATGAGATCTATCATGAAATAAATTTTAGGAATAGGTTGATTAGATTATAAGAACTATTAGTGACTAGACTAAAAATTGTAACATGTAAAATTGGGAAATAGAAAGTTAGCATTATCAACAGTTGCTTAATTAAATCTGACTAGTTGTAATTTTTTTTGTTTGACGTTAATGTATTTTAGTTTCCATTCTCCTCCTAGAAAGCATTTTACTCTCACTCTACACCACTGTGTCTTTCAGCATTTTCATTTAGAATTGACCACATTTTTCTTAAAACTAACCCATTTACGGCCATATTCTCAATCGTGAGTTAAGCTGGCGTTATTCCCGAATCGGAGGTAACTCGCAGATTGGCGAAAAATCATTATTCTCAACTGCGGATCGCGATAAAACCACGGATTATTCATCCAAATGTAATCCGAATTCCTACTCGCCGATTTCGGAGTGTAACTCGCGAAACTGTTTGTAAACAAAGATGGACGACCGCTTCGATTTTTTTCAGCTTGAGGATTTAGAAGCATTGAAAAGCGTAGAAAGAAGGCCAGTTTTCATTCCTCAACCTAGGAACGTTAACAATTCAATACACTTTTTTTCTTCATGATTCAGCTAAAAATTACGTTTGATTTAATGTTATACAATGAGAATGCAAAACTCGTGTTATTTTAAAATTCAAATTTATATTTTGATTGTGTATGCAAGTATATATATCTTAATATATTTTTCTTTTTGATTTAAAATTTTCCAGCAACCCTTCGGTAGGTTAAAATAGAATGTTTATTATGTATAAAATCATTAATTGAAATTATTTCTACTGTCTAATAATTATTCTCAATTCATGATTTCTATAAAATCTTAGAATGAAAAATTCAGTTTTTTTTTTTTTTTGTGAAGAATAAATTTGTTAATTGAATCTCAGGCCCCATTAAGTCACATTTATCTAAAACAACATATTACTGAATCTTTTCCAATTCCATCTAACAAAAATAATTATACTATTGGTATTAATCTGATTTTATTTGTCACAAAACACTATATATATATACACACACATTTTCAATATTTTACAATATAAAACAGAAAACAAATTTCATATGTACAAAATATTTGCAATTTTTCAGAAAAGAATATTTTGGTAGCAGAAAAAATTCAAAACTAACTATTCCTAATGACATTTTTTAACATCTCACTTTACAAAATATCCCGATTTAATTAGTTATTATAGTAACTAATAGTAAGTAAATAAAAATAATAAATATATATTTTTTAAAAAATTGAAATTATTCTGAAAACTTGCGAACATATTTTATACACTTTGAAAATTGGTATAAATTTTAGTGAAGTTAAAATTCATTATATAAAATAAGACATCTTCATACTTTTAAAAATCAAGCAAGTATAGAATAAATTTCAGTTATAATAGTAAATAGTGATAAAATGAAATCTATTTAAATAACAATAAAGTTCATTTTCTTCATAAATTAGTGACTTTTCCACAAGAAAGCGTGAGAAATAGAGAAGTCAGGTGTTTCTTCAATTAGTTTCTGCTGCAATAAATGATAGAATTTAGAAAAATTACATAAATTTATTATTTAGTATAATTTAAAATGCATACATTAGTATTGTTAATTTAATATTTAATTAATATGCTACTACAGTTTTTAATACATTAATTTTCTACCACACTATACCCTCAGGGGGCTCATCTTCTTTAGGTGGGTACAGGTGTCACAATCCCGAGGTATCCTCTAGTGATCTTTTCCTTTTCCCAAGGGGTTTACTATCTTTGGTAAACACGGGTATCACGCCCCCGGGGTACCCCAGTGATCCTTCTCTATGTTCGACCCTCCATCTAGTCATCCAATTTCTTTTCCCGTCCAGACCACAGACCTATGAATGTTTGGCACAGTATAGCCAAAACTGGCTCTTGCGCCATAATACACCAAACTCAACTCAACTCATTCTACCACACTATAAATTATTCCACTAAAATAAATCTTATTCATCGAAAAGAAATTTTGTAAACTATTGCCTACTTTTACTAAATAACTTTACTTTTCTGTAAGTCCTTCATTATACATAAATTTTCATACTATAAAGGAGATTATGCACAGTTTATAATTTAATGAGAAATCACAGTACATTTTCAAGTTTGATACATTGTACACATTAAACAATCATAATTACTTAAATACATAAATCTGTAATTTTGGAAGTTAATTCTTTTTTAATCATTTTTTTAATGAGGTGTAATAATTTACATCTTCTCTTATACATGTGCAAAAGTTGTGCATATCATCTTTATTCTT
The DNA here is from genome assembly GCA_019973955.1 of Trichonephila inaurata madagascariensis. Lineage (NCBI taxonomy): Eukaryota > Metazoa > Arthropoda > Arachnida > Araneae > Nephilidae > Trichonephila > Trichonephila inaurata. The sequence continues at coordinate 24,367 of BMAV01016178.1, read as the reverse complement.
TTTATGAAAAATACTCATACATTTTACGTGAGTTATTTTTTTACATAATTCTAATCAAATATTTGTGAACACAGTAGATGAGTGGTCGTGGTCACAAATTCATTACCAGCAAGTTTGGTGCCTCTGAAAACCTGAAATCTGTCATGGTTAAAAGTCTTCATGCTCATGTGCTGTGGCAATTTAGACTGAGTTACTAATTCAGGTGTGTTGTCCTTGATATTTGACAGAGGTTCAAATCATGAGGTCCATTGCAAATAGACCTCACATTACTTTAAGATGCAACATTAATTAAAAATCAAACCAAACCAACTGAATTTTTAACTCTTTTTAAGACCATGTTATTTGCATTTCTGGATCACAGAAAAATTAACTTATAAATTTTAAGTGTATTTTGAGAAGAAATTTTTTCAATTATTGATTCTTTTACTCAACATTTCATAATGTGATTCATATTAGAGATCTTTTATATAATAAAACACAAATCACTCTATCAGAAAAATCTATTCAGAATAATACGGAAAATTTAAATTAAAAGCTAAATAAATTTTAAAAAAATCCATTTACACTTACCCTGAGTTCATAATGAAACAGCAGTCTCATAATCGTGGTTGCAATCATATCTACACGGCAATGGTTCAATGAGGGCACCCATAGCGGCCAGCAGTTCATCTAATGATGTGGTCTGTAACTTTTTGGCTCCTCCACCAGTTTTGAAAGTTTAAACTTTATCCAAGCTTCTTCCTTTTTGCGATTCCTTGTGCATATTTATATATTTATTTTGCAGCTGTTGTCGACTTCGTTTAAAAAGGCTTGCTGCATTGAAATCAATGGTCAAGCTATCCCATGCTTCTTTTTTCTTATTGCAAACTGTGCTGGTTATCTTGCTATGAATAACATCTTGTATTTTTCAATAAGATTTGTCAACAGTTCTATCTCAACTAGAAAAAAGTTACTTTTATTTGACGTAGTAGCCATGAGAAGAAAAAAGTAGCTGTGAATCGAACGTCTAGCGCCAAGATACATGCTATATGTAAACAATATACCACGTGATTATCAGTGTCCAATCGCAATGAGTTTAACATCTCGCTTACGCATAACTCGCGGTTCCGGTAATCGTCAGTTCGAGAATAAGAAACTAGAATTACCCGAGAGTTACGACCAACGGAGAGTTACCCAATCCATCGGTTATCTTTTCAAATACTCGCGATTGAGAATACCGCCATTAAGTGCTTCACTATCATCTTAATATGCAAGAAAAATCAGAATCTTTTTTAATTATCTTTTAAAATGTTGTTACCAAAAGATTAGGTAAAATACTTAATTTCAGAATTGAACTTATTTTCCATGTTTTTTACATTACTATTTTTTAAAAATTTAAATATCTTTTTTCATAATTAAAATATACTGTTGAATGCAGTCTTTTTCATAATTTTTTGTTAATATTTACTATAAATGTTCTGAAACTAGAATAATCTTCATTTTCTAGGAGCAAAATATTCTACAAGAAAGCCTTTCTTCAAATTCTACTAGTAAAGTGAATGAATGGCCTAAAACTCTATACCATTCCTGTATTGTTTATGGTGCTTTGTTGTGTGTTGCTGTTTTGTTTGTTCTTGGTGGCTTGTTAGCGTGGCATGCTCGTCTTATTTCTAAAGGAGAGACAAGCATTGAAAGTCATATAAATAAAAAAGAGACTGCCAGACTTTTAAAGGAAGGCAAGGTAAGTTTAGTGTGCATTCATACTGAAAATATAAGCATTAGATATATATTTATATATAATTTAACTGAGAGGCTTAACATTCTTTGTGTTAAATATTAACATGGCTTTATTATATGAGGTTGATCTTGTTTAAGATCTCATTATGCAATTTGATTATAAAATAAAGAAGGGAGTTTGATATCTGTGGGAAAAGTTTGCTAATGATTGATACTGTTCTAAATTATATATCACAAATACAATTATTACATTTAGTAAAATGTGTTTTTAATTGAAATATTATTTAATTAAGATAATAAAAATTAAGGATTCAACTATGTCTTATTAAAAAAATATATTTTCTCCTTAGATTTATGAAAATCCTTATAATTATGGCATTGCAAAAAATTGGAAGATATTTTTATGTATTGGCTACAGAAGGTAAAGTATTTATCATTTTTTTTAAAAAAAAAATTGTAAAGATAATTTATGAAATCTATAGTTATGAAGATTTTGTGATTACAAATGAGCATTGTTAATTTTTTAACCATTTTAATGAAGTTTCTTATAAACAAATATCTTACAATCAAATATTTCAGAAATTTTTATTTGCAATTTCTGAATCATTTATTCCTAAATTTTAAAAATCACTTTGTAACATGCACAAATAAAAAATTTGGGGTTTATGTATATAAAATGTAGGAATAAACTAATAAATTATTTGAAAACCCTGTTATAAAATTTTATTTTATAAAGAATTTTTCTTATCTATGAACTGTTTTCTTGAAGTGAATGCAATTTGAATCCTGAAAAATTATTTACCTTTATTCCACGAATTTTTTAAAAAAATCTGTTGTATGCATGAGATCATATTCACCTTCTAAGCATTATGCACACATAATTCTGTCCAACTGGAGATGCTTCTAAAAGCCACTGCACTTATTTTCTTGACTTCAAGAAAGGACTTCAAAAGTATATGAGCTGTACTCTTTTGCAAAATCCTCCCCCCCCCCCGGAAAGAGGTAACGTCGTGAGAGATAATTAGGGAGGGTGGTAGTGGGGCAACACAATGGGCATTGACAGGAAGTTTTATAGCTCGCAAGGAACCCTGTGTTCTTACCCTGGAGCAATCATAAAAAACTGGGAAGAATTTCTTTCAAACCCCTTAGTGTTAGTGTTTGTAAGTTAGCTTGATTTGAGATTTTATGGGGTTTGAATTATAAATAAAGTATTTGATGTAGTTTTCGCGATATAACCATTTTTTTTTATTAAATTTTGAAAGGTCCCAATACACATGAATAATATATATTATAATTCACTTTTGGTTTTATATTAATACGAAGCTTTAACAACTTGGGTCGTGGAAGGGTAATCTGCTATTTTATATAGTTGGATAAATTACTTTTTTAAGTATCTTCTTTGCTTGGTTAACTCACGTTTTTTTCTTCACCTTAAAATAATCAAACAGAATTAAGTTTTTATAATATATCTCTCTCTAAAAAAATATCTATAACTATATTCTATTGCTTCATTTTTCTTATCTTAATCAATGCTTTCAGTTTTTAAAACATGATTTTTTCATTATAAGGTGTCAAAAATAAATAAACAGAACACTTCAAAATTTAAAACCTTCTAAACTTTCCAACAACTAAAAATGAATAATTTTTAAATTTCTGCATCAAATTATTTGAAAAAATTTCTTACGCTTTGATAAAAATAACAACAAAAAAAATCCATTAGTTTTTTTAAATTTCAAAGCCAGGTGTTCAGGACATCTTACATACATTCCGTAGTTTTGCATTGTTAAGATACACCGAATTATATTTGAATTTTAAATGCTTGAACTTCAGTTTACTTCAAAGAGAATATGAATGAAGGTTTTCCCACAAATTAATTTTTTTAAACTTGAATGTTTAAATAAATAGTAATCAAAAATATCTGGACACATTTATAGTTGACATTTATGCATATAAATAAATATAAAGATCAATTTTCAAGTTTAAATAATATCTATTTATGCAAAATATCTCAACATTTATCTTTTTTTAAAGGCTAACTGAAGAACAAGTAGCGTAAAATCCAGCATATAACACACACTTTTAATACCAAAATTTACAGGTGCACATTATACCCCAGGTATAAAAACGAGAGCTTTAAGAATAAAGAAAGAAATGAGCAAAAAAAATTAGACTTCTACATATTTCAAAACACTTTTTATTTAAAAAAAGTGACATTCTAATGAACTTCAAAGGTTGTAGTTCTCTAAAAGTATACTATTTTTGTGTAAAGGCTTAAGAAAATAACTTGAATAAATCGCTTCAAAACATAACAGCATTGTATACACACATTTCAGTTTTCTTCATAAAAATGGCTGTGCACGTTATACAGCGAATATACCTAAAAATTAAAAATTGCAGTTTTAAAGTATGAGTGGGCTTTACACGCTGGATTTTACGGTAATTAAAATCTGGATATTTTTTGTAATCTCAATCATACAAAACTAGGAATTTATTATTAGAAAATTAATTTGAAATTTCGAAGAAAAAAAAATACTGTTGTATCGTGCATATGCAATTAAAAATTATTTACCATAAATACTAACAATTCTTTGAATATAATAGTAAATTCAAATTTTAATATGTAGCATCTTTAACATTTTTTAATATATTTTGTAAATTCCCTACAATTTGGTTGAAAACTGCATGTTAAGAGCAAAAATATGTTGAAAAGTTTGATGAATTTACATAGATACAAAGCTGAGAATCTAAAATGTCGGAATGAAAAATTATGAGTATATCTGCAATAGTTTTTGAAATATTTATTTTAAAATTCAGAAAATTTTTACATTATGATATATTTAATACTAATTAAATTGTCAACAAAATGATATAATAGTTTGATGACACATTCATATACAATTAAAAATTAGGAAGGGCATTGTTGCAAATGTTAAGTTTTTTTTATAATTTTAAGTTCAAGACTCTAAAAGATTGATGTAGAAGATATAAAATGAGCGTCTAAAATACATGAAAAATGCAGTCTGTAATGCCATGATCTTGACAAACATAAGACAACATTTTCCCTTGCTAGGACACAGCGGCTTAAGCAAGGGCAAATGAGGGCCCCGTGGTTTTGGCGAGTGCCACTCTTGCAATTACCCAGTTTCCAGGAAGTCATGTAATTTTCCATACATTTTTATAACAATTAATTGTAGAATTGATTTCCAATACATGTTGCATTTGAAGGTATCTAAGATAACCAACCATATACTCCTTTAGATTTTGTACTCCCTTTTCATAAACTGTACTTCTTTATTTGTACTTCCAAAATACACGTTTTGTATTCTAAAAAATATATATAAAACTATAATGAGTAATTTTAATTTATGCAACTTTTTAAATGTTCCTATTTAGCCATTTTTGTCCAAACAGTTTACATGATAAAAAAAATGTTGACTCGCGTATTCAGTAGGAACAAACAATAGGTTTTATTTTTTACCAAATGGGATTGCATCACTTCAGGGATCCCCCTTAGATAAACATTTATTGCAATTGTTTGAGAACTAAAATATTTTTCTTCGAAGTATGTTTATTTCTTGAGGAACTCTGATTTATTTTATTCAAGAAATACAGGTTTTAAATAAATTACTTTTTCTTTTCAAACACATCTACTCAGTGCCGGATTACTCATTAGATGGAATAGGCAATTGCCTATGGGCCCTGCGCTTTTTACAGGCCCACAAGAGTGTGTTCTGTTTTCTGTTAGTGCTCCAAAAGCAGGCTACAGAGCCCTGAGAATTCGACTGCCTAGGGGCTTCCATGTTGTTTTATCAAACACTTCATCTGCTTAATAACACGTATATATTTCTGTATTATATTAACATTTCGAACTATCTAAAATTAAATAATTTTTTCTCCTCTAAAAGCTTTTAGGATTTTAGAAATGATCCTACAATCCATGTACATTTTATGTATTTAAAAAAAATGAAAAAGACATCTTTATAACTGAATTTTTAAGCCTCGCTTATAAATATTGGGAAAAAAACTACAGTTTGTAAAATGTACTGAAATAGGAGGAGGAATAGGATTTTTACACATTGTAAATATATTTGACTGCAGTAAGTATTATATTTGTATTTAAGTTTCTTTACATTATGAGTAGAGCAAGCAATTTTATGAAGAAGTTCATATTGAATATAAACTTCTTGGCTAGTTAAAAGTGGTTTTATTTTGATACCAGCACACACTAAAATAAGGTGCATTTGCAGTTATATGATCCTCTTTAGTGATATTTAAATTTTCAAAAATGCTTTAGGCATCTGAAAACATTGTTTCAATACCATACATAACATCTTATGCTCAGTCTTCTCCACAGCAGGCATTAATATTTTACACTCAAAAAATTTAATATAATAGCATTTCAGTTGCAAGAGTTGGGTGATATATATATTTATATATGAGGCCCAGTGACCAAGTGGTTGCGTATCACGCTTCCACACCACAGGTCAAGGATCTATCCCCAAGCTGGGCAAGGTCAACTCAGTCTTTCATCCCTTAAGTGGGTTGATAAATGAGTAGCAAGCTTGCTTGGGGACTAAAACACTGGGGGTTTCGCTTGAGACTGACCACCTGATACGGACATCTGTTCATGCACCTCAGTGCCTAATGGTCGCATATACTGGGATGGGTACAGTAGGTCCTGGCCTTCATGAGCTGTTGTACTACTGGGTTTATATATATATGAAATAATCGTGGCTATTGATAGTGTTTGCCATATCAAAATGACAGGGTATGTGGAGTGATAAGGATTTCTTAATTGATCATTATTTACTTGTTGTTGCAAATAGACTAGGCAGTCCAGTGTTCATTGTTAATCCTGTTTATTGTAATTGTAGAGGCACTCAAACATCTTAAACACAACACAGAAAATAGAAAACACACAGCACAAAAAACACACGTTTAACATTTCAAGGAAGGCAAAGAGCAAGAGGGGGGTATTCAAATATCAAGTTTTTATATACAAGGAAACATGCATTATAAAAAGTACAGTCACATGTTTAGGTGAAGGGAATAATTAGTTATTTATAGAAATGAGACTTCATTGTTTAAGAAATATTAAATCCTGGTTAATAAGGTGCATGAAAACAATTAATGATCTTGTATTTCTTGGAGTCACCAATAAATCCATCAAAAATTCAATATACCAATATAATGTTTTTAATGCTTTAGAAAAAGATAAATTGAGATGCGTTTCAAAATAGGTAAAAAGGATTTATGTATTAGATGTTAATAATAAAGGAGATTTTTTTTAAAATTATGAGTAGATATCAATTTAAGTTATTATGTATATGCATAATATCACCTTGATACTTAAGAATAAAATAATTTCATAGTATTCTAATCCTGGGATAAAGCATACATTTCTAATTGTTAAAATTGTTTTTAAAATTTGGCATGAATGAATACATTGCAGAATTGTCGGGTTGATTACCTTCACTGAACTGAATTATTTTAAATGTACTATTTTGATAGACAAAATTGGCGAAAGTTTTTCTCACAATCAATTTATAATGATTGAACTGTGCGAAAGATGCAGTTATCTATGACGACTTTCCATGTAACACTAAAGAAACAGAAAAATAAAAAATGAAACTTGAATAGAAAATGGTCAGAAATAGTTCACATTTTGAAGAAAAATATATATCCCTTATTAAAATTAAATATTATTGACTGAATGTGTGTTATGTTCCGTCATAAGTGCCGATGTAGAGAAGATATTTTTGCTTAATACAAGTTATTTGAAAGGGAGACCACTATGAAAGAAAATTTAGATTTTTTCCGAAAAAGTTCTTTTATCATAAAAAATATTATTTATAGGATTAAAATTGATATAAATTTAAAATTATTGAAATCCCCTTTATGTTATTTTAAATTACAAATATAATTGAATAGAGAAAAATCGGTTTTATTTCATAAAACTAATCATCGTATGTAATGATACTCCATTTATTTTCTTACTGTCTAAAAAAAAGGAGGGAGGAGAGAGATCACTTAAGCCAGGAAAGTGTGCTTGCGTTTTTTTAGTCTCATATTCAACAATGAATACAATGTGCTTTTTTTTTTTGCTCAAATTGTAATACTAAAATCATATATATATATATATATATTTAATTTTTAAAAAATGACAGAAAAAAAAGTTTTCTTTTGTTTGGAGCAAACGTATATTGTATAACTTTAAACACACAATTTTCTTTCAAGTTTTATTCTTTTACACTTTATTTTCTTGTAATTTTATTATGACTAAACAGATTGGGCAACCAGCTAAGTGGACATCGAACCCTACACTTTTTATACTATATTCGAGGGTAACATCTGTAAAAGCAATGTAATATCTGGGATTGAGAAAAAATCTCTGGGTCCCAACATAACAGCAGCAGAACTGAACAATAAAATTGTCCCCTCTAAGAGGAGTTGTGGACCACCTGCATCGTGAAAAGGAGAAGGAATAAAATTCTGAAAAATTTTTGCGACCTTTATGTTTGAAAAGTAGACCACTTTTGGAATTGACTTGACAGAACAGAGTCAAACGTTTGGAGGGTTAAACACTCCTGACATATAAATGTCACCTATTTAAAAACTTATTTGTTGTACAGTAGCTATAATAAAAGTAGAGCAAAACAAATTCTTAAATTATTCTGAATGGTTTCAAGCTGATATAAAGGCCATTATTTTCTGAAGGCAACAAAAGATTTCATAACTTATTAACCTAAATAAGCACTACAAAGATTCTGTCATATATTTTTTAAATAAACTGCAGTAATCAGTCATTTAATATTTTTTTTAATAAAAAGTTGTAAGAAACAAAAAAAAATTGTTTTTAATTTTGCTCTTTCTTTATAATAATGAAAACTTAGTATATATCACCAAATTATTTCTTTTAATACGTTAAGGACGTCTTATTTCATGGTAAATGAGGGAAAGTCAGATCCACAAAATGTGATGCCTTTTGCCAAGCATGGGAGAGAAAGTAATATGTTTGTAAAGAGATTAATTATTCTAAAACTGTACTTGGATTGCAATATTTTTTAATGGTTGATGATTCAGTTGCGGAAATTAAAATCTCGCATTATTAAGATGCCCATAGAACAGGAATCCAAACTTGAAAATAATGAAAATGCCTTTTCTGTGAGAGGGGGGATTGAGCATATTCGAAGAAACCAGTGAAGTACTCATGCAATACTGGTCATAATGATCTAAGGTAAATAGTTCCTCCATAAAAGATAAATTATATGCTTTTTTTCCCCCTTAACTTTCATTATTTTCTTGACTTTAAAATAAACATTTTCTTCATGCTTTTATTTTTCCAAGTTTTTGTTTACTTTATTCCATTTCTGATTATTATGCTCTGGCAGCTGTCATGATGAAAGAAAATGACGTCACTGTGTTAGCATCATCCCCTTCTACACCAGTTTAGAGATGAGTTCTGTTTATTCCCACAATTGGAGCTCAAGACACGAAAAACCCCTCTTTCCCCTTCTATGTATATTCCATACTAAAGATAACTGTGTCTCTCCTGCATTCTTCTTAACTGGAAGTTTCCTCTTTACAGCCAACAGCTGTAATACCGTTGATATGACAACTGACCCCTCTTTTACTGCCCACCCCATTGTTCACATATATGAAAACTACCCAACATACTATTTATACAAAGAAATTGCTCTTTTCACTGTTTCAATTTAGTCCTCTTTTCTGTTTGAGGATCATTAGTTTAGGCTCCTTTGTTTTTTAATCCAATCATTTCATTTATTAAAGATCTACTATGACAAATATCTTCATGAGTACAAAATAAGAAAAGGTCTGAATTTTGTATAGTAATTAATTTTATGAAAATATAAATTTTAGTAATGGCAGAAACCTATACCCAGAACAATTTGCTATGATATTTGTCAATATTAAATTGCATTAAAATCCTTTTTTAAACAGTTTAATAAGAAGAAATATTAATAAGAATAATGGAATGAATAGTGTAACTTGATTTAAATTATTCTTTCCGAAATACTTTAGAAAAGTTTTCTATTTCCAATTCAGCTGAATAATTTTATTTAAAAATGTTTCAAGAAATATAACCAAAAAAATCTTATATAAGTTTAATACAGTATATTGGTTATACTCTGAATAGTGGTTTTGGGACCCACACACAATTTTCTAGATAAACAGTTTTATTGTTGGAATTTCTAATATAAATGCTAGTATAAAAATTCAAATGAAACTGTGGTAAATAAAGCTATATTTGCAATAATTTTCATTTTAAAATTATTGTATTAGAGGATTTTGAAACTTTTTTTCTCCAATCATATTAAATTTTCTTCTTATTTATCATACTAATGTGATATCTTTAATATTACAAACAGAAGCCAGCAATATATTTTATACATAACAATATATAAAAAATATGAGGATAAGTCATTAAATAAATCACAAATGCTTTTGGCAGGATTCAAAGTAGTAACAGATATCTCCCAAATAATAGGGATAGATGGCAGCTGCATATATATACAGCTTCATGATATTCTATTCATATTAAATAAGTAGCATTCGTATGCATACGTAATGCAGTTTCAAAAATGGCGATGGTGCTGAATGATTGTATGATAGAAGATCAGCATGTTGTGGTCCGATTTCTGTGGGTGAAAGGACTTGAATAAAAAAATATTCATAAAGAAAGGTTACTTGTTTATGGAGAGAAGTGTATAATTGGGCGAAGAAATTTTCGGTAGGCCATTCCAAAATTGTTGATGAAGATCTTAGTGACTATCCAGTTTTGATTGCGATAAAATTAACTGAGCAACAGGTGGAAGAATTGATTCAGGCTGATCGAAGAGTAACAACTGACAGCATTATAACAGTAACAGGATGCTTTCATGGTTTAGAATATAGCATAATGCATGATCTTTTGAATTTCCAAAAAGTGTGCACATGTTGGGTCCCCTGGCAACTGACCGAGGAACACAAAAAAGAATGGAAAGGGCATTTGCTTTCATCTTTTTGGTCCACAGAAAACACCATCTTGGATACAAATAGTTTGCAGATAAAATGACGATGTTCCATGTTAAGTCCTACTGCAGATGACTCAGCAACCCAAAGAATTTTATGCAGCTAGAATTGAGGCTCTGATAAAATGGTGGGAAAAGTACATCACACACACACAATGTTGCTGGAGATAATGTGGGGAAAATAAATGTTTACAAGTGATTATCATGTTAAATCATCATTATTATTTATCTTTTCTGACTTACTTGATGACTTTCCCTCACAATTTAAATCAGCATTTAAAACTTGGAGGCTTAGATACCATAATGGCTAAAGACATGAGATTCCCAAGTTCAAAAAAGGTCACTAAGAATACAAAGAAGCTGTAGACTCAAGTCTAATTTTCATTATAACAATCTCGGCTTAGAATTATGAAGTCTGTCACAAATAACCTATTATGCTTCTCTAGAGCAGTGTTTTTCAAACTTTTTTGATTTGCAAAACCCTCAGAACTAACTATAAGGTGTTTTCGAGGAACCCTTCCACATTTAGAAGAATCTCTTTAAATAATATTTAAAGCAGACCAACATGCCATAGGTACTTTATGTAAAGACAATTTTTAAAAAAGTATTGCATTTGTTATTATATAAAAAAGTTTTAATGTAATTTCATTATAATAACAATAATTCGTAATCCAAGTGTCACCTACCCATGCATGTGTTTGGTAGTTGAGATATTTGCGCATGCATTTTTTTAATACAAACTGTCAATGTCTAGATTTATTGAAATTATCTGCAGTCGCATATCATATTCTGCTTTTAAATTATTTTTATTTTTTGAAGCTATTCATGTTGAGAAATATTTTTCGCTTAAATACCCTGTTCCGAATGGCATTAAAGTGCTTATAATTGTGCGAGAAATCCTATATGTGTGTATTTTTGCATGAATTTGCTACCTAAAATTTAGAAGCTGTTCTTGCTTAAATATAGATTTTAATGTCGAATCTGTTGATATAGGTATTAATCATTATAGGTAGGCTTTCATTATAGGTATTTTTTCCCACAAATAAAAAAAGGTGCATTTTCTATTAGAAAACTATTTAGTTTTGTAAAACAATGTATTAATAAGTATAAAATTACTTTATGGAACCCGGGATTGTAAACAATAGATAATACATAATATAAAGAAAAAATGTTTTAATGTTCTTTTATTATAATGTAATAAAAATTAAAACATTTACTACAAAATAAAGTTATAATGTATAAATAAACTTTTGAGTTTAAAGAAAAGGGAGAACTTTTTAGATACCTGAAGTTATATAAACTTTAAGAATGAGAATCTATTTTGCATACACATTTATAATTTTCTTTCCAACATTTTTGTTGCAACTCATGGAACCCCTGGATAAGCCTTGTAGAGCTCCAGGGTTCTGTGGAACATAGTTTGAAGACCACTGCTGTAGAGCAAGGATTGTCAATAGAGGATCCAAGTAGACCTTGTAGTGATTCATTAAAATTTTAAAAAGTTGTATAGTATTCCAAGGGTTGATGACAATTTTTTTTGTTTTAAAATTTTATTAATTAAGGATTGTTGTAACTTAAACTTCATTTTAATATGGATATATATAATATACATTTGCATAAGGAGTAGTGAGCCATGCATTTGAAAGGAATGTCATGTTGTTTTTATATATTCACTATCAGGTTTTATCGGCCACTTTAAATCATAATAACTTTTGATACTTTGAATATTTAATGCATTTATGTGCTGGAAAAGATTATTTAATATTGATGACATTGAAATGTACACTGACCATTTGAAACAAAAAATTCTATCAACACTCCTATAAGAATTTAGAAAGTTTAAACATGCCTGCCGTCTTGGAGTTGTTGAATGCATTTAAAAACAACATAACATTAACTTTCATGTTTCACTGAAAGAAGCATTGATTAAATTAATATAGAATTTTGAAGTTAAAATACATTTTCAAACAAATTGTCATGGAAAATTTTAGAATGGAAATATATTTCTAAAAAAATAAGTTAAATTACCTCATACTACCAAACCATTATTTTTAGCTTTTCCTAAATCCTACTTGATTGTGGTAGGATTTAATCCATTTAAGAATTCATTTAAAAAGAATTGATGTAATAGTACACAATGCAATGATTTACAATTAATATTACTTAATTTTATGCATATGTAAAAAGTGTTGTTTCTAATGCCACCTGATTGATGGTGTCGGATAGAGGCCCACAAAATTCATCAGGGCAAGGGTCTATATGTACGCCTGTCATTAGCCACAGCTTGGAGCATCATGCAAGTGACAGTACGGGAGGAAGAATTTTGATGGAGAATCGGGGGGTGGTGAGAGGCTTCCCGCCTCTCTTCCCTTTAACCAACCTCTCGAGATGATTTGTGGCTCGACAGCTATTTAGAGTGCCCCCATGCTGCAAAGGCACTACACTTTCAAATATTCATGCATTCTCCGGGATTCGAACCCAAGCCCTACGGCACAGCAGTCAGCATCACTAACCATTATACCGGATGGGTGGCAAAAAAGCATCAAAGCATAGAACTTTTTAAAAATTATATTAAATTTACGTGTAATTCATTAAAATGGAAAAATTATTTAATAAAATAAATATTTATATTTGTTGCATTAGTTACAGTGATAATACGAAAATGATAATCAATTTCGGGCCAAATACTAAAAAATGAAATTGTATCAATAAATAAAGCACACTACTATATTAATTGAAATTGAATTATTATGCAATTCTAATCTGTGTGTCTGGAATCTTTATATTTGTAAAACTAAAATAAATAAAAGAAATCTTACAAAACTTATTTGCTCCAATTTTCTGTTAATATTTTTACTTAAATTGTTATTATTAAATTTTTTGCATGCAATTTTTTTAGCATATTTGTTTTATTGTATGCTATATATATTACAGAAAAATGTAGGGGGACTGTAAAGAAAATCGTTTTTTCGTAAGGAGTCACTTCCAATAAAAGTTTGGAAACCCCTGCTCTAGAATTTCACAATAATACAAATTCCAAAATCTAAACAGGAATGCATCATATACTTTCTGATAACTGTTTACTATAAAAAAAGGGAAAGGCATAGAATTCTTTTGCATAAAGTTGTCCCACCCCCCCCCCCCTTCTATTTTATCGAGGGTGAAAAATTTAATACATTATTCCGGATTATTTTAATTTCAGCCTAAATCGAATGTTTTATCCCTGAACAATATTATGATCTTGAATTCTAGACCACCATTGTTTCTGTCGTGTTGTGGGTTCTAATCTTTGTGCCACCTAAGACCCATGATGTAGAGGGGCTGAATTTATTTAATAACTGAAATAAACTGTGACAAATAAGTTTTAAAACAGCTCATATTCAAATAACTTGGAAAAAACCTCGCGAATTTCAATTTTAAAGGTATGTAAGAAAAGATTACAAAAACTTATTCACTTTATCCTGATGATTCAAGATGTATTATAAATAAATATTAATTGTTCAATTAAGTGATTAGAGTAAAATATAACTTATCTAGTACATACAAATAATTTTAAGAGGATAGCTCTTATTTTAGAAAATATATTAGTTGTAATTATCAAGTGCACACTCAAACTTTCCAAAGAATGATGTAATTATAAATATAGTTTCTTGAGTACACTATAGATTCTTAGAAAAATAGCCCCATTTGAAGAGAAAAAAAACATTTCTGTTACTCAATTCACCAGAGAATCATAAATTACCATTCATCAATGGAACCTTTGGGGAAATGTATTTTCTGTCCAATGAATAACTGTTGTTGCAATGGTCAAATGTCACCCACCTCTAAAATATTGTTTTCCACTTTATCGCAAAGAGAAAAAATGTTTCCTACAAAATTGTAAATGATGGAAATTAATCCTCCTGCTTATTATCTCATTTATCTATAAATTTTTGAATGGAAGTATTCTATTTTTATTTAGCATTAATTAAATATAGTGAAATTATTCTATTCTTTCATTTAACAATATTTAGTATTGCAGTCACCATTTTTTGATAACTTGCAGAAATTTTTTCATTATTTCTAGGCCTTGGTGGCATATTTTGCTTCCATTTTCTGAAGAACCTCTTGGCGATGGCCTGCAATGGAACATATTGAGTAATAAGGAACTCTTGGATAATGAAAAAGCAAATATTAAAACGTGTCTTGTGAAAATGTCTTGATGTTATAGATGTTTTTCTTGTGATACATTTTGTCATTCTTCATTTATGTGATATTGTATCTATTTAAATTTGTTTTAAAAACATTAAATAGTTGTAATTCATTCTTAATTAACAAATATGGATTTTATTTTGTATTCTGCACTGTTATATATAAATTCAACTCTTGGATGTATTTAAAATTCACAAACATTGTAAAGTTTTTATTGTAAGACCATTTTATTTCTTTACAATCAGGGTTTAGTTAAAAAATTATCTTGACATGTCCAGTTTTTTAATACATAAGGATTTTAATTGAAGATTATTGAATAAAAAGTATTTTGTGGGGTTAAATGTAATGAAATTAAATTTGTGAGGTTTTTTTTTTTTATAATGCAGAATAAATATTTATTATATATATTTAATGTCCATAACTTACCACTATAAAATTATAAAAAGACACATAAATAATTATTACTGAAAATCTATTTAGAAATAAAATGCACAAATATTTGAGCCATTTTATGGAAAAAGTCTGTTTTTATTTATAAAGCTTTTGTCTAAAGATTATTCGATTTTATGAAATGTGATGAAGGATCTTTTAAGATAATGAGTATTGAATTTTTTCATTTAGACCAGTGATTCCCAAAGTGGTCTATATGGACCCCAGGGGTCGACGTCTTCCAAGGGGACCCTTCATCACATTTCATAAAATCGAATAATCTTTAGACAAAAGCTTT
>BMAV01016177.1:0-17767 GCA_019973955.1 Trichonephila inaurata madagascariensis | reverse complement strand
GAAGGGCGAATGGTTTGAAAATGTTTAGAGATTAAATTCAGGAAATCATTTTGCTGGTTTTAATCGGGAAAGGGGGGGGACGGGGGAGGTGTGGGGGGACGACCTGAGTTTGTGGGGGGATTTGGGGGGTTTTTGGGACTCGTGGTGCCATCTGTTGGGGGTAGTGGAAGTAGTAGGTGTTAATTTATTTTTTGAGTGGCTTGTGAAAATGTGAAACGTTGGATCTGACTTGGCTATTAACTATGTTCGTGTAATTGGATTTAGTGGTAGTTCCTTTTTAGCTTGATGATAGTGGGATTTTTAAAAATTTTGTCAGGGCCGAATATTGTCGTTGATGCAGAACATGTTATCACTGTTTAATTTTGGCATTCAGCCGTCTGGGGGCCTCCAATTTTCGGCATTGGGCCTGATGGGGCAATTGTAAACCTTGGATAAAATTGCTGCATTGATAGATTAGGTTACCCCGCACCGTAGCCTTCATCAATAAACCCGCGGTCACTGCGCCTGTTTTCTCCCTTCGTACGGGGGTTAGAGAACACCCCAAACTTTTAACACGTTTTTAATTTATAAAAAAAATTAAGTCATTATGATACATTTTTAAAAGAAAAATATGTTGTTTGTATTATACAAATAAAATTTTAAATTTATTGCACAAAATGAGACTAACATTTTTTAAACAAACATACAAAATTTTCATTTTAAAACACATAATTTTTTTTTTTCAAAACCAAAAATGTATATGCCAGTAATAAATATATTTTTATAATTAATAGATAATGATTGTAGAAAGTAGAAAAATAATTTTTTTAATCTTTTTCCCAAACTTTTAGAGCAGACTGATACAAATGCTCAACTTCTCGCTGGAGTTCTTACCCCTCCAGATAAACTTTTTGAAGGTCATTACATTCTAATCGTTTTTTAAAAGGGGACACCCCTTTAAGGTTCAGCCCCTAAAATGTGCAGCAAAGAAAAAATCGTTTCTACATTTTTTTTAGAAATCTAGGGGGATTTTTTTGTTGCTGGGGTGTAGAACACCCCGCGCAGTGACCCGGGGTTAAGTAGGATATTTTGTTAACTTTTAAAATTTTTTGCGTTATGCAAGTTACGTGGTAGTGAAACTAAGAATACAGGGAGGGCTTGATTGGTAATCTTGCCTACAATTTGAGTGACCCTGTTGACGGTGAATCCCAAATCTACGAGGTCGCTGTGTATATCTGATGTTTTTGTGTCTTTTAAAAACCAACCACTTTAATTGGTCGTTTGGTTTATAATTATAAAACTTTTTTTTAAATTTTTTTCAAGGAGATTTTCTAGTTCATGGTATTCGTCTAGTGTGTTAGTGTATAATTTTATGTACTCGCCGGTTTTTTCACTCCTGAGTTTGGGCATTAAGTCATTTAAAGTTTTTGTCTGTTCTCTGAATGTTAATGTAATTCTAAGCATGACGGTGTGTGGGAGGTTACTTATCTTTGAATTAGGTGTGGTATTATTACAAGTGACTTTAGTAGTGTTATATTGTTATTTGTGACTGAGGTTGTATTTGAGACATAAGAAAATCCCGCAATAGGTCCAATACTGGGTTCCATATTTTCTAAGGCGGCAAATTTATTGTTTAAATTGAGTTTAAAATTTAGCTCTGGATTAGAGTTAGTCCTAAGATTTTAGTTAGCCTTCTATTGGTAGGCGATGTAAAACCGTCGTCGTTGTCTTTTCTTTTAGTCGAACTAGTTTTAGGCAGTGGTGGGAAGTCTTGCATTAAGTGTTTAGCAGGAGAGTTATGAGGGGTGTTATGTACTGTACAGCCAGGAGCATCACAATTGGGTAGAGAGGAGAACTCACTTGCCGCACTTTGATGACTAGCTTGTAGGGCATTCAGACTCTGTAGTAGGTGATTCATGGATTCATCATCAGCAAATTTCATTAATTCGGAATACGTTTGAGGCAGTTTCTTGGTAATTGATGAGTATGGTGTCTTTTTATATCATTTAGGCAAGATCCTTTAGCCGTTGACAATTGGAGAGCTGTGGTGTTGCGGGCTGGGAGGTGTGTGTCGAGGGAAGCAGAGATAAATCCATTCAATTTTGTGTTCAAAATTTCCATATTCAATTCTATCAAGTCCAAAAATCATTTGAGACTGAGGTCAATTTAGGGGGTCAACCCAAAAAAACGTATGCAGGAGTGCTGTCATAAGTCCTTAAAAATCGCGTCTGAGACGAGAGTTGTCCCTACCGAACATTTTACATTGCAAGTTAAATAAAAGCTTGTAAAAAATATTTGAATTAGAGTGGGGGATCTGTTGCAGTTAGTTGTAACTTCATCAAAAACCAATATAAATTTAAATTTAAAAAGAAAATTTAGTGAATAGTTAAAAAATTTTCCCATCAAGTTTCATCCACTACAAGCTTAAAAATTGCATTTGAACTTCAGTGGATGAATAAAAAGTGTTTTATTAACTATTGAAAATTCTAACAAGTTATACATTTATAGGAATAGAGTGAACTCATGGTAGAAATTGAAAAATCGTTTGCTACATACAGTGGACCACAAAAGTGTTCGTACACTTGCATTTTCCACAAAATTTAATGTTTTCTACTAATAAAAATTAATCTTTCGGAATTGTAATTTTTTTATGATATCCGCAACTTGTTTTAATAGAATGACATAATTATTTTTTTAAAAATAATAGTATAACTATTATTTTTAAAAATTAATAATCAAAAATCTAATAAAAAATTACGCCACAAAAGTCTTCGTGCACTTTACGAAAATATCAACATAGCTTTAAATATTATATTTCTTTCTTAATTTAGTACTTGATAGGATATATTTTAGAATTAACAACAACTTTTAAACGTCTTGGTATAGACATAATCAGATTTTTTTAATTTCTGCATCAATTTTCCTCCTTGCTTCTGTGATTATTGTTTTTACTTCACATTATGTGTTTATAAGTCATGTTTTTTTTAAATCTACCTCTCACCAAATATGTTCTACAGGACTAAATCAAGTGATTGAGCAGTTGTTTTCAGAATTTTAGGACAGTTATAAGAGCGGCCTACGTTGAGAGTATTGCGCTTGGCGTCATTATACTCTTAAAAATTGAAGTGGTTTCCAATATCTAAATTTTGAACCGATTACTTTTAAATTTCTCTTTAAAATATTTAAATACAGCTCATGATTCCAATATTATAAAAAATACCAAATTACGTAATCCTGAAGCCAATTTACTCCCCCACGTAAGAACACTTCCACCTCCACGGTTCACTGATCCAACTAGATCTCCTTGGGGGGTTAAGTCAGTGCTTCTCAAACTTTCAATACTGGCGACCCAATTTTCAATCATAATTTTTATCGCACCCCCTCATATAATAATAATAATATATTGAATGCAATAATAATGTACTTTGACACTAAAGCTATAATAGGATCTTAATTATAAACCGTACAAATTAATAAGATAAGTATTAAATTTTTTATATATGTTACTCTTAAGTAATACATATTTTAAGTAAATAACTTTTATTTAATAGGTTAATTATGTTCTTTCTCTAATTTTTAAACTGAAACAGATTCAGAAATGATATTTAATTAAAGATTTATTTCCTTCATCGTCCATTTCTAAAAGTACAAATGTCATTGAAAAATAGTCTAATCTATGTGTGTTGCTCTTTATCATATCCATTACATCTGGCATTCTCGCGAACGTTCACGTGAGTCTAGGCAACCTAACGGACGTCAGCACAAAACATGTAAAAATGCTGCACCTCGTACAATTCCAGTCAGTCTTGCCGAATCGATTAGCTACCGAATCCCTCTTGAATGTACGTTTCATAATTCACGCGTTAATTGTAATTCACGGTATTAAGTATTTAAGGCAGTGGATTAAAACAAAATCATAGATATATTTTTAAATCGCCGCGAGCATTCGACGATAATAAAGCATCAACAAGTACACAGACGAGGGCAAATTGATAGCAAGTTACGAATGGGTTAGGGATCCATTTCAAAATACTTCAGAAGGGCTCTCAACTGCCGAAAAAGATATCTTCATAGATTTCATATCCAGTGACGAAATTAAAGGGCAATTTTGTAATAAATCACTCTTTGAATTCTGGATAGAGATGAATGCTGAATTTTCTGCACTAAAAACAAAGTCATTTCGTATACTATTACCCTTTTCAACATCATACCTTTGGGAATACGGATTTTCTGCTATGGCTACTTTGAAGACAAAACATAGATTTGAGCTAAATATCAAAAAATAACTCAGATTGTCAATTTCTAATTTTTAGCCTTCCTTTAAAATACTTTGCTCTGCAAGACAAGCCCATGGAAGTCACTAATAATTACTAAACTTGTTCTTCTACTGGCTGAAGTACCCGCTCTTAACACGAGTTTATTTTTTTTAAAAAATGATAATATAATATTCTTGATATAATAGCTTAATTGTAAGGAGAGTAAAACCAAGTGCATGACAATGTATACAAAAATGTAAAATGATTTATTGAAATGAATACTTTTATTATAAACGGTTTTGAACGAACTGTAATTTAAGCCTCGCAGAATTAGCATTTAGAATAAATGTTAATAAAAAAAGAATATAAAATTCCAGTGAATAACAATTGTGTTATTTTTATTATTTAAAGCGAGAAAACTTCAAAATGTTTTAGATTGGGATCAGGTGTGCACTCGATGCTAACGTTAAAATCGCGGGAGTGACTCACACCAATTCTTTTTTTTTATGTATAATTATTTTCAATTTACACGATAAAAATAACAATTTCAGTGGATAATTTAACTAAGAGAAAATATACTTAATTATTTCAAGGGTTTTTCAATTTTTATTTCATAATTTGAGAAAAAATCAATAAAACTGAACTAAATTGTTCCAAATGTGCGTGACCTTAATAAAGGACACAAATCACGGACACTTTTCGCTAACATTACAGGAACATTATTTGCAAGCAAAACTGTCACATTTTGTTCACATTGTTGTAGTTTTAATGTTCTTTGATGATCGAATATCCTGTAGAACTTTTTCTTGCTTGTGTCTTTTTGACCGGGTGAAGTGCATTTTGCGGTACATTTATGGCTTCATATTTTTCTTGATAAAGTTCTTAATGTAGCTATTGAACATTTTCGTTTCATTTCATGTTTATTGCTTTTCTCAAATTTACTTTCGCTAACATGATTAATATGCATTAAATTCAGCAAGTGTTTCCTTTGTTTGATCAGCTTAAATTTTCCCTTTTTCAGAGAGTCCCACAGATCCCAATTCTTTTTATATTCTGCTCTTTTTAATTTATAAACATAATCAGTTTTTACAACATCACAATTAAAACCACTAAGTTTTCATGGGGAAAGTGCAGTACGCCCAAGAAAATATTTTTGAACAATAGTGATCCCCCGAAAACTCGTCAAACAAGACTTAAGGGTTCTAAAAACGTTCGCCACTCCCAAAAAAAGGGATATGTGATCATCTATTTTATCTCCCATTAAGACTGCCCTATTGGGGGATTCTTGTCAAGGTCATTGGTAACAAATAAAAAAGTTTTCCCAGAATTTAAAGATTTTGTATTATATGTTTCCCGAATATTCATAAATATAAATATTGGCAATTTAATAATTCAAAGTGCTCGATATGCTTATCCATGTATCATAAAACTCTTTCACATTGTAAAAGGTGCAACAGAATTATATAATTTACAAATTCCCTAAAAAGGACGCGAAAAACCATACCTGTAAGTTTGAAAAGTCAGAAAAGTAATATTTTAGGTTAAAAAAACGTAATAAAAAATCTCTCATCGTAGGATTACAGCAAAGCAAACAAAATATTTTTTGAGTTATAAGATCAAAGATAGCTAATGAGCGTTTAAAGTAGAATCTTTTTTTTTTTTTTTCATGACCTTTTTTCACCAGATGATATAATAAATCAAATCAAAGTAAATCTGATTTTTTTTTTTTTAAACAGAAAGTATTTTGTTTTACTTCATTCCAGTAAATAATTTTTTAACCTTTATTTCGATATGCTCGCGACCCCCTTGAAGGGTTATCGCGCTCTCCCAAGGTGGCGCCCCACAGTTTGAGGAACACTGGGTTAAGTTTCAGAAAATTCAACATTTTTGGTTGGTTTTTTCTAAAATAAAAAACTAACACTTTAAAACTGCGTTTAAAGCAAAACGCAAAATACAAACATAATAATAACCACAATTATAATAATATCAAATGATACATTTATTATCAGACAATTCAAAATACATAAAAAATAAAACATATTTATCTATAGTTAGTTTCTGTTGAAGAACTTAGTCTGTAAACTTCAGCCTATCTTGAATATATCCGTGTATAATTACTATCTGCTAAAATCTTCAGGCAGTCACTGTAAAATGTCTCTGCGGCCCACCGGTTGATGGGCGTATAATAGTTTTTAAGCGAAAAATTGAGGAATTTATAATTTTATAAATTTAGATAGAACAAGAACCCCTCCACCTTCATGCTGAAGCATGAAGGTGGAGGTGTTCTTGCTTGGAGATGTAAATCGGCTTCACAGAATTAGGTAATTTGGTATTTTTTGATAATATTTGGAATCATGATCTCTATTAAATGCTTAAAAGAAAAGTTCTAAATTATCCGCTAAAAATTTGGATATTGGAAACGACTTCATTTCTTAACAGGATAATGAAGCCAAGCACACTGCTCTCAACTTAGGCCGCTGGTGTCTCTATAACTGTCCCCAAATTCTGAAAACGCTTCCTCAATCACTTTATTTAGCCCTGTAGAACATATTTCGTGAGAATTTGATTGAAAAAAGAAAACATGACATGTAAACGCATAACGTGAAGTAAAACAATAATCACAGAAGTATGGTGGAAAATCGATGCAGAAATTAAAAAAATCTGATTAAATCCATACCAAGACGTTTAAAATTTTTGGACACTAAAAAATGTCCTATTTAGTACAAAATTAAGAATGAAATGCAATATTTAAAGCTATGTTGAGATTTTTGAAAAGTGTATGAAGACTTTTTTGGCGTAATTTTTAGTAGCTTTTTGATTATTAATTTTTAAAATTAATAGTTATGCTATTTTTAAAAAATAATTATGTCATTCTATGAAGAACAAGTTGCGGATATCATAAAAAAATTACAATTACTAAATATTAATTTTTATTAATCGAAAACATTAAATTTTATAAGAAATTGCTAGTGGTCCACTTTTGTGGTCCACTGTATATATAAATACTTATTTATCAATAACCCTTTCTCAAACTCATTAAAAACAAAATATGCGAAAGAAAAGGAATAATTTTTCAATTCGAGAGAATTTTGACTTGAATACTCCAGTATAATAGCAGGAAATGCATAATATTTTTTTCGTAATATTTTAGTATTGCCTTTTTTGGAAATGTCTTGCTATATTCACGAAACTTTTTTTTAAATTAGTAAATTAATTTTCATTTGGCATTTTAACGCACTTAAGTTTCTAACAAATTGTGTTAAAATTTCCACATCGACATCAGTCAAAACTCTCTTTATTTTAAGAAAATTTCTTATTTTAGAGTCAATACGTGACATTTTTACGAATACTTAATAAACAACTTGTTGAAGCACAAAATAATTCTGTGTTGAATTTTATTGACTAGAGAAAAATTTAGCAACAGAAGAACTAGAAGAATAAATTTAAAATGTTCATTAGGTTAGATGATGGTTATAAAGAGGAGAATGTGTTAGTTAGAGCCTATCAGTGCGGAAATGAGTCTATGTTATGGAGATTAGAAGAAAAATAATTAAAAAGAATAATTTTAATAATTTATATTTGCACAAAGGAATTGAAATTGCTAAAAAATTGGAGAAAAACTTAGTTTTCATTGTTAAATGATTGTAGGCTCAAAATAAAATAATTTTTCTATAACATAAATAACCAAAAGCGAGGATAAAAAATTTAAAAAATTTTAAATCTAATATAATTTTTTTACCCTCGAATCAAAAAAATAAATTGCAACCAACATCGTCACAAACTCGTATCGAAATTCGTGCTTTATCAACGAAAAATAGTTTATTTAAAATTATAATTTAACACTGTAGAAAAAAAAATGTATATTGTCAACATATGCTTTATAATTAATACGGTATTTTTACAACTGCTTCTAAAAATTCCCTTTCTCATATTTCATAGAAACACGGAAAAAGTTTTTTTTTTTTTCTAGTTAATTGTTCACCCCTCCCTTTTATATAGTTATTTATGTATATATCCTGTTCAAATTTTCAATCGTTAATAAGATACTTTGTATTCATCCATTCAAGTTTTTAAATAATTTTTTTAACTTGTAGTGAATGGCCCTTCATGTTAATACAATTTTTCTAAACATTAATTCATTAATTTAATTTTATCCTTTCATTTATATTTTTTGTGGTATTTCTGTAGAAGTTACAACTGGCTGCAACAGATGGTGCCAGTACGTTTTCATTTACTACAAGTTTAAAAAATGTATTTGAACTTACGTGGATGAATAAAAAGTATTTTATTAACGATTGAAAATTTGAACAAGATGTATATATATATATATAGGGAGAGTGTGAACTAATAGTAGGAATTGAGAGAAAAAACATTTGCTTCGAAGAATTCATTTGGAAACTGAATTACAATGCCTTTCTTACATTTTTAACGCAGATTATTAAAATGAATTTACTTGGGGAAAAATTGTTTCATATTGTTGCAGTTAAGACCCGAGTTGTACATAAGTGTACCTCATCGAAAAAAAACTACTCATAAAAATTTAATTTTTTCCGAGCATTTATACTTCTGACTGTACTATTACAGAAATCAAAACCATCAGCTACCATTTTTCCCTCGTTTTGCAAATACGTCGGACCCAAAGAGGTTAAAAATATTTAGTTTGTTGCACATAAGGTAAAAAAAAAAAAAGATTGAAATTTTAGTTTTGACAAAACACATTTGTTGGTACTGTTTTTTAAAAGACTTAAGAATGTAGTCTTCGATTCTATTTATTCATCTAAAATGAAATAAATCAGTAAAGATACAACAGAATGTATAGCTTCCATGAATAAAAACATTAAGGGCTTACATTAACGAAATAAATATAATATGATCCCTCTCCCCACACACTGCGTAAAGCTGAATTTATCGTATACTATAAACTACCCTGGTAAATCCAAGTTCCCTTATATTTGAATAATAAACTATCTGATACGCAACAACTGAATCATAACCTCCCCATTTCACCCCCTCTCAACCCCATTCCATATCGCTGTTTGATCATCGATAGCATATAATCGTCTGTCGACGGAGTGCAAGGGTGGAAGTATATGTCTTGGATAATAATAACGAATGAATATGAAGCCATCAAAAGGTCCGAATGTTGAGGCGTTGCGAAGCATTAAGGGGTGGAAAGGGATATCTTTTCCAACCTCACCCCTTTCACGTCGAATGAAGGTCTATTAATGACGTCCACCCCAAGGCCCGTAAAAACGCTCTGTGATTGACTTGCGTGGAGCAATCTTATAAGAACTTTTCCAGCCAATTTCCTCATACAATCCGTGGGATCGATGCAGACGATAGTTGGATAGTCGATAAAATAGAAAACCCTGGCATGTATTCCGAGTGACACTTTTGGGATACGAAAGATATGAAATGAACTGAATGATTGTTGTTCGAATGTAGCAGTTTTTTTAAAGACGAAAATGCTTTCTTCTGTTTAACAGTGAATATAACACTTAATAATATAAATAACTGATAACTAACACTGATAGCAACTTATTTGGGAAGTTAGATTCAAAAATACGAGTTTATTGGTTAATAATATTCTTTGCGAGATATATAGTTTTGTGTGTGTGCTTTTATAGTCTAAACTAGTAATTACCCACCCATTTCTCTGGGTGTTTCATAATGTTGTATGAATATATATTATACATATAATTAAGAGTATATATGGTTTGTATATAAATTATTGAAATCTAAGTCACAAAAGTATTTCAAGCGTTTAAAAATATAGAAAAAAGATTCTTATAACCCCTTTCTCTCATGATTTCAAAAGGATAGGAATACTCGAATACTCCTTTTCAAAATTGAAGCAAAATTATCTTTAAACGCATCCATAGCCTCCTCCTCTAAAAGGGATTTTCACAAAAACCCCATTTTAATATATCTCTACTCAACAAAATAAACATGATTGCCAAATTTCAAGTATAAATCTAATAGTTCAAAAAAGGAAATTTTCTTATCAAAACCCGGCACTTCACGCGTGAGTTATGTCATACACTCTGCCTATCTTTTTTTCAAGACTCTATCTAAATCTTTTTCGAAAATGAATAGATTCTCGTGTAACTGACTTTAAGGTCATATTCCTTGAGATGCCTTAGCTTGTTGGCAATTTCTCAATGCATATTTTGGATACCGCCTCATCGGGTAATTTATGATTACGCGCAGGGTATGTCAGACCCAGCGTGGTAAAGCTTTCATTTTAAAATTAGCAACATGGCCCTTCATCGAAATGATATTTTGAATCAACAGGTGGAAAAGTCTCATATTTGTGATATATGTCACGTGACATTCTCTCAAGATGTTGACTTGAGAGCACATCTGCACCTTTATATCATCTAAAAGCCTTTTTGGGAAATATGTAAGCTGACATATTCTCATACGACTGTGCTTTAAAAACACATTTATAAACCCATACCAATGAAAAGCTCCAAACTTACGGAATTTGCAACAAGTCTTTCTCTCGAGCTCCTTTTTTAAGAAAACCTCTGCTTATTCATACCAAGGAAAAGCCTCATAGTTGTGAAATATGCTAAAAATCTCTCTCGCAGAGCTGTACTTTAAAAAAACATTTGTGTACTCATACCATGAAAAAGACTCATGTTTGTGAAATGTGCAACACGGCTCTCTCACGAAATTATATATTAAAAGAATATTTGCGTACTCTCATACAATAATGAAAAAGCCTTATATCCGTGAATTAAGTGCAAATAAGTCTTTTCTTTAGCTCTCCCACTTGTTGAGGCATCTATGTGTTCATGCCTCAAAGAAAAGACCTGACATTTTGTAAAATATGCAAATAAAAAAGTTTCTCGCACAGCTTTCATAATTTTTAAGTTATAAACATTTGCTTATTCATACCAAAAAAACCTCATGTTTGTGAATTATGCGGCAAGTCTTTCTCTTTAGTTGATAATTTAAGAAGACGTCTGGGTATTCATACCAAGGAAAACATCACAATTGTGAAATATGCAACAAAGCTTTCACCGAAAGTAGTACTTTAAAAAAACATTTGCGTATATTTTCCAAATAAAAGCCTCATGTTTGTGAAATTTGCAACAAGTCATTCTCTCAAAATGACCATTTAAGAAGACATCTGCGTAATCATGTCAACTGCAAAGCTTAGTTTTGCGATGTTTGGATCTAACTACTTTTAAATGCAGAAACTTGTTAAAAAATTTACCTTTTGCTAAAAGTCGAGATTTTTTTATTTTTTAAAAAAAAATTTTAGATTGTCTTTATACATAAAATTTACAAAAATAATCAGTTTAATATTTAGAAGTTAAAACAGATATGCTAGAAGTTAAGAAAGAGTAATTTTAATTTTGAGCTATTTGTTTTGACAGAAGTGCAAACATGTACTTAATCCCACAATATTCGACTTTTTATGATACATTTTTAATCCAGTAGGCTAATTTCATGCATTACGGAACATCTTTTATGGTGTGAGTGTATTACTTTTGACAAAATAATCGAGTACTTTAGTCGTACGTCCATTTACTCCATGGATTTCGATGCAATGTATGAAATATTTCTGTATTTTACGAGTGTATTTAGGAGTTTTCTGTGTTAAAAATGATGCTTTTGGCAGAATTAGATAAAAAATTCCATTCTACTTACTTTATTCAGAACGTCACATTAGGATATGTACCAAATAATTTTAATCGCTGAAATTCAGGTGAAAGTAGAAACGTGAAATGTAATGTTACTATAACTTTATTGTATGTATTTAAATTGAAATATATTAAAAATAGTAAATTTTCTTCCATTTATATATAAAAAGAATTTTAAATATAAGAGTATTATACGTCTAAACCGGATAAAATATAAATATAAATTTAGGTTAAATTTTTAATATATATATATTGTCATTCAATTATCAGATTGCGTAACCTACTCGGGGAAGCTAATTTTGATACAGTAGGGGCTAGTGTCAATTTGTTGTTAATGTTAGCCAATATAGTGATAATATTACAATATGGTTTACTTTTGATATTTTTATCAAAGTGATATTGTTACAAATTTTGTGTAAGGAATGCTTAAAATAGTGTGCAAATAATTTTATATCTGGAAGTATAATACATTAATATTACTTTCTGTTGTATTTATTTTGTAAAAATTTCAGCCATCACCTCTGCCTTCGAAATCTAAGTTTTATTATGAAATAAAAAAAAAGTGATTACACTGATCGAAGGAATAAACTAAAACGGAGCGCGCACTGAGGCCTGGCGTAGACAAAACAAAGAGGGAAACGTTTGGGGCCCTCATCTTGATTTCATGTAATCCCCACAACAACCACTGCTTGGCGCGTTGCACTTCTATATCAAATCAGTTACACCAGTGGAGTTACGCCACTGATAATAGCCAACGATATGATGAGATATTTTCTTATGCGGATATTTCCAAATATAATAATTTTATTTTTCTTCTTTTAGCATTTCGTTTTAAAACTAAGCCATTGACATTTCGTGGAATTTTAGAATTTGGTTTCCGGTTAAAAACTTACTTAAGCTTTGTAAAAGTATAATAATTTATTAGGTTTTTTTTTTTGAAAATATTCCTTCTGTCTGGTATGTTTGATCTGGATTCTTTTATTAAGTGGATCTGGCACATGATGTTTCCAAAAAAAAAATTTACTGATTTTCACTTTTAATTTTTATAAATCAAAATATGCTGTTTAAAAGATATATGATATGGGGGAAAAAATTTAAATTTTATTTTTTTTTATTTTTAATCAAGCTTTACTTCTCGGAATTAAATGGGAAAAACCTGTGGGAAAAGTAAATAATTTTAAGTGGAAAAATTGGGGCTTTTGGATTCTAAAGTGATGGGCACAAAATTTTTTCAAAAAAAAAAAAAAATTTTATAAAAAACCCAATTCTTAAGATCAAAATATTTTTAAAAATTTTTTAAAACCCTTTTGTTTTTATTTTCTTTTTGCCAAAAAGAGAGCCCTAAATGGTTGTGTCCGGGGGAAAATTTTGGGTGAGTTTCCCCAAAGGAGGCTGAAGTTAAAAGAAAACAGAAAAAAAATTATGGAAACCCAATGTTAAATGAACCAATTTTAGAACAAGTGATCCTTGGTTTAAAAATTTTTTGCTAAAAACAAAACCCTATGAGTCAGTTAAATGCACAAAGGGAAAGTGATTAAAACCCTACTTTTTGATTTTAAACCTTTCAGGTAAATAACTTTGACGTTCAATGAGCATTAGAAAATTAAGATTTTTTAAAAATTTGATATTAACCAATTGTATGGGCCACCAAAAATTAAATAAAAGTAGGATTCCCAACAAAATTTATTTAAACCCCAAAAAAGGTAAATTGAAAAAAAAAGGGGAAAAAAAAAGGAAAAAATTGGGGAATTTTTGTAGGGCGAAAAAAAATTTTCATTGTTTGTGGGACTATTAACCCGGCACTTTTAAAGGAAAAAGGTTTGAGGATTTTTTGCCCCCGGGAAAAAGGAGCCCTTTTAGCTGAATCCGCTTTAACCCCCCCAAACCCCCGGGGAGGGTCGGGACGATTTTCGCATTGCCCCCAGGCGGGTCTTTGAGTGGACTGCTCCCTCAACAACCAAATCCAACCAAACCTCAGCTCGCGGACGGGAGGTAGGGGGCTAATGGAGGAATTGAAAAAACCCCCTTCCAACCCCTTAAAACATTTTCCAAAGAAAATTTTAAATTGTTAAAGGGAATTAAAAATTTTTTTTTAAAAAAAAATAAATAATTCTTTAAGAATTTAGGAAAAACCCGGGATTATTTCTAATACCCTTTTTCACGTTTTCCTAAGACTGAAAAATTCGGTCTTTTTTTTTCACACAAATAGACATCATTTGTTTGTCGCGTCTGTAAGGAACCCCTTTTCCCTCCACCTATAAATTTAAAAGCAGAGCGAAAAAAATTCTCAGAAAACGTTCTGTTTTTCCCAGAAAAAATTCGCTCAAAAAACGGATATTTTTTACCCTTTTGGGAGCTTTTTTTAAAAACCCAGAATGATCCGCCAAAATGAATTGAGTTTTACCCAGAAACTGCAGAAAGAGTAAAACCCAATCGCAAAAAGCGATTCGATTGAGGGATCCAGGTATACATTATAGAGATAGAGAGAGAGGGGGGAAAAAAAAATTTTTACAAAATAATTTTTTTTACCCGAAAAACTTGAAGGGACACATTCTCCGTGGGGTGGATGTTGATAGTAAATAAGAAAAAAATTTTCCCCCATAAATATTCAATCTTAGAGAATAATTAAAAAAAGCGGGGATTACGGGTTATCAAAACCAGCAGCAGGTTTTATGGGGGTTTAGCATCCAACAATAAGGTTATTATGGGATTTAGAGGAATCTTACTTAATGTTTCAACGCAGATTTTTTAACGTTGTAAATTTTGAAAGTCTATAAGTATGTTTGGTGATGAGATTTTGGTTGTGGAAATAATTAACGCGGATTAGAAGAAACGAATTTGTCATAGTTGTAATCGGTGTTGGTACGAAAATGAAGTTTCGTGTATGTGTACAAATCAAACGCACAATTTCACTTGCATTTATTTAAATCTTTATTTATTGAAAATATTAAGAAAATTTTAAATTTAGGCTAATTTAAAAAAATAATCAACTTAATGATAAAGTTTAATGGTTTGCTATGAGGGTAAAAGTAACTTGCTTTTAAAGAAAATTTATTCCAAACTAAGGGGTGAATTTTCTTCCTGCCTTTCAAAAGGGCGGGAAAGTCAAGGTGGAACTTGGCCCTTTCTCATGATCCCTTTTTTCCAGGTCACCCTTTCTTCTTGCTTGTGTTCCCCAAATCTTAGCTCAAAAAATAGGGGAACTTTTCCAGGTCTTTAATCCATCTAAGATTTAGCCTGCCCTTTCTTTTTTAATTTGTTTTGGGTATTGAAGACTTTTTTTAAAGGTGTGGTTTTGTAATTCCCGACAACGACCTGCCCGTTTAATTTGCTGTATTTTGATGTTAACAATGTGTCAGTTTCTTCAAATGATTCATGGTGCTCTAAATTTGATCTTCGCCGCGTTCCATTTTCCTGAATTCATCCGAAAATAAATATTTCAATCTTCCTTTCGTAAATACTTATCATGTTCTCATCTGTTCGACACATGGACGAAGTTTCACATGAATAAATTAAGACTGATCTTAAAAAAGGCTTTAACACAATAAAGTCATTGTTTTCCTTTAGATTAAATGCGATTTAATATATTTTCTTATTCCATTTAGAGAGTGAATTATAAGAGTAAAATGTTCCAAATATGCAGTTTTATACTTTATACGAATTTAAAGTGCATGGGTAAGTTTTTATTCTTTTCGTTTTATATAATTTAACTTTCGATTAACGTATTTTATCCCTTTTATTTTTCAAATTTTATTTTAAATAAAGTTTTAAGACTTAAAATATAATTATTTGCTCCTATGAAAGATATTTCTCGAAAATTTAAGTTAAAAAGTAAATACGCCCACACACAATAAATCTAAAATCAGAAACTGAAAGAAAGGATCCCACGAAAAATGCTCTAAATATGTTCGTTTAGTGTGTTTCTGTTAAAATATATTTAATGTCTCAAGGACATTGCTTATGAAAATATTTCCTATTCCGCAGGGTGATTATTCATTTTTTTAAATTAACGATGATAAATGAATTTCTTTTACATACTGAAATGAGTATTTCCAAAATAGTTATTATAATTTGATTTAAATCATGTACCTATTTCAAAAGTATACAAACACTTTTCCTCGTCATTTCAATATCAATGTTGCAGACATGATATTTTCTGTAAAGTATCATTAACCCTCTTAGCAGTCTGCACTTAAAGTCTTGCCATTCTGGAGATGCTTCAAAAAAGAATTGACATATTTTTTTTTCTTTCAGTTTGGGGGTTTTCCAAAAACGGTTGAGCTGTTTTTTTAAGAATGCGGCTCGGCTGGGAATCTTGCGAAGGCAGAAAAAAACATTCAGAATGGCTGTTTTACTTGAGACCCCTTGAAAAATTAAATAAATATAATCAGCGTCCCAGTAGCTCAAAAACAATCTTATTTAATGACAGTTTTAAGTAAATTTTAGGTAGGTAGGTTTCATTGTAACTTATATAAACGGGGCCATTCTGTAAAAAATGTTTATTAACAAATTTTCAATTTTGATATGTTGTTTGCTTTTCATTCTTGAAATGAAATTCATGTTAAGAGATATTTTAAATTTTACAAAAACTATCTTACATTATCTTAGTTATTATATGAAACTGTTTAAAAAAAACTGTGATTATGTTCGCATAAGTGACTGCAAATTTCATAATAAAACAATTATTGATAAATCTCAGGGTTAAAACACTTCTACTATTATAAAGACACACAAAAAAGTTTCAGTTGATTATTTACAAATTTTTTAAGCAATCGCTATCCCCATTTGAGCATTTCAAAGGAAAAAAATAAGTAAAACTTAATTTAAAGTATGAGATCTTGCTTAAAGTAGTGGCATCTGCTTTTTAAAAATTTTTATTTTTTTTTTTAACTAATGGAATATTAAAAAAAGATATTTTTTTTTTTAAAAACTAATAAGATTTTAAAAAAAAACAAAAAATTTCCAATTTTCGGAAAACTTTTATTTTAGGGGATGGATATCTT
The DNA here is from genome assembly GCA_019973955.1 of Trichonephila inaurata madagascariensis. Classification (NCBI taxonomy): domain Eukaryota; kingdom Metazoa; phylum Arthropoda; class Arachnida; order Araneae; family Nephilidae; genus Trichonephila; species Trichonephila inaurata. The sequence continues at coordinate 874 of BMAV01016177.1, read as the reverse complement.
CACCATCCCAGACGAAAACCACCAAATATGAGGGAGCGAGAGGAAATAGAACTAACGCCCGTATTCACCGCTAACACGCCGGTTGAGGAAGGAGACCTGGGTTTTTGTCGAAAACGCATTCACCATGCAAGAAAGCAACCCGGGTAAGGTGAAAAATTTCTAACCCAGGACAGAGCCGGGTTAGTTTAAACCGGGGATGGGAGTAAGCGATTTTTTTGGGGTGTTTACAGTTTTGGATTTGGATTTCTTTGACTCTTACGATGAACCTTTTAAATTTTTCTTCAATTTTATTTCTACATTATTTAAAGAAAAAGGGGAAAACCCGAAGGGGAGGAACAAGAAAAAAAGAAAAAAGTATTTGAAGAAATGGACGGCTAAGAGTTTCCAAAAAAGGTATGTGCAACTGATAATTATTTATTTTTTTTATGCTTACTTATTTCAAATTAATATAATTTTATTGAATGACGCTATGTTACATAAAAGTTGGAAACATAATTATCTTTTTTGTTGAGTTTAATTAAATAGTTTTTTAAATAAATGACATTTTAATTAGATCAGCAAGAATTGCATTCAAAGCGAATTTTGTGGTATTTTCTAGAACATTCTTTAATGACAGCTGTTGTAAATTTTGGGGTCTAGATTTGTCAAGTAATTTCTGGCTACATATGTAAATATTGATTTTTTGTGATGTTCAAGATTAAATAAACACCAAATGTTTACATTCTACCTTTTATTTCTTTAAACAATATTTGTTACAAAAACCAGGACTCACTTCATTCTTTTTTATTATATATATTCGTATTTTCAACAACAATGCAACCTGCCTTTCCCCAAAAACATATCAGTTGTATAAAGACACCATCGTAGAAAAAAG
>BMAV01016176.1:0-27983 GCA_019973955.1 Trichonephila inaurata madagascariensis | reverse complement strand
AGAATGACAAAAAAGGCAAGAAAATACAATGTAGCTCTGAAATAAAATGTACAATGTCTTACGTTTTCTGACTTTGTTACTTAAATTTTAATTAACGTTTTAGTTTAATAAAATCACAAATGATATAAACTAAGATCAAATATAATCAAGAGACGTTTTTAATTGTGTATCTAAAAATCATGCTTACATTTCTTTTAAAGGTTGTAATGATGTAAAAATTAAGGGTCATTTCTAAATGAAAGATCAATTTATTCATTGTGAAAATTCTTCGTTTTAAAATATCTTCACATTTTCACTAAATCGGAAATTTAAAATTTAAGAGAATTGCATTTAAAGTGTTGGATTATGTATGTTATGTTTTGAAATGTTAAATACTTCTCACTACACAGACAATCTCAGAAGTTTGCTGTCTTTTGTTAAAATTTTTGAAATAATTACAAAAAAAGGTGGAATGGATATACAATCCACTAACTGAATTTTCTATTTTTGATTCTATTCTTTTTGTTGTTGTTTTGTTTTCATGAATAAACAATAATATATATTTTATTAAAAATTTAATATAATTATGTGTGTATTAAACTATAAATATTATATAAATAAACAGAGGCATATTTTTCATTCTGTAGAAAATATAAATTAAACAAAAAGAGAGTAGAGAGGAAAAATTTTTGTATTTAAAAAAACTCGTTCGCACTTTTAAAATTACCATTATTATCCTTCCATAATCTACAACAATTCACATCAACTTTTTAATGCATTTCTTTACGGCCTTTATAAACTTTAGAAATTCCTTATTTTATGCGGAAAAAACATATTTAATGCAAAATGTGTTTATCATCTGATTATTGTTTATCTCTGTCAAACGAAACGTCAAGCCTCAAAATATTTTCGACAAATAATAAACGTATCTAAACATGTCATAAATAATAATAATGGTAATCAAAGTGACTGCAAAATTTTTAAGGAACAGAATAAAAAATTTAATATGTTTATGCCATAATTACAGTGAAAGAAGGTCAATAAACTTTACTTTACGAGTATCTTATACTATCTTTCAAAAAAAAAAAAAATTTCCAGAATAGATAAATGGAAAGGTTTTATTCCTTTTCGGATAATATATTTAATTTTACGTCCGATTTCGTTTTAAAGATTTTATAATTATTTTGATTTTCTAAAAATGAATAAAATTCTGTTTGAATCAATTATTTTTATAGAATTTTGAAGTATTTTATTCTTACAAATAACTAAAATAAAATTTAAAAAACTATTACTTGTTTCCTGATAATTTCATCAAATGAATTTTATTTTGATTTCGTTTGAGTAATTTATTTTTTATAAAGTATTAACTTCTTATGAAATTTGTACAAAATTTTCTATAATTCTTTATCATAAAACACGTTTTACTTTTTTGTATGAAAATATTATGTGTTATATCTAAGAGTGTTTATATTTCATTGCAATACATTACTTAGATTATTACTCGTTGCAGCTCGTTCTAATTTTGAAAGACAATACAACCTCCATTTTTCTGAAGAATTTCATTTTCTGTGAACGTGATGCTTAAATCCAATCTTTATTGTTCAATTTTTTAAAGATTATTATTGCTTAATGCTTGGTTAATCCTATTTATTTATTTTAGATCAAAATTAAGTATTATATTTAAATAAAATATTAATTTGATTGATGGTAAAATAATCGACAAATCTAACAGTATTATAAAAAAAAAATTTGATTGCTTTTCAAGAAGTTTTTAATAATGTTACTTTTATAACATGTATTATGTATCTAATTTACGTGTATTTACATCTAATTCGTTTCAGTCAGCAAATCGTATTATAATCAAGCTTCGTGATATTACTCTTCTCGTTCAACTCCTTGCACCAAATAACTTTATTCTCAAACATTAAAAAATTACTGGATACAAAATCTCGTTTTAAATTTTTTCAAAATTTGGGTTTTATGCCTTTTTTTTTTATTTTTTTCCTTTGTTTTAAAAAATTGAATATATGAAAGCTAATTTTGTTGAAAATTTCAAATGCAAATATTAAACTTTTGTGAGAAAATGTTTAATATCTGTAGGGAGCTCTTTTAAATGTGTATTAAGCTTTATTTATTTTTTTTGTTTTTTGAATTATTACTTGGAAATTATTCAATAGACTTCGTAATGAATCTTTATATATATTCTAGTTTATATAAAGGTATCTAATAATGAAAAAGTTGTTGTTGTCGTGTATGACAAAGTGCAGGGGTTTTAATAATAAAAAAGGATATAGAGTTAGATATTGCCAAAGGCGTGAATCACTGCCATAATGAAAAAGTAATATTAAGATATATGTGAATAATTAATAAAAAAAATAAGAAATAAAAATATATATAGAAAAAAAAAAAATATATAAAAAATATAAATAAAAAAAAAAAAAGAAATATAAAAGATAAAATATTAAATAACGTAAAATATTAAAAATAAATAATAATATAATAAAATAAAGAGAGTTATATTTATCAGAGGAAAAAATTCAATTTAATGAGAAAAATTGATTTGAATTTTTCTTCCTGATAATATATATGGATCTCTCTTTCAGATCGCATGTTTAATCGATAATAAAAAGCAGAAAATATTATGTATTCGTTTTTACCCAAAAAGTAAATGTTAAAAAAAGTCTCAGTCTTCATTTCATGACAATCTTCATAAGTATCTTGATATAATTGTGGAAAATGTTTTTAAAAACAACGGTCTCTCTCTCCGTCACTGAACTTTAACTTATCAGCAAGCAGCTTTTAATGGGGTATAACTTCATCAGATATACAGCATTAACATATTGTTTTCCTTATCTTAAACAAAGCAACGGCCAGTTATAAATAAGAAATGAAGTGTGTCAACAGAAGAGTTGAGTTATTTTTAACCCTTTTCTTTTTTTCCCTCTTAGGTAACAGAATGTTCATGATAACAGACATAAAGTGTGGCAGTTCAACTCCACTAGATTGTGCTTCAATGAGTGTATATTATTGCGGAAATCGAAATTGACTTTGTAATATTGTGAATAAATAAGAATTGTGGAATCTATTGCCAGGAAATGAACATTGTTTTGTTATTTTTGGAAAAGAAAGACATCTGAAGAATTTTTATTTCATTAAAAAAAAGAGATTACGCATAATATTTTTTTTATGTGAAGAGTTTAGAGAGTTTTTATAGAGGAGTATTGACAAAAGTACATAATAGAAACTTCAGTATTTAAATATTTTGAATATCACCATACATATACTGATATGGACTGTCGCTTATGTTCACGCTTACCAAAAAACATTTTGGAAATCTTTGACGCATTTTTGTTCTGGGAATTCTCTATTCTCGTTGAAAACCATTTATTATAGAAAGTACAATTAACTTATTTGATGAGCATCAAGCATATTTGGATTATTCAGTGAAGAATAATTTTAATCACATTCGTACATCTTGCACACTGAAGTCTCTGTAAAGCTTTAACAGAACGAAAGTAAAATTCTTCTAGAAAATTTAAATCAAAGTGCAAAAAAAAATGCTTAAACCGTTTTGTAACACACATGAGCACTACCCCAGCCATAGCTTTACTTTTTGAAAAAAACCATTCTACCGCGCAAAAGTAAAGAAAAGCCCGGCGGAAAAAAAAAAAGTTCACTTTTCCCTCCCAAATGATCCCGGCTACAAAAAGTTCGAAAAGGAACGACAGCTGAGGCCATACCGCCAAACTTGGCGCAAGGTCGTTCATCGCCAAGGTAACCGAACGAAAGCAACATCATGAGGCTGTTCAAAAGATCGAGTGCCTCCCCTCCTCAGTTGCTGCGACTCTCTGTCCTCGAAGAAGGAGGCGAGGCAAACCCATCAACAGCTGCGCCAGGATTGAGATTGTCCCTACCGAGCTGTTTCAGTGAGTGCAACATAGACGAACTCATGGCGTACACGGAAACTCCGAAAACTAGAAGAGGTAAGATTCTATTTCAACTTATTATTTTTTTCACTAGTCCCCTGCTAAGATATTCATCCTACAAACATATGCTTTGTTAGTTATATAATTATCTTCCTTTTATAATCAATTTTAAAGCAAGCGGTGTGTTGAATTTTTCCAGACGAATTTTTTTTTCTGGAGGAATTCCTCTCAGAAACATCTGGTTTTATAATAAGCCCTATGCCCTTTCCCCGAACTTGTAATTGGGGATCTTTTCGAAAGCAATCATCATTTCCAGTGTGATTCATTTTACATCCGAGCTGTGGAACGTCTTTTGGGGGAATGTAAACAATGGTGCATTGTTTAACGGGGGTTTATAGGTTTTTTTTAAAAAGTGGCATTCGCTTCGGTCCTGTAGTATTTGGAGTTTTTTCACCTCGCGTTTGGGCATTTCAACATAGTTTCAACACTTCAGAATTTATGTGCGTACTTTTTTGGATTTATTTGTCTTGAAAACTGAAATAAAAGTTATATACCTAGGTTGTGAATTTTTATAGAATACATGGTAGAAATGTTCTTTGCAATAGGATTATAGTGTGTGTTACTATTTTATGTAGAAAATAGCTTCGAGTTTTCATTAGCTTTTGTGTGTGTGTGTGTGTTGTGTTAAGATTATTGCTTGTCTTTATTTGTGAATTTTTTTTTCCTGCTTACACACATCAGTTTCATCGGATTTTTTAAAAACATTTTTAATTAATGCAAAAATGTTTTGATAGTTTGGAATTGTTATCGTATAAATATTTTGAAACTGATAGCTAAGTTACATTTCTGACAGACTTTTACAATTATGCTGTTTTGTCGCGTAAAATATTAGCATTTTTGGAACATTTTCGATTTTCGTTAATTATATTTTTGTAAGCGTAACTTCATTTTTAATTTAACTCCATTCATTGTAATACTTTAAATTGTCTAAATAAATATGTAACATTTGCTTAAAGAAACATAAATCCAAAGTAATTACATAAGATAAAAGCTAAATCTTTTCTTCCTTATTTCGTAGTTATTGAATGAAATTATTAGCTATTTTTGTTGGAATATTGCTAACCTAAGCAACAAGCGGAAGATTTCATATTATAATCACAATAATTGTATTCTGACTGCGATATAATTAACTATAGAGCAGCACTGTAGAAACACTGTTTATTTGAAAATTTTTGTCTATGTTATATATATTTTTTTAACGTTAAAAACGCGCTGCTGGGAATTTTTTTTACACATAAATATGTTTTTAAATTGTTATAAGCATAACTTAATTTTAATTCTCTTGTGCAGATTTGAGACTCTTTTTGAAATTTGAAGTCGCAAAGTAATCAATCTTCAATTTGCAATCGCGAACTTGATCCAATCTAGGTATGCTCATTTTAGACCAGTAGCGCAAACAAAAATTTTTCAAGGGGTGTTCCCAGGGTCGAAAGTCCACTATTTTGGTATCATGCTCCAATAAGCCGCCCAACATATTCTTTTGATTTTGTCAATTTTGGGGAACAAAAACAATACAAAATTAATTATTGAATAAATAATTAGCATTAATTAATAAAGTTAATTATTAATAGCAAATACATAATTACATTTTACATAATATATGCATAGGATTATAGCCAATTGAAAAAAAAATCAAGGGCTATGGGGGTGTCCGGACCCCTAGGACACCCTCCTTGTGTGCGCCACTGTTTTAGACCAATATGTATGTGATTTAATTGTCATGTAAGTTAAATTATCTTTATTCTCCTGAAATGTGTTAATTATTTTGTTAAAATGGATGATTTTCGAATTAATATTTTTGTATCCTTAAATTTAGGCTGAGAAAAATAGCTTCTTTAATTGTTGCCTTTTAGTATATTTAATGGGAGTATAATTCTAATTTTAGCACGTATATATTTTGTTAATGAAAAAACTTATTTTAGAGATTCACATTTATCTCGCAAGATTTATGTTCTTTGCAACTTCTTCACCTTTTGTTCGACTCTTTTCTGGAAAAGTAATGAGTTCTTTGTGTAAATGGAAATAACGTATTTACCCTTTTTCAAAAATTCACTTACGATATATGTATATACAATTGTGTGTGAGTACTCGCTCTACTTTTAATATCTCTATTTAATATGGGGAGAAAGATTTCAAAGGAAACAGAAAATTATGTGAATTTATATGTTTATTAATAATTTTGTAAAAAAAATATTTAATTTTTAATTTCAATTTTAAAAAAAATCTATTTGTGTTGTGTAGATATTAATGGGGTACATTTTATATCAGTTTTATATATACTTAATGCTGTATTCTTTTTAAAAAAAATTGGGTGATTGACATGGCGTAGCTAGTTCTGAGTTGGCCCTGTATTAAAATTTCTTCAGTGCTCTTTTTACGTATGAGAGCCCTGTTAGTGGGACTGTAGTTACACATGGTGAGGTCCCTGTTGTTTGGGGGCCCCGCATCATTGATACGGTTAATACGGCGGTAGCTACGCCCCTGGTGAGGGACTTACAATTCTGGTATAATTTGTTACAATCATAACTGTTTAATATTAATTCTGTTGACCATATAAACTGCTTTCACAAGTTTGCCGATTGATTTTGGAAAACATGTTTAAATTTTGGACTAGAATTTTCATTATTAGAATGTCTTAGGAAATAAATGTGCAATTTTTTCTTTGGACGCGAAGTCTCTCACACAATCGCATCACCAAGTCTCACAAAAATTCATGCACTTTTTAAAAAAAATTTCTGAACATATGGGAATAATGTTGTGTTAACTGTGGCTATTTATTGTTCTGTTTATTCACTGTTAATTCTTGTTTGATAGATTTGTAAATCTACGCTTATGAAATCTTCACTTTTTTATTTACCATTTTTATACTTCCATCTAATTACTCGAAATGGCGGTGTAAAACCAGAGGGTACCGCGTCACCTAATTGTCATCTCTGATGAAAAGTTTCTTATGCCGTTATTTTGACATAAACCACCCGTTACCTCCCATCTTTTACTGGTATAGTATATCACTCTCGATTGGATTGTTTTCATAAGAAAGAATCTCCGTCTTTTTAATCCCTTTTCCCAGCTGTCACTTTTTTAATTCTGCACTGAGCAATTCACTCGTTAACCCGGACGCATCTGTTAACACTGGCAGGTAAAACATTGTTGATGTGGTAAGAGTGTAATATTTATCTTGTAACCTGGATTCGCCATCTGAGAAGGCGTCTTTTGACCCTTATCCCAAACAACGCCTCTTCGCCATTCGCTTTCGTCCTTCATTACAAAAAAGTGTGAATGAAAATTTCTGAATGTTTCTCGTGACTGAAATTTTTGTGTGAAGGTTTTAAAGTTTAATTGAGAAACCGATGGCGTGATTCCCACGCTATTTGGACAACATTAAAAAACAGATAAAACGGGTCGCTTTAGAAATGGTATGGTTGTTTTTTAATAATTTTAGTTTAAAAAATAGGTAAAACCCAAAAACTTTTTTATTTTTTTTTTTTAATAAAGAAAAAATTTAAATGCTATTCTAATGCGAAATTTTGAATTGGAAAATTTTGGAAATTTTAAAACAAGAAAAACCTTCTGTAAATTAATTATCTCCATTTCTCCTACATTTATTACATAAACGTAAACAAACCTTCAAGGCCATTTCGAAGGTCAAGAAGCCGAAATAAAGCTGGTTATAAATTATGTTCTAATATGCTGTGTTGATAATTAAATTATGTATGACTTAATTACCCATTAGTGACTAAATTAAGCATTGCGTGTATTTTTCCCTTTTCCCTTTTTCCCGAACAAAAGGGCGCGGTAGCTTGTGGTTTGGTCAGGCTCTGGCCCCATTCATGGGTTTAGCTTTTCCTTAAACCCGGTGTGTTGAAGGGCAGGTTGTTTAAAGTCATTCTGGTGGTGTGTAGTTTTTAGAGGGAGTTGGCTTTCCACACACACACATTTGACCAAGGTTCAAAATTGCGAGGTCCGTCGCCAATACAGTGTGTCCGCCACACGGACTAATAAATATGACTCTTGCTTTTAAAAATTTAACAACTTTAATTTAGAATATAAAAGATATAGACAAATGCCAGCAGCTTCGAGCGGCGATATCCTCTTCTAACGAGGGACAGTACAGGAACTGAGCCTTCCACCCAGTTTAAATAAATGACACAAAACAAGTCGAAGACAAACAACTTGTTGCCATCGCGTGAAAGATAAATTCAGTAGATGGCGTTGGTAAAAGACATGACAGTGAAACAAAATATATATAAAATAAAAATTTTAAATAATAATTGAATAGAAATATTAAATATAGCATATAAATGAATGTATCAAGCACATTAGTAATAAAAATACAGTTTGAATAATAATAAACATACAGTTTGAATAATAAAATAAATTTGTATAAAAAAAATAATTTGAATAATAACGAAAAATACAATTTGAATAATAGAAAGATACAATTCCATCCAAACACAGTATGACTTTATAAACACTCGCTATTCTCCTTAATTCAATCATTTCTCTTAGGAAATAAGTATTAAGATAATCTTGAAATTTTCGTAAGGAAGAAAATAATTTTTATCCCTTTTCTTTAAGAACTGGTTAGAATTTCATTGCAGTTTTCGTGAAATCCTCTTAATTTGTTTTAAGAACTAAAACTTGAATGCGAATTTTCAACTAAATATTCAAAATTTCGATGAATTATTAAAATTATTGAAAATAAGCCTATATTTCCCTTTTTTATATGTGTGTGTGTGTCGTGAGATAAGAAATTTTCCAATCTTAAAATCAAAAAAATTGCATTAGAAATTCGTGAACCTTATTTACTCGAATTATCTATTCATTTAATTACTTCCTCGTTAGTAAATAAATTCTAAGTTAAAGCTACTGCAATTGGAATTGCAATGACATTCATAAGGATCTCTGCTTTCGAAGATCATTAATTAAATCAGTAAAAACTGAAAACACAAAGTAAAGAAGTTGCTTAAAAATAATTGGAGATTTTGAATATTAGTTTTAATGAAATATCTGCTACTCTTTTTTTTCAAATTGCGTGAATGGATCTTGAGGCGAACATATGCCCAGGGAAAAATTTTGTACTTTCAATTCCGAATTTTAAAAATATGTGTTATATGTTTAAAATTTTTAAATTAAAAAATTTTAAATTATATTTTTAAAATTTAAAATTTTTAAATAATGAGTTTTCAGAAGAATTTAATTTATGTGAGGTATGTGCATCTGTGTTATAAATTCGTTAAATTCTAGTCGGTAAATAAATTCAAGTATTCTGGTTTTTAATAAAGTGAGCAAGCGATTAATATTTTTGTGAAAAACTAGTCGGGAAATTATTAAAACTGAAAAGGAAGAAACCGCTTTTAGTTTTTGTTGAAAAATAAATGTAATTATTTTAAAATTATTTCTCTCTCTCGCCGTCGACAAACAAAAAATGATACTCGTGAATTAAACAGTGGCGTGCTCAGACTTATCTCAGGGAGGGGAGTGGGTTAATTCTAAAAACCTCGTTGATGAAAGCGCTGAGGGGTAATCTCTCTATGGTAAAAATTAAAAATTTGTTAACCTTTCGGGGTGAACCCCCTTCTTTATGTACCCCCACTGGAATTATATACGTAGAGCTTTTTTTCACAATATCATTTTCCTATCTACTAGGTACTTCTTGGAAAGCTTATGTATACTCACAGGAATACAAATACAAACCACAGTTTGAGAAACAGTGAATTACTATATTCAGTATGAACAGTAGCTCACACAAAAATTTTCAATTTTTCACACCGTCCATCCAATACACCGTCCAAAATATTCTTTTGATTTTATCGATTATCGGGAACGGAAACAATACAAAATTAATTATTGAATAAATAATTAGCATTAATTAATAAAATTAATTATTAATAACAAATGCATAGCTAAATTTTACGTACTATATACATAGGATTATAACCAAACGAAAAAAAAATTGAAGGGCTATGGGGGGTGTCCGGACCCCTAGTACCCCGGACCCCCTTGTGTGCACCACTGAGTACGAATAAAAATTAGATTGACTAAAAATATAGAATATTTTCATTTTTCCCTTTTAATGAAGGAATAATATTATTTTTAATAATTTTATTCTTTTCTCGTAATAATAAGATTTTTTATGTATTTAACAATGAAAATATCAGATTCCCAGATCTGTGAATTGTTAAAAAAATGATAAAACCACATATACACAAATTTTTTAAAAATATACATTACAAATGTACATAAATATAAGTTAAAAATAATTTTTTGTTCGAGCTCCTCGTAGAGAGAGAGAGAGAGAGATACACACACACACACACACACAAATGTGGAAAAACAAAAATATCATGTTACTTTTTGCCCCAGATTTGTTCAGTGTTTTCTATCACTTGTACTAACAAATCTCTCAAATATCTAAATATATTTAAACATATGAACGTTTTTGTTCATTAGAACATCGGCCGTGATATCTTGTGTGTGAGATGATCTGCTTCGCCAAATAGATCCAGTTCACGTAGGAATGCGATAGCATTGTCCATTGTGTGGAAAACATGTTGACGCCCGCTTATTTTGCTTGCGTGCGTGCTGGGGATCATTTACTTGCCTGGTTTTTCACCCCCTTTCCCTTTCCCTTCCCCCCCAAATTTCGAGACGCTGTCTCTGATCTGCCTATTTGGTAAGAAAATCACGACAGAAACCAAAGATTTTTTTTTTTTTGGGATGTTCTTTTCGCAGGGAGAAACTGATAGGATATGGTCAGGATTACATGGAGGGAAATTTTTTTTGAAAGGGTCTTTTTAAAAACCCCGGCACCCGGAAAAAATCTTCCCCCTCCCCTTTTTTTAAAATTTTTAATAATATTATTCTAGAGTAATATGGGTTAATATTTTTCTAAAAACCCTTTCCAAGCCCCCCCAAAAACAAAAAAAGGCAAAAATAGTTATTTGTTAAGAGGACCATAAAAGAGCCCCGGGGAAATTTTTTTGGATACAGGGCCCCCTAAAGGGCCCGCTTACCCCAGTGACCTTTGACTTATGCATCAGAGACTTGGTCATTGACTTTACGTAATGAGGAAGCTTTATGAATTTTCAAGAGAAAAATTTTACGTTGCATTCTTGGTGGGGTTCAAATGGAAAAACAAATGGATCCATAGATCATGGAGAAAAAGATTTAATTCAGAACTCAAAAAATTTTTACAAATAACCTGAGGGAAGAAAAAAATTCCAAATTACGGAGACTAAATGGGCTGGTCAACTGGCGGGAAATAAATTTTAAGACGGGGGAAAAAATTTTTCTCAAAGCCCCATGGGCTTTGGGGTTCCAAAACCCCCCAAAATAAATTTCACAAAAAAAAATCTTTTTTTAAAAGGGAAAAAACAAAAACTTTCCCAAAAAAGTAGGATCCCTGGAAAAGGGTTCGGAAAATGTTGAGGCATTGAAGAACGAGAAGATTTGCTTCATAGAAATTTATTTTAACTAACGAACAGGTGAAGAATATTTTTCTATAGAATATACGATGAAAAAAGTAAGAATCATCAAATATAGTAACGCACATAAAATTATGTTATTTATATTTTTGGACAAAAAATAGTGTTTTTGATACCGGGGACATTTTTAGGACTTTTGAGGTTCTGACCCTATACAAAAATTGGCCCTACCTGAGATTTTTAAAAAACAAAAGTAAATAAATTTTTTTTTTTTTTGTATAAGTTAAAACTCATTAAAAAGGTTTTTGAAACAAATAAATGACCAAAATTCACGACCCAAAAATCCTAGGCACAAATCGGCTCGACGGGATGACCTTTTTTAACAAAAATGATTTGGAATGTTTGTTTTTGGTACTAGTCCTAGACTTGGGACAACGGTCATTGATAATATAGGCCTTTTCCACTTTTTGCCAGTTGACATGCGGTTTAAAATTTCCCCCTTTTTTTTTGAAAAAATATGTACGGGAATAAGAGTTGACAATTAAAATTATCCGGATCATGATTTTATTTTATTAAGACAGAGTCGAGAACAAAACTAAGTCCCCACCAAGGGCGAGGCCCTGGTTGGCCCATGCCTTAAGACGTTCCTGTTTGATACATTAAAGTTTCTCTGAAATAAAAAAAGTTTTAATTCTAACAATTTCCTGCAGTATTTCAATAAGCAATATTTGCAATATTTAGATTGTTACGATGAGATAGATATAAATATTTTAAAATTGCTTAAATTCATTCCAATTTTTTTCCCCCTTTTATTTAATTGATTTTTTTCTTCTAAATGTCAAATGTCAGATTGCTACAATTATATAAGAAGAACCGTTCGAAGAACCAAAAATAAACAAACATTCAAGTTAGAAAAATAAATAGCTTCGAGGCGAATAAAACATTAACATTTTTTAAAATAACTTATGATCGCAATCAGTTGAAATAAATGACAAAATAATTCAAATTCTTTTGAATTAAAATGCTTTTATTTGTAATTTTATGTGTGTTTTTTTTTTTTTTTTTTTTTTTATTTTATGGGTAAAAAAATTTAAAACTTTTCTAGAGTTCTTAAATATTTTTTATCTATTCACACATAAAAAAAGTGCAAGAGGATAGATATAAAATATTTAGATTATCTCTTTTTATATTTTAATGTTATTTTGCATGTTTTGCTTCTTTTGTTCATAATATGCGGATTTCTGTGTTTGAATTATTAATGAGTAACCTCTTACATTTAAAACATAAAATTAAATCAGGTTACCAAATATGTAATCTATTATGCGATAAATTGGAAGTAATGGCGAATGCCACTCTTTTCTAGTGATCTTGCCATTTTCGCATTAAAAGCAGCCCCCTCTTGGGGGAGCTTTGCGGGGTGAAAAGGGACCCGGAAAAAAGGGGGAAATGCAAGGGAAAACGGCTGGTGTTATGTAAAAAACCAACCCGCCTTCCCTCTCTTTTTTTTCCCTTTTTCCCCCTTTCCCCCTCCTTTCTTTTTAAAAATACAACCAAAAACCCAAAAATCGTGGAAATGAAAGATTTTTTAAAAAGACGAGATTTTCCCCAAATTTTTTCCCCGGGGTTTAAGGAAAGAGGGAATTTCCACAGATGTAATCTACCACTAGACAACCTTTCCCATTTTCCTTACATTCCAATTAGAAAAATCGTTATGAAACTTTTTAATGCTGAGTCAGATGCGATTTTTTGATTTTTTTAAAAAATTTTTATATAAACCCAAAAATTTTTTAAATTTTTATTAAAATTTTTTTTATTTGGGGAAACTAAAATTTTTATTTTTTTTAATTAATTTTTTTCCCTGTTTTTGTTCCCGAAATTTTACAAAATCAAAAAATTTAAAGTGATCAAGTGGAACTTTTTTTTCCCCAACCCCCCAAAAATTCCCCTTTTCATACTGTTTTTTTGAACCCAAAAAACTTTGATTTTTTAAAGGGGGCCCGGGGGGAAAAAACCCCCACCCCTTTCAAATTTTAAAATAATTAAATTCGTTTTTTAAATAAATTTTTGAAGTTTTAATTTTTTTAAATTTCTTTCCCATTAATTAATTTTTTTTCTTTTTTTGAAAAGCAAAAATCAAAAAATATAAAAAATTTTTAATTTTCCCCCCACCCCGAAAATTTTTTTGGTCGTATATTAAAAAGGGTTTTTCTTGATTTTTCAAAAATTTAAATTTAAAAAAAAAAGAATTTTGTTGGGGGTTTTTTTACCAAATTTTATCGGGTCCAAATTAATTCAAAAATAACTTTTTTTTCCCCGTTTTTTATTTCCCTTTTAAAATTTTTTTTTCAATTTAATTTTTTAAAATTTAATTTTTAATTAATTTTTTAAATTTTTTAAAAATTAAATTTAAAAAAAATATTTTTTTTTTATTTAATTTTTTTGTGTGGTAAAAATTAAAAAATTTTACCCGGGCCCTTATATTTTTTAAAAAAAAATTTTAAATTTTTTTAAAAATTTTTTTAAAATCCTTTTAATTTTTTAAAATTTATTTGGGTTTTTTTTTTAAAAAATTTTCAGTTTTAAGAAACCCTTAAAAAAACGTGAGCCCCGGGACCCTTTTAAAAAAAATAAAAAAAATTGGGAAAATTTGGACGGTTGCGCCGTTATTTACGGGGCCCGGAATGTTTTTTAAAAAAAACAAATTTTGGGGTTTTTAAAAAAAAATTAAAAAAAAAGAGATGAGATTAAAAAAAATTGATTTCTACATAGATCAGAATGCTGTTTATTTAAAAGAAATGGCATACCTAATGAAATTAAACATCTGTAGCTCTAGAAGTAAATTATTTTTTCAAAAGACTGGGATAGTACCTGGAATAAATGACTTCAAAACATAAAAGCTGTGCATTCGTGCATTTCAAGTTCTTTGAAAAGGGGGGCGTTATACGACGACTCTACCTAAAAATGAAAAAATACGGCTTGAGAAAGTATAGGTGCGCGTTATATACTCCAGATATTACAGTAGTCAGATGTCTCAAATAATGCATAATTGGTAGTTGTTATGAAGTTTGCAATCAAAATTCAGTTTTGTGAAAATGTCTCCAACAAAAATATATTTTTCTAACCGAAGTCTCATTGTAAAAACTTCTAAAAGTATATTTTTTTATTAGTATGTATTTTTTATATGAGGCGAAAAAATCGTTTTATATTTTCAATACTTAAAATTTTAAAAATTTAGCAATATTTTTCCTTTTATAAGCTTTTTAATTATTAAATTAATATTAATAATAACTATATTCGTATTTAAAAGGAAATAATTCAGAAATATTTCTCAAGTTTTATAAGTAATGCCTTAAGTAAGTCCTTAATAATTGTAGAAAAAATTTTGAAAGGTAAATTTGTCAAATTTCGAAAGTCAAAATTTGCCTATTTTTTTATTTACTCTATAAACTTTGCAGAGACAAATAGCACGCGTTTTTGCTGTTTCAAATTACGGACAAAAGACAAATTGCTGTTTTGAGCAAACAAAAGAGAGTGAAAGTGGTCAAAATGTTAAGACGAAACAAATCAAAAGGAAATCTCTAGAGGATTTTCTGAAGCGTCTCTGAGTTGTCTTACTGGCCCCATAGCCCAGAGGAAAAAAAGTGTTTCACCTTCAAAAATTTCACCACTCCGTCGTTCTCCCTGCGGCTACTAAAGGAACAGGTTCGCATTTTCGTTTTGATTTTCCAGAGATGCTTCAAAGCTATTTTACATGCTCGACACGAGATGCTTTAGTAAGAGGAAGACAAACTAGCTCTGTCAGACTGCAAGAACTCAACTAACTTGAGTTCGCCAGTATTGATAAAAATTGAATAGGGTGAATATTGCTGGAAACTGTCCTAAGTTCAAGAATAAATCTTTTCCCCGCGGCAAGTTCAGGAGCAATCTCAGTTCGTCGTCTCTTTCCTTATCTTTCATTAAAAATAGCATTTTGGCTCGCGGTTTTGTTAATTAGAACATATACATTGATTACTGGAGGAGGAAGGAATTAATTATTATAGTGCCTATAAGCTACTAATTTTATCATTAAAAGTTTAAGGAAGGAGAGGGGGTAGAGCTGAAAAGGCCCAGGGTCATTGTGAAGAAAATAAATGTTTGAAAGAATTTTGCAGAGAAAGAAAAAATTATAAGCTCTTTGTATTGATAAGTTTTACATTACAAGAAATATTTTACAAGAATCGCGGCTTTACTGTCAGTGAAACCCAGCACCGGTTTATAAATGGGCTTTGGGTGGGCGACCAAGCGCCGATAAGCTGGACTTATAACCAGGTTTTCTGGTAATAAATTTCAATCTGCCTGTGCTAAGGGGGCCTGTAGATCTGCGCCCTGGGCCCGGAAATGAGCTTAAGTTGACTCTGGTAAAACCATTGTTGAAATTACCGAATGATGTGGATGTGTTTTACGAAATACCGTATTTATTCGAATCTAAGCCGCTATCGATTCTAAGCCTCACTCCAAGTTTTCGACAAGTTTTTTCAAAAACTTAAAATTATTGTAAAATGGTTTATCGAGAGAGAGAGAGATCCAAATTTACGAAATTAAAATAAATTCAATATGTTAACCAATAGGAAGTGAATAATTAGTTATTTTACTAATATTATAAACTTTTAAATACATACGTGAACCTGTGTAATTGCTCTAATTGTCCCCATCCAATGAATTATCCGATTCTAAGCCGCACCCTATTTTCAGTAGGATTAACAGTGAAAAGAAGACTTAGATTCGACTAAATATGGTATGTGACAGTTGTGCTTTTAGTTCTGTAGATGAATTAAAGCAAAAATTTTTGATTCTGAGATTAAAAGACAATTTAATTGCATTTTGAAACTGAATTAGATATTTTCAAACTGTACTTTTTTGCTTTTGTGATTATTTTCGGATATTATCTTAGTAAAATGTCTGCGAGGATTTGAAGCATCTGTTGTGAAAATTAATTTTAACTGTTAAATGTAATGCGTTTTTGTTTAAATTTATTGAAATTTTAATGAAACTGTATTTACTAAAACCAAAACTAGAAAGTATAAGAAGTATTTATATGTGTGTGTGTGACTATTATATAACTATTTTAAATAATTATATATAATAGCCATTTTGATGTTGTGGTCAAATATATTATTATTTTATTACTATTAATAAAAATACTTCTCAGTATTTTTTTTTTTTCATTTTTAATTTATAAGAATAAATTGCTCGATAATCATAATAAATGTACCAAGTCATGTGATAATCTAAATTATATTTTTTTATGTTATTATTATGTTTTTTACCGATTTTACAAGAGAAATTTTTATACTTGATATATTCCAGATTATGAATAAATAAAGAAAACGTTTCGGTTACTATATGCACTAAAATATGAAGACACTTATGTGTATATGACGATTATTTTTTACACTATCGAGAGAGAGAGAGAAAAGCAGTTATTTATCAAAACACTGCCTAAACAATATTTTACTTCAAGTGAAGATATGTGAATTTGCTTTCGCGGAAAACAACCATTCTTATCTGTCTGATTTCCTAATGGAATTTTGACTTTGATTTAGTAGAAGTCCATTTTGTGTGTGTTACAAAAATGATATGCCAGAACTTGTGATTTATCTTCTGTTTGTCTATTTGCTGACTTACCAAGATGGTCTTATGACCATATGACCAAATTTTATTATAAATAGCTAATGCATGAGCTAAAAGAATTGCATAAAAATGATGTTGGAGTAATTTTAGTTTTTTTCCTGCGTGGATTAATTTTCGTCCCCCATTTATGGCTTATGATATACTTTTTTCTACTGAAAAACCCTGACCAAAATTTTGCTGGTATTTGGAAACAGTATAATTTTTGACTTTGGATTTCTTTGCCTAATTAATTGATTTCCAAATCATTTTATTTCGTCCGATATTAACGTCTATTATATTCATTTTATCATTTACATGGAACTAATGAATCATCTAATTACCAGAGTAAAAAGATAGTCAAAAGTAGTATTATAAGGTATGTATAGGGTATTCAAATTATGATGAAATTGCGAAGAATAAGAAAAATGCAAATAATAATAATATATACAGTTATAACGTTCCGTGTTGATGGCATATGAATTGATTAATTTATTCTTAATTTAAATATGAAGATATGGATTATAGATAAAATTAACCTATTATTTTATAGCTTAAATTAATTCAATTTATATATCTATATAACTAGCTGGTATACCCGTTCTTCGCACGGGTGAATTGAAAATTAAGACACAACAGATATTGATGGATAAAGAAATTTTTTATGAATTAATTTTAAAAGAATTGCAAAGTAAACAAAAAAAAATATCTCTTAGCACATATCTACTCAACAAAAAATAATATTTAAAAATTTAAGTCTGTAGGTCTAATAGTTGAAAAAAAATTTTTTTTTAATCTATAACCCCCCGTAAACACCTTGTGGGTCGACTTGAAAACTACCTCTTAGCTGAGCTCTGCTCTGCAAAAGTAACATTTTCAAATTCCCAAAGATTTGGCAGTAATTCATAAAAGGAATTTTTGTACAAAAATACCCCCAGGGGGGTTATTTCGCAAAACCTCTTTTAAAGCGGATCTCTACTCCATGGCAAAAACATGCTATTTAGCAATAACTTTTGTGATTTTCTTTATTTTCTATCGATTTCTAGTCCAATTGACGTGGTTTTGCATGATAATATTTAATCCTCCTTTATACTAGGTAATCGTACATTACAAAATACGCTTGCAAAATTGATTTCAGCTGACGATTTCAATATAATTTTGAAATTCCTATTACTTAGATCTTTTCCGCATAATATCGTTTAAAAATTCTTCGTTCTAGATTCTCTTTCTGTTCCAAATAGTTGTCATATTTTTGACATATCCCTCCCTGAATCAGTATCCTATGAGCAAACATCTGGTATTTGTTTTGTTTTACAGTAAGAGGGTAATAAATAGATATTGTACCAATTTATGTATTCGACTCGTCACGTGCTATGAATCACGCGAGTCGATGATCGAACATACAGTTGGGCAAAATTCTATTTTTGCTCTTCAAAAGTGTTATACAAACATATTTTTCAAAGCCATTTCTTTTGTTCAAACAGTATAAGGAATTCTTAAAACTTGTCGTATATTTGATCAGCTCCGCTTTTAATTTCTCATATTACGAGTATATTTCCTAATAAATGCTTCAAAAACTAAAGGAATGCATCAATTGTATCCGTCAAGTTTTTCTTCATTGTAAATGTTGAAGAATATCACCTCAACTCACCATTTCATAGAAAAATGCTGCACATTCTACTACTAACTTGATTAAAGTAGCATATTTTAATATATATTTCTTATTCCTGTTTGGATCACAATCTACCGATCTGTGATATGTTCCACGTTTCTGTTATACTCTTGTTTTATATTTTAATGATCAATAAGCCTTTAACTTTATGTTACTGAGAAAAATTTACATAATTGGATTTAAAAATTTTTGGACTGTTTTATGGCGTAATATAAATATTAATATTATTTTCTTAATAGAGGGATTCTTTTAGAATTAAGCATAGGGGTTCTTGAGCATATTAATAATGGGACACCTGTTCCTATTTCAAAAAGTATTTCTTGTTTCTTTCCATATTTTGGGGAGGGGGCATTGAGTGAAGATTTAAATGTATTAATATATTATAAACGTTTTATAGAATTAATATTGTTTATCTCATTTGGCATTTTTTAGATTTTGAATAAAAAAGCTTTAAGAAAAATATTTTTTCAAGTTTTTTTGTCATACAATATATATATGTAACAACAACAGATAGGATAATTTGATTTCTTTGATTTTTTTTCCGAGACAATAGTTCACCAAATTTGCGATAGTTTTGAAACACAAAATATAGCTATAAATGTTTATAACTCAATTTTGTCTTTTAAATGTATCGTAAATTATCGTTAAAAATTTTAGCTTTTGTGTCTTATCAAATGTATAAAACTAATAAATAAGATCTGTATAATTTTACGCACACACAAACCATTTTAACATTTTTTTTTATATCTACCTAATAGAAATAACTCTACGTATTGATACGTATTGATTAAAATTAAATTGTTTCCACTTATTTTTATTTTCCTCCGTTATTTATTGAAGTGAAGCACAAAGAACATAAATAATTTTTCCCATGATAACTGAAATGGAAAACCTTAAAAAAAAAAAAAATGATAATAATAATATATCAAACAAATAAAAGATACTAAACTAGGAAAAGGGAACAATCGTTGGGTTTCTGGTGCGAAACCGCGGGTTGTAAAAACTTCGAATATTTGATGGATAGATCTCTTTTGAGAAGAGCACTGTCCTCGAGAAAGTCCTGCATAAACTTCGAGTTCTTGTTAGGACACTCGGGAGTCCTTTGAACTAAAGCTGCTTAACCTCCCAAGCATAGATGATTTTAAAAGTTCAAAAAAGTTTTTGTGTTTCCCAATTCATTTTTAAAATTTTTTTAAAAGTAAATTATAGATATCCGAGTTTTATATGCATATTTATGTGTGTTCTTTTCCTAGAACACATATCCGGTATCATTTCGGCACTTTATGTGATAGTCCACTGTATAGACCTTAACATTTTTTTGCAAAGACATTTTTAGTCTCAATATGTGATCGCATTTTTTGTGAGTTTTATAAAAAGTTTATGAAATATGGTTTTCCTAGAAAGAGACAGAAGGTGAAAGCCTCTAATCTTTTCATTTTTTATTGTAGCTTCATAAGTTGTGTCCACTTGCTATATTATATATTTTATATGAAAATATAATCATTTTGTTTTCTGCAAAAGTCTTGCAAATAAGCTTCCATATTTCCAGGATCATTCCTGTCCTTTATTTTATTACCCTTTTTAAATTTCAAAAATCGATTAAAATATTATTTAAAATATCTACCTTGTTTACATAAATTGGTTCTAAAATTCAAAATTTCGATAATCAGTTTCACATTCTCTTTAATATTTTGAATCATTTTGATTTTAAGAAATTTCTGTTCATGTTGGATAATATTGATTTCATTTTAACTAAAATATACATTTATATTACCTTATCCGTCCTTTTTTTTACGATGAAAAAAAAAAAAATAATATTTGAAATTACCCAACGGAATAGGAGCAATTTAATTTAATGTTAGTCATAATAATGTTTTAAGACAAAATTGTTTTCGTAGTTATTTGGAAAACTTATTACATATGTGAAAATTAAGCATAACTTTTACGAAAGTTGAAACCATTGTAAATAGGCCCAGATTACATAAAAGTGTTTATTTAAGAATATCAGTCTATTATTTTTGCTACTTTATTTGTTAAAAAACCCTGATGTGCACATTTTCTGTGAAGTTATAGTGGATTTTCATCAAGTTACATTGATTTTTACAAAATAATCCGTTTTTTTTTAAATCTTTAATTAAAAGTGCTGTTTTACCTGATTCGACTAAATTTGTACAACAGTTATTGTTTTACTTCTATTTGTGCTTATTTTTAAAGAATAGAAAATGCAATGTTAGTGCATAAGAAATTATTTATATTTAGCGTAAAACAGTTTTAAAAAATTTAGATAAAATAAATTTCTTGGAGTAAATTTTAAAAAGCTATATTTTTCTGTAATTATATATTAGTGCACAGTTTATATTTCTAAGCAGTCAGAATTTTTATTAGTACAGCTACTTAAATTTGTTATCATTTATTACAAATATTTTGTAAAAGTGGTGGAGGATTTTTCAGCTGAATGGTGGTGAGGTTTCGTGCACTGTTCAGCCACGGGGTTTTTGGCCGTACCCGTTATTTGAACCATACCCGGGAGAGGATGACTCGATCGGCCCCCCCTTCCTAACTCCCACACCACCAAGGGGAGGACATTTACCCCGACAAATTTCTGTTTGCTCCCCACGGCAAACTTTCAGTGTTGTGGGCTCGAATCGACATGGCAGCCACGGGTCCACCCACTAGGCCCCAGTCCCACTGCACCACGGCCTTCCCTTTTTCAGCTGAAGAATTAAATGAGTGAGAGTCATATTAACGTTGTGTTATAAAGCTACACGTGTTGGCTATTGGTGACAGAACTCGTAATTTTAAACCACGGTCGACGACGAGGATGACACCTTCACTGCCCACCTCTCCTAACTTCTACAACACACCAACGGGAGGATGTTTGAGCTACAACATATTTAACGTGCAGCGGCTCCTCTACTCTGCGGATCTTTAGCGACATTAACCTCGAACTCATGACACGCCAGCCACGAGTCCCAAACCTTGACCACTAGGCTACCGCGGCTACCTGAAGAATTAAAATAAACCTGAAAGTTATTGAAATCCAAAAATATAAAAATTTGTAACTTATACGGTTCCACAACGAAATAGGGGTGAAAATCCTTAAAATATATTTCAAAAATATAAAATGCAGTAAATAAAACATCAGCGATTCGCGTGAACAAAAAAATTAAAAAAAATTCTCATTATTCACCAATCTTTTTAACATATTGTGTCCGCATTCTTCGATAACAAAAGATCACTCAAGATCTTCGACGAGCTTGTAGCCAGTGCCCAGACTACCTTACTTATCCTTGACCTCGACAGTCAACGTCATTCGATACAAAATTTGCATTTTTGTTGGAAAAAATAAAGAAAGAACTCGCCAATCCTTATCATTTGTTGATTGAAGATTAGGTTTTCAGAAAGTGTGCACATTTTATGCTAGATAAATAATTAATAAAAAAAGTCAAAGCGAGAATGTAACATAACTGCCATGAAAAATTGTTCGTTTTTTATTTTATAAGCGACACACACACATTATGACTCAAAATTTTAAATTAAAATTTTTCTTTTTGCATGTATGTTGTTTTAAATTTTGTCATTTTAAAGTTTTTATTTGCTGGAATATAGTAACACAGAAAATGAAAAGTGAACTTACCAAGTGTTGAGTTTTAGACGTTTGGGGGAAATAATAGAACGTTTGCAAAAATTTTCAGGTCTTTAATAAATTTTACATTTGTTCTAAATTTACGATTTAAAATGTTTTAACGTAGATTTTTTTGGTGCGATATTTTTAATATAAAAGCAAGAACATATCTGATATCGCGTGTTATGTTATGTTCATTAAGGATGTCACACTTCTAATCACAATGTAGAATTAAACACACAAGGGGGGTCCATCCCCCCCTATAACCCTTCATCTTTTTTTCTGATTGATTATAATCCTATGTACACTATTCGTAAAAAAATGGCAATTCTGGTAATTTAATCAAGTATTTATTATCATTTTTTTTTTAATTAATGCTAATTATATATTAAATAATACATTTTTTACTGTTTTTCGTTCCCGACAATCAATAAAATCAGAAGAATATTCTTCGCGGCATACGAGAAGGGTGGGCTCTTGAACCCCCTCCCCCATGAAAAATTCCTGTGTGCGCCTCTGTTCTCTTCTATTAAAAAGAACAATGGGGGTATATAAGTTGTTTTATTAATAATAATTGTTTCTTCTTTTGTCATCTTTATCTCTGAAAAATTCAACGCAATTATGTTTAATTATGAACTTTTTATCTACCAGTCTTTTTCTCTGTTATATAGATTATTGCCCTTTTTTTTTAATATCCTATTCTAATTTTATGTTAAAAAATCTAAATCAGTGTAGGAAGAACGTTAATTAAGGTGTGATAACAAATTTTGATAATAATAAATGTAATTCAGAGTAAGTGGCTTACATAGATTAATATAACAATAGCAAACACCATCTTCGATCTTTATTTAAATAGAACATTATGAGGGTAATATGCATATCTAAACTTAGATTAGTTACTCCACTCTAATACACTACTTCCTCGCACAAAACTTTGTTTGAAAGTCCACCATAAAGCCCCCTCACTCAAATTTGCTTTTTTCAAAAAAAAAAAACAATTAATAAATAATTAGTATTAATTTAAAAATTTAATTTATTAAAAAAAATTTTAATTAAATTGTCCCGTATTATATATTTAAAATTATAATCAATCAAAAAAAAAATTTTTGGGGGTCCGACCCCAAGACACCCCCTTGTGTGCGCCACCAATACAAAGTATATATAATAAAAATTTAAAACTTTTTTTAAGATTAGACTATTTAAATAGTACAAAAATTTTTTCAATTATCGTTGCATAAACCCAACCGAATACGATCCTGAAAGGAAAAAGGGTTTTTAAACCATCATTAAAAAATTGTATTAAAAAGGGAAAAAAAAAACCCCTGTTAATATCAAACATGGCAGTATGAGAGCGAAATTGTTGTTAAGCGGAGAAAAGGATATTTTCTAATCGAATTGTTGTAAAATAAAATACTTAAAACAGTCTTATTGCTGATAACCCTATCTGAAACTAAAATTTTTTCATTCGTTATCTTGTATTTTTTCCTATACTATTCATACTTTCTGCTTCATTTTTTTTTTTTGGAAAATGAGCGGGAAGAGAAATTGGTATATGGAACGTGATCATCGACCTATACTCCATGCCTTGGAGGCAAAACTCGCTGCATGATGACCATATGCATCGGTGCATCCCTAAGTGAAAGTGAGAATTTTACAAACTGTTTGGAAACTCCGATTCTGTTGCTTATTTTGAAGGATTTGTAAAATTTTTTTTTCTTTTATTAGAATAAAGTTCCATTCGAAACACTCAAAAAGTTTAGAGATAAGTGTCGCTTGGGTTTCAACAAAAAAAAAAACGTTTTTCGAACTGCATTCCCCCGAGATTAAGTTTTGAAAAGTAGGGGACATGCATGCAAACATACATATATACTTATGCATACATATACATATACAAACATACGTATTTATACAAACATACATACTTACACATACATACATATATATACGTACACATACATACATATATACTTATACATACATATACAAAAATACAAAAAAAGATTTTTACAAACATACATATTACACATAATACATTTTTACGACATATACATACATATATATATAAAATACAATCAATACTGTACATCATATACTACATGCGTATACACTTACACATACAGGCATATACATGTATACTGAAATATACATATATATATCAAGTGGCGCCCCAAGGAGGGTCCTAGCCCCCCTATTTTTCCGATTGAAATTTTAACCGTATTCAGTAACGGTTTTATTTTTTTAAAAAATTTAAGCTAATTATTTATTTTTTTACCGTTTTTGTGCCGGAAAATCGACAAAATTAAAATAATATGTTGGGGGTTTTGGGGCAAGGGGTACGAGAATGGTGGACTTGAGTGACCCTTTTGTTCCCCGAAATTCCACCGTGGGCCCCCGGTAGCGCACACAGGAATTTTTTGGGGGTTGGGGTCCGGGGTCGAAAGTTACCAACTTTTTATCAGCTCCTTTTGATTTTGTCGATTTTCGGGAACAAAACACAGTAAAACTAATTATTGAATAAATAAAAATTAATTAATAAAATTAATCATTAATAAAAATACGTATTTAAAATTTTTTTACGTACTATAAAAACCTTTAAAAAATTAAAAACCAATCGGAAAAAATCAATTTTGGGGGGGGCTCCCTTGTGTGCGCCACTGATATATAAAAATAAAACATATATATAAGAAAATTTAAGTTAATACACAAAAAATACATATTTATAAATACACATTCATATATATACTTATATATATATATTTATTCATACATATATATTTATTCATACATATCAAACAATCTTTTTTCTCTTAAAGAAAAACCGATATTTTTAAACTAATTTTTGTGTATGGGTTAAAAAGGGTTTTTTCAATTCCAAAATTTATGAAAAACTTTAAAACCCCTTTCAAAATATTTAAAGTTTTTCTTGTTCCCCTCAGGGTTTACTGGTATTTGTTAGAAATTTGCTGTGCAATACCACTACCCCAACCCCAAACCTATTTTTGATCAGTTTGGGAAAACTTACAAAACCCTTTCATCCCCCCAAACCCCATTGTTATTCTTTTCGTGTTGTGCCTCCTACAAAGACTGCCCGGGCCCAAAAAAGTTATTTGAAACCAAGAAAAGGTATTTCCAGCCTGCTTCTAAAAAATGACGGTTGACGCCTTTTGGTCCCCCTTTTGCCCCGGGTTTATTCCCCCCCCTGCTCAAGATAAGCCGATCTAAATATATCGAATTCCTTCTTAGTATTGGTCTTTCTGTTGCTATTTGCTAAATCCAGAAAACGCTTGTTGGATATTTTAATTCCTTCGTTTTTGTGAATGCTATAACTCTTTTTTGATTGAGGTAAGAGAAATTTGATTCACTTGATCAAACTGGTACGTGTCTTTTTTATTTTTTCACTTCCCTTTTTAAATTTCCCCAGTTTTAGTTCAAATGATGTCTTACTTTTTAAACTTAAATATTCTGAAATTTGTGAGTAATGTAAAGGAAAAAAAATGAGTGATATTATAACTTCCTAAATATTAAAGATATTAAATACAGAAGTATTTTTATTTTAAAACAAAAGTTTAGGTTTAAAATGCATTGTAATGCTATACAAAAAAGTATCAAAACAAAATAGTGACATTTGTCTATGTATATAGATTGCGAATTTTTATTAAATATTCCTTATTATAAAATCAAAATTGACATGAAATTTTTATTTTAATATAAATAAAAATAACTTTGGTTAATATACTTAACAGTAGTTTTACATTGGTTTGTATTCGAATAATTCAGTGAAATTATTCAAAGTATTTTAATAAATGAAAATTTACTACTTGAAGATTACTATTATTGTTATTATTATATATTGTACTTATCCCCCTTTTCATTCAAAAAAATTTTATGAAATAATACAATTTTGCCATAAGAGTATAATACGTTTGTTTTTTCAAAGCAAGCCATACATTGTGTCTATTTTTGCTCGTGCTTTGTAGTTCTAAGATTCTTGAAATGATTTTTTTGTTGAAATAATTGGATATTTTTGAATGAAGAAAAAAATTATCGTAGTTAGGTATGGATATATTATCAATACTTTTATTGTGTATGGAAAGAGAAAATTTCTAAATGTAGGTTACAGTTTTACTTCTTGTGACCAACAACGCATGTTTGTGACTGTAGAAGAGGAATACAAATTTTAGTAAAAGACGACTTCCGTCTTTTGAAGACTGTTTCCTTGAAAAGAAAAAAAGGTTGTTGACATGATGTACTGCTTCTGAAGACAACCGCTTTGACTAAGAAAATGCCCGTTATATTTTTCTAAATCGTTATATTTTTCATTATTTATAAGTATCGATAAAATATGCACTTAAAAAGAACGCAAATAATTGAGAATTTAACAACGGCATTTAAATTCTGTTTCTAATGAATAAGTGAATTCTTATTGAAATTATTATTTAAAAAAAATGAAATATAATTTCGACAATAAAATAAATGTTCTCTGACACTATTTTAGAAAAGTTGAATTACTATACTTGTAGATAAAGGAAACATTTATTGGTACTTTTCTGTTTCGCAAGCGCAAATCTTGTCAAGTTGGCTTTATTGGCGGCAACATGCAATACACACACACACACACACACAAAATTGTTCTCATTGGTTTTATCTCCATTTTTTATGTATAATACGTTACTGATAAGAAAAGACCACGATTTGTTTTGAAAATGTGGTGATAAAAAGATTACCAGCGGGAACATTCCGTTTTGGCGTCATTTGTATCAATTTTGGCGACTTTATTACCTGCGCCGGCGAAACGGAAAAGTACCCATTAATTAAGCAGGGAATTTTTAATTGCATTAATCGTAAAGATTATCAGGCAATTTCGTCTCAAATTGCTTTTTGTAGTGTTTCAGTGTGTAGTGTTTTTGTGTAGTGTTTTGTAAGGTTTTTTTGTAGTGCTTTTAAGTGAAAACATTCAGATTATATGAATGTTTTCACTTTTTGTTTGCAGGGAATTTCGAATATTTGTAGGCCGCGGTAGCCGAGTGGTATGGACATCGGATCGCGGCTTGCCTTGTCACGAGTTCGAGCCCCGTACTATTAAAGACCCGCCGTGTAGGGAAGCGATGCACGTTAAATCTGTCGAGAGCTGAAACGTCCTCCCGTTGGTGTGGTGTGGTAGTTAGGAGAGGGGGCCAGCTCAGGTGTCGTCCACGTCACTTGACCATGGTTCAAAATTACGTGGTCCGTCGCCAAAAACCCTCGTGTAGCTGAACAGTGCACGTTAATATTCAATCAATTCGAATATTTGTAATATGCATTTGTATATATATATATATGATTACGCGCGATCAACTCCCTGTGTTAAAATCGAAGTATTTAACAAAAAACAAGAGACAAAAAACAAATATTAATTGATATTCTTTTCTTTTTATTCTGCTAATGGTTCTGTGTAGTAAAACAAGTGTTTTAATCTTGCTTGAAACCAAATCTCTAAAATCAAAAACTAAGGACAAAGTAAACAATTATAAATCAAAGTATCATTGCTGACAAGAAATCAATTAAATAAAAAAGAATAACAATATATTTTTCAAAATCACTGAGTGTTCTTGAAAACTCGATGCTGTGTCGCAAGGCGAAAGTAAAATTAAAACTTGAAAGGGAAATTT
>BMAV01016175.1:0-15744 GCA_019973955.1 Trichonephila inaurata madagascariensis | reverse complement strand
TTAAAGGGTTTTTTAAATTAGTTTTAAGTTTTTTTATTATTGGAATATTAATTATATATATATATATACAAATGGTTTTAGATTTTTTAGGAGATACTGTTGAATACCGTTCCTCTCATTGTATTCTTAGAGTATGAATATACGTTTTTTAAATAATAAATATTAGGTTAAAATAAATGTAACTTTTTTTGCATATGGTAAAGTCACTGTGTAAAAATCATTATCTTTGTAAAATATTTTATTAAATCATTTGAATTGTTCATATCACTTTTCTAAGCAATATAAAGATATTTTAAAGGCTAATATATCGGATAAAACTCTCCACAAAGTGATTACTCTTCCAAAAAAATTATACAAAAAAAAAATCTACTAAAAAAGATTTAACAATTCTTTAAGGGTTTCTACATATTGGAACAGAACATAGAATACATAGTTTACATAAAATTAAGAACAGTATGGGTTTTTTATAAAATTTCAATAGCAAGTCAAGGTTTATAAGTAAATTGATATGGAAATAAGTTAACTTAATGTACAAAATACTCGTCAATAACTAAAAATTAAAAGGAAATCCTAATAAAATAAGTTAAATTACTATACAATATTCCTAAATATCAAAAAATGTAAAATTCAAAAGTTTATAGCATCAGGTAAAAAAGAAAAAAAGACAGTGTGGTTCAGGAGCAGGAATAGAGAGAGAACCTACAGACACAACAGTCAATCGGATAACCACCACATTTTCAAATTCGACCACTGATATAAATGATGAGGCTCATTCTGAAAACACTGCAGTAATGGAGGATCCAAAGCTTGCCATATTGCCATGGTTTCTACAAATGTCGACGCTATACGAACTTTTATTTTCAGTCTTTTTCATATACAACCCGTCTTGATACCTTATATTACAGTAGCGAACCCCAATACACAGCATTAACTGAAAATAATGGATAGCCGCATTTTACAAAAAGTGTAGATATCCGATGCCATAACCAGACACTTATTTATCCTGAACGCCGCTGCATTCAATTACGCCTTTTACGTGAATACGTCTTTAAAATTGCTTCCATAGTGGGAGGCAATTTAAAAAACCGAATGATAACGAAATCGGGAGATACCGTTTGGTGTTGCAGCTATATATGTATCATCAATATCCAAAATTCAATTATACCACTAGATAGCTAAAGTATCAAATAATTTATTACGTTAAGTAAGGATTTTGATTCGCCGCACGTGGTGTGGAAGGACGAGCACCGCCATTTTGAAATAATTTATCTGTGTACCTAGATTTTCATTTAATATAATTTTTGACTCGGAGAAGATACGACGTTTGTTTTAGTTTCAATCGAAATCTTCATCAAAATTTATCGATTGTATATAAGACATTAGTGTAAACAAGTGCCAATGAGAATAAAATATGGTGTTAAAATAAAAAATATTACCAAAATTATATAATGTCTACCTATTTGCGTCAAATCGTTAAGTCCAAATACGGAAATAGTATAAGGTTGGAAACGACTTCTTAAGAGCAGACCAATGGCATGACGAAAACACCATAAGACCAAATCACGCAGTGCCGGTAACGTTAAGGAATGAATGCGACCGAGTGGATCAACGACGATGCCAGTACATCTGTAGATGGGGCAGTTGCAATTCAGCAAGTGGATGATGACATCGCTTTTATATTGACACCGAACTGTGTAGGCATCGATTGTGTGTGATCGTCGTTCATGAAGAAACATTGAGCAGCCACTAGTGAAAGATTCACTGCGACATTTTTCAACATTCCATTCGGATATAAGTGTGATGTTTGTGATCGTTTATGGTTTCTGCGCTCAGTGAAGCCAACAAAAGTAAAACAACGACTATTTTAATAATACTTTTTCTGAAGAGCTAGTGAGGTTGACTTTAAACAGTGCGATAACGTAAAAAAATTACTGGGCTCAGAGAAAGTGTCCACGTTGGAACTGATTTGTGTATCCATCTAAGAAACACGGGTTGCCAGCATTAGATCCGATCAGCGAAAGTCTAGTATCACTGCGACTGTCATTCATGTAGATACGTCGGGGCGTTGCGACACCATTAATATACCCGTGGATGTGAACACAATTGTGCAGCAGCTACTGCGTAAATTTGGGACGATGTTTCCGTTCAATGTTAACGTAAAGAAAAAAATAAATCTACTATCTGAGCAGTGGGGTTAAAAAATGAGTAAAAAGTTTGGGTTACAATTTTACTTGGTCAACCATTGTATAGGAAACAGGTTTAGTGTCCCTGAAATTGGAACCAAAAAAACCAGTTCGTGACAGCCAACGCCACGTTGGAGACCCAAACGAGTAACAAAAGTTGAAAAGGCAAGGGACCCGGGAGGTTTTTCGAAGGCAAAATTTGCAATCAGCAAAACTTGGTGGGAAGATATCGTCAGTGAGTGGGTTTTTTTGTTCTGAGATCATATTGAACACTGCTAAACGCAGATAAATTAACACATTTTTGGTTTTAGGGTATCATCATCATCAAAAAAACCCGGGAAAATCACTCTGATCGCAATATTAATTGCCTCACGATTGTAAAAATTTTACATTGGCATTTTGGAAATGAATTTTAAAAAAGCCCAAAGGCTGCTAATGTGGTCTAATAAACGAAAAGGTTAATGGCATCTTAAAACATCGGGGTGTGTACATTCATCCGGGCAGTGGTAGAAAAATAAAAATTTTAAGAGATCGTATTAAAAATTCCAAAAATCCTGAAAAAATATCCGCAGATCCTGATTTTAATGCATCAGTTATGATAGTCGAAGACTTAATATTCATGTTTCACAAGATGCTTATTCCCCCTTTTTATGCTTGGAGTTCAATTTCTTACATGAAACTTCCAACAACTTTTTAAACCGTTTGTTTTTTAAAGTTCCAGAAAGCCGATGTATCCGTTGCGTTTTTTGGGTACTTTATATCATACACTATAATTTATAAAGTTATATTATAAAACAGTAATTATTTATTTACACCACCATAAAAAACATGGAAACCCGGTGGAGTTTTTTAGTGTTTAAACAGGATTATATATAAATAATAATATTTCGTTAAAAAAATATATTATCCATTACATGACATTCACGCAATACACCGCCATGACAAGCCAACCCTTTTTTTCTTTTTTCTACTTTTAATACTTTTTAGAGAAGTTTATAAATAAAATTAAGCACATGAAAATTTTAAAGTAAATCTACATCGGAAAATATATTTATTTCTTATTGAACACACAAAAACAATGCTCTTTTATTCAATTGATGTTACAAGATGTGTTTAATAAATTCCATTTTCTGAGTAGATATTGTTAAAAGTTTTTTACTTTGTTTTTAATTTTTTTAAAAAAAAAATATCAAAAAAAATCAAATCGAATTATAATTATCATTCATTTCAATATTTTTAAAAAATTTTAAAAAAACTTAAAATGATTGAAAATTTGGGAAATTTAAATCATTGAAAAGGGTACCTTTTTTTTCACCCCAAATTAAAAAATATTTTTTAAAAATTTTAAATTTTATATATTTTAAAAATTTTTACCTATTATTTTTTAATATTTGAAAATTTTAAATTTTGAGTATTAACCCGTAACCACAGTTTTTTGACGATGTTTAACAATTTGTTTTCAAATTACACCAAATAAATTAAAACCTGAGGAATATAAATTTAACCTTTAAAAAAAAAAAGTTTAAAAATAAACCTTTTTCGTGATGTAAATTAATGTTCTCATCCCCTATAAACATTATTTAGTAACAAAAAAAAATCTGTGATCAAGGATGTTTTCCTAAAGTGGCTACACGTTATAGCCATTGCGCACTTAGGACAGTTAACTTACTTTTCAGGACAGAGAGAAATAATAAATTATATTACAATATTTTTTTTATGAAAAATTGACATGTTTCCTGATAACTCTTTCAATAACAATTAAATACAAAGTATAAGTGTAATAAAAAACAATAGAATAATTGTACAACATACTAAGAATATATATAGAATACTTAGAATATGCATCATAATTGGTATATATACCCATATTATATTTTAATTAGTTTTAGTATAAAAAAAGTTAGAAATAAAGTAATAATTTTGAGAATTTAAAGTCGTTATTTCATAAATTTGATGAGCTATTTACTGTGGATCTTTTAATATGCAAACGTGTTCTCCGTGTAGAAAAGCTGCAATGAAAGATTTTCGAACCCGAGAACCTTGTACTGCGATATGTTCGATCTTTGTCGACTATATCGTTGTGGGCTAGCGTAAGTTAGAAGTGTGGGATTCTGGAAATTAAGAGACATTTTAGAATACTTAGTATTACATTTATTAAGAGTTTAACTTAAATTACTTATATATTGAACTAACTTATATTAAGTGAGAATAAACCAAAACACGTAGCCGTAGTTAACACAGAACGCGCAATTGGATCACTTATCTAAATAGTTATATTATTCGCCTACTCTCAATCCTAATAAAATTTTGAATTCGGAAAATAATCTTCCTACCTTGAATTCCAATCAATGGTCCAATCAACTTCATATATTCAGCTATGCTCGAGTGCAATAGTATGCACCTTGTAGTAATGGCGAGATTTCCGTGATTCTTGAGGCGTCAAATATACTTCTTTTCCAACTGAACTTTTCTAAATTGCAATCCCGCTTACTAAAACTCCTGTCCTTTTTAAAAGGGTATCTTATTTGCATCTACACCTTTGTTTCACTTCTGGATTTGGGTTGGAAAAGATTTGCCAAAACTTGGCCGTCAAAGAACACAGAGGTTATATTAGAGAAAGGACGCGTGAGCCGTAACATACCTCATATTGTAAACAAAATTTGTTTATATTTCTGACCCCCAACATTCTCACGTGATTCTAAGTGTTCTCTCTCGAGTGGAGAAAAGCGAAAATTTCTAGGTTAATTTCCTGTTCTATGTGAGCAGTGGATAGAGCCTCTACCCACATATAAAAGCTTTCCACAAACTTAAATAAAAGCTTCTTTTTTTAAATCCAAATTTGCATAATTCATTCAGATGATAGAAAAGTAAATTTAAGACATGTCGAAATTTTTTCCAGAGATCAGAAATTTTATTTATTGTAATCAAAATACAATTTGTGGGTTTACACCGTGTGACATAGCCCTCTGTCGATAGCTATGTCTTGGGGGCTCCGCGTAAGTTAGAGGTGTGGGATTATCGGAAGGATGATACATTCTATAATTCTTAATATGACTTTTATTAAGAATTTAACTTAAATTGCTTAGATAACGAACAAACTTATATTAACCCGCGGTCACTTGCCTGTTTTTCTACGTCAGTACTGCGGGTGTAGATAACCCCCCAAACTCTTAACCGTTTTTAAATATAAAAATTTTTTTTAACCAATTATGATATATATTTATGAAGTATAAGATGTTTTTTGTATTATACAAACAGGAGTTAAATTTAATGCATTCCAATCAGACTAGCATTAATTTAAACTAAACCTACAAAAGTTTCATTTTGAAGTACACAATTTTATATTTTTCATAACCACAAATAAAACGTATATGCCAGTAATAAATATACTTTCAATTAATGATAAGGATAGTAAAAAATAGAAAAAAAATATTTTAATCATTTTTTCAAACATTCAGAACAGACTATTCATTATGCTTTAAGCAAAATTTTTCTTTCATTGAAGACAAAAAAAAATTTTTTCATCTTTTTACCCGTGCACAAACAGTGCAAAAACCCCTTTTTTGTGGATTAATGCCCTTAATATATTTGTGTCAGTAAGGCTTCTTTTTAGTGTTTTGTTAAGGGTTTGGGGGGATCCGATCTCATATCCCACTGTGGCTTACAAGATCCATTCTAATCTCCTCTAATAATAATGAATGTCTCATTTATTTTCGAAGAACCGAATGAAGGCAAAGGAGCATTAATTCCCAGTATTAAGTAGATGATAAAATATTCGAATGGCCAGGTTACATATTCGCGATACATCATATATACTGCACATTTCATCAGTGATATCACCACCACCTGTATTATAAAAATTTTACTTTCAAGTTTCATCCTTCCAACTTTGGTTACGAATTACGCAGTCATCGAATTCATTTAGTTCATCTCGACAATCTGTTGATACAGTACCAATAAGACTACGAAGTCGCTATTTCTCCCTTTCCCATGGGTTTTGTCATAATTTCTGAAAATGTTTTGAAAAATTTTTTAAAAAATTATATTTTACAATTATTTTATAGAATTATATATTATTTGTATACCACATTTATTGAAATTTTAAATAAAACATTCATGTTATTAATATATTTGATAAAAAAATGTAAGGGGAAAGAGTAAAACGTATTCTTCCGTGGATGCTTATACGAAACATAACTGAATCAATCCGGGTGTTCTCAGAAACCCAAAAATTTTGAAGGTCATAACATTCCAATCGTCCTAGCGAGATTGGATTACATCAGGCCTGAAGGGATCAATGACCTAAAATGGACATCCACAAAAAATTCGTGGCTCTGTATTTTTAGAATTGTAGGAGGTTTTCTTGATGCTGGGGTGTACAGAACACCCCGCGCGAGTGATCGCGGGTTAAGTGAGAATAAACAAAAGTATGCCGATTTACTTAAGTCAGATCGCGTAATTAGATCACTTATCAATATATATTATATCTGCCTAATCTCGATTCAATAATATACTAGCGTTCAGAATACAATCTTCCTACCTTAGAGGAATAATCAACAATCCAATCCACTTCAGATATTTAGGGTAGACGCGAGGCAATAGAATGCACTTTATAACGGGCGTGATCTCCGTGATTCCTGAGTAGCCCAAACACACTTCCAACTGTTCCACACTAAGCTTTCTAAGATTGCCATTGATTCTCAATAAACTTTCTATCCTTTTAAAGGTTATCTTATTTGCATTGTTGCTTCATTTTTACTTTTGGTTTTGGGGTTTGGGAAAAAAGTTTTCCCATTAATCGTGGCCGTCAAAGAACGTAGGAGTTATGTTGAAGAAGAAAGATATGTCAAAAACCCTCCAAAAAAAAAAACGTGACTTATTTAAAAAGTTCTCAACCCCCTTAAGAAAATGCCAAAATTTTTATTTTTTAAATCTCCTCGTTTTTAAGTTTTTTTTTAAATTTTAACATTGAATCCTCATTTTAACTTCTATTTTTCCAATATTTAACTTAACTGAAACTTCATTATTCATTTTAGAATTAAATTTAAATTCAATTTAAATTTTTAAAATTTTAAAAACCCTCGTGATAGACACACAAAAATTTTACTCCATTAACTAGGCCAACGTTAACAATTTTGTTTTTTTAATTTTTGGTATATTCTCCCCTTTTACATATTTTTCTTAACTCTATATTCAAGGGCAACTTAAATTTTCCCAAAACAAACATTCCATGCCTTTTCCCTTTCCCTGGGTGCGCAGACCCAAACCTGCGTCGGGACAAATATTCACCCGTGAGTTGGGAGACCGGCTCCACTGCCCGAGTTGAGGCTACATATCAGCTATGGAACAATATTTTTGGGTTTCGTCACCCTGAAAAAAAAACTTTTTAAGTTACTTTGCCAAATCTATTTTACATAATAAAAAATAAGTTTACAATTTTTATGCATTATATATCATTTGTAAATTACAATAAACTTTCATTTATCCCGCATCTGGTTCCAAAAAAACTCCCAATGAGCCACGCAGCCTTTTTAACATTATTTTTAAAATTTCCCTGACTACCCCGTTTTTTCCCCAACCGATGAATCTTAATACGGAACAAAACAACAACATATATAAAACATATACATTTTTAAAACAAACTTTTTTTCAATAAATCATTGAAACAAATAAAAAAAGGAATTTTTTATTCACGAAGTCATACATCGAAGTAAACAAATGCAAAATTACAGTTGTTTTCTCCAACACTAGAGAAAAAAAAAA
This sequence comes from Trichonephila inaurata madagascariensis, assembly GCA_019973955.1. Classification (NCBI taxonomy): domain Eukaryota; kingdom Metazoa; phylum Arthropoda; class Arachnida; order Araneae; family Nephilidae; genus Trichonephila; species Trichonephila inaurata. Next base: position 7,798 of record BMAV01016175.1, on the reverse strand, counting down.
TTTCAAAAAAATTTAAAAAAAAAATATATATATAAAAATTGTTGCCAATTTTTCGTTTATGAACCTCAAACCCCGCCCGATTTTCCTTTTTGCAATCCCTTTCCCCAACCACTTTTAAAAGACCAAAAAAAGCTACAACCGGGTTTTTTATATTAACCCAAACATGAGGGCCCAAAGGATAAGGGGGCTGCCACTTTTCCTTCCCTTTCTTCTCTTCCCTTGGTTTCTTTTTGGAATTTCCCTTTTTATGTTGCCTGTTTGTGGGGCCCAGTCTCCTTTTTCGGTTTTTCCCTTTTGTTTTTCCTTGTTGTTTCCCCGGTCGGGACCCCTGATCTTTTCCCTTTTGGCGTAACGCAAGTTGCACTTGTCCATCTTGAACTCCAGTTGTCTCCGTCTTGTTCTTTTTCCTACCTTATAAAAATTTAGAAATAGACAATAGTCTTTGTTAATATTATTGTGTCTCTTTCTTTCCCAATTTTCTGTGGCCCTTGCCCCCGATCCATACGCCCCTTTTCAATCCCTTAGCGAGTTTTTTTTTATTTTTCCTGTCATTTGTAAATGAACTAGGAAGCGAGGGAAAAAAGGATCTGCGTTTATCGGTCCTATCTGTTTTTTTATATTGTTTTGTTTGGCGATTAACCCCTTTTTCCCTCTAACTCACGTTTCACCGCAGATTTTTTTTTTATAATGTGACTCATTCAATCTTTGATGTACATTTTCCAAGACCCCTTTTCCCTAGGGAACTAATATTATCTGGGCGACCTGTTCTTAACTGGGCCCCTTTTTGTCACATTTCCTATGACGATATATTCTTATTTAGCCAACATTAACAGTTAATTTTTTTTCCTGACTTCCATATTAAAAATATTATTTTATTTTTACTTTAATTTTTATGGGGACCTTAAAATTTTTTGTTTAAATTTAAACGATTTTATTAGCTGCTGAACTTAAAGGGTTTTCCTCAATAAGACCCAATCATTTATCTTAATTTGTATACCCCGTTTCTTTCATTATAATATTTTTTCCCCACCTTTCCTGCTTATTTTCGACTTAGTCTAGCTTCATGAAAGGCTTTCGATATTCAAACCCAAATTCCGATCCGCCTGAAATCATTACAAATTTTTTAAAAATGGGGTAATCAATTTTCGACCCAAAAAAAAATTTTTCCGCGGGGTTTTTCCGTTGTTTCATTCACTGCCGTACGAATAGCGTAAGAAAACCACCGTAAGAATTGGTCCCAAGTATCGGTTACCATTAACATAGTTTGCAATCTTTTTTGCACTATATCTAAAGCCCTTGTTCAGTCCCATTTGTTTTGGGGCCTTTATATGCAAAATTTCTTCAATCCCTTTTTCCCCAATCTTTCCCCAAATGTTCAAAAATTTCGATATAAATTGAGGACCGTTATCACTTATTAATTTTATTGAGCCCAAAACGCGATATAAAAAATCAAAAAAAAATATCCGCTTTTAACGAGATGGGGCCCTTTTGAGGGTAAAACCACCCATTTGCTGAAATTATGGGTTTAAATTTAAAAATATATCGATTACGCCTTATTCTCGATATGGGATAGGGGCCTAAAAAATTTCAACGTAACTACCAATTTTGGATAATTTTTTAAAATTTTGGAATTAACGACCAGTTGGTAACGCGTTTTTATAATTATTAACTTGGCAAATATGGAGTAGAGACATATTGATCAAAAATTTTCTATAGGGGAAATAACAAACGTATCAAATTTTTGGATAAGTTTTAAATCTACCCGGATGTCCTGCAATTGGTTTGTGGGAAATTCGCGTGGGATGCTGTTTTTTAAAGATTTTGGAAGGTATACACGATTTCACCTAACGACGTTGGGGGGGTGTTTCGCAAAAACAAAAGTTTTAAATTAGACGGACGTCGGGCCCAAACCTCAAAAATGTCGCATTAACAGAGTTATTTTCCCGGGGTTTTGTAAATATCTATAGATATGCCCCATTTGGGGGTCATGTTTTTGTTCGGGTTATTAACTGTTCCCGCGAATTAAGTACCAAATTTAATTTGCACAATTAATTTTTTCTCCTATTATATTTTCCAAAAGGGGTTCCTTGATAGTATATCCGCCACCGATTTTGGGTTCCCGGTCTATGTTCCCATTCTATATTAAATTCCGCTAATTTGGGGAAAAACCCCGGATCATCCTATCGAAAATTTTTTTCCATGCGGGGGGACGTGTTAAGGCAGCGTGATCTGTAATAACCCTTTTAAATTTGGGATCGCTCCTAAATATGTTCGGGGAAATTTTTTCAACGCCCATATTTCTGCCGACATTCCTTTTTGGTTACCGTATAATTCCTCTCTACGTTGTTTAGAGTACGTGAACAAATATAACGGGTCTGTGTTCCCGATTAAGCACCGTTTCAAACCGATTGAACCGGCCCCCAAAAACTGAAGGGGTTTTTTAAAGTTCGGGAATTTTATAACTGGCGTTTTTTTACGGGGCCCCCTTTACCGCTTCTGAATGCCTTCTGCGCCCCCCGTGGACCGGGCGAATTTTTAATTTTCGCTTAAAAATTTTAAAAAGGGGGTTTATAAAGATCAGCCCTAATTTTTTAAAAAAACAAGGGAACCCCTGGGACAATACCCAAAAAAATTGGGCACCTCCCTTTTAAAACCTGGGGGGTTTCATCTCTAGTATAGCTCGAACCTTTTTCTCATCCGGGGTTTTGGGGTTCCCTTTTTTACTAATAATTAATCCTAAATAATTTTAAAATTTATCGCACCCAAATTTAATTTATCTTTTTTTAACCCCAATCCTATCTTGCAACAAACAAAAAAAATTTCCTTAAATGTCAACATGGTGGGGGGAATGATGGAGACGTAATAATAACGTCATCCCATATACACCCCCAAACTTCCCAACCCCCCGGTTTTAGATTGGAAAAATTTCCTTTGAAAATTGGGTGCCCCTGATAAACCGAATGGCATCCGCCTGGGAAAACATAAGGCCCCTTTTTTAAAACGAATGCGGTCTTCCCAAAATCACTGGGGTTTTTTGCCATTTGAAAAAAAACCCACTTCTAAGATCCAAAAGGACATTATTGTCGTAAAGGGGTATTCGTTATTAAATCATCTATTAACGGGAAAGGGTATCACGGATACTTTGTGATCGAATTTATTTCCCCATAGTCTACCGCAAATCTATATGCTTCTGGGGTTATCCGGGGGGGTAACCCCTTATTTTTTCTTGCATAACACAACTGGTGACGCGTACGGGGATTGAATTAAACAACGTTTTATCTCGTAACATTTTTTTTATATGAAAATCAATTTTTGCTTGTTTCGTCGGTCCATCTGTTTGGGCCTTTAAAAATACTGGGGATTATCTCCCCAATTTTATGGGATAAAACATGAGTAAGACCTGGTTTGTTGGGGAATAATCCCTTTAAAAATACTAAACAAATTTTGTAATTTTGGTTTTTTTTGCATCCTCCAATTTTGTCTTTTGACAAATCTATTTCAACATTTTCCTCTTCAATTGATTCAACCACCCTATTTATCTGAGAATCGGGAATTTTCAACGATTTTCGATCAAAATCTAAAACGATCCTTTATCCACTTATAAAATCAACGCCCCCAGAATACCGGGTATTCCCAAAACCGTCAACACAGAAATATCCAAGGTCTAACAAATTCCCCGGATTTGAATAATTAATTCTACAATTCCCATATTTGGATTTTGCCCCCGTGCGGATCACTTGGGCTCCCGGGGGTTTTTAACTTGTTTATAAAAAATATTTTTTATATATTTCTTCCGGGGTATAAAAATTTATCTGCTCCGGTGTCCCATAGGGTTCAAAAAAGTAATATTTAATAAAAAGAACGTGGGGAAGTTTTACGGGTGATATAATATCGTAGAAAGCTTAATTGGTATATCCACCGCCGATCCCCCCTTTTAGTAGAATTCCCTTAACTTTTCACCCAAAATTCCCAAACGTCCCCCTTTTTATCCTATTTGCCTCGACTGAAATTTTCACTGAACCCTTATTTCTACGGGGGCCCCATTAAAATTATCATTTCGATCATTTCGAAAAATTGGGATCACCTTTTGGAATATCTGATCATCATTCTGAAATCTATTTCCCCCTCCCCGGGCCCACCTATTGCTTTGACGGCTATTTTCATAAGTACTTTTTAAAAACATTTCCCATTTTATTTGGTCTACGCCCAACCTCCGAATTTTCCAGTTTCTGGATTAGCATCAAAATTGGATCCTATGCGCGTTTTGACCCCGTCTTTCCACATTATCACTATTCTTGGGAAACCCCTTTTTTTAAATTTTTAAGAAAAAACCTCTTCAAATTTAAAACCCAAAATTTCCAAAAGTTGTACCGTGTTCTGCGGGGCAAATTCCACATAGGCCCCGGACTTATGGTTCGAATCTAACAAAAAAGTGATCAACCAATTCCGCCTGCTACATCCTTAGCTCTAAATCCCTTTTGGGATTTTGCAAATCGTAAACAAAGTCTGTTGGTTCCGATTTCTTTCCCCCGCTGTGACGCGAAAACCTAGCCTCCAATTCTTTTTTATTTTTTATTGGGGAAAAGCTTTTTTTAAATTCCCGCCTTTTTGCTGCGCGAAACCGTGGCTGTATTTCCCCCAGCACCGATCCAAATATTGAGTACCTTTTTGAGCCCCCTTCCCCGAGATGATTTTTTTTAAATAACACATGACAGGTTACTTGGTATTTCGGAAAAGTATTTGATTATCTATAGCCTCGAGAAATTCTGTAACATTTCTCAGACCCGGAAAAAAAATTTTTGGGAAGATACCAAACCCTCCTTTCATTACCTTTAAACCCCCACACACACATAATTAAAAATTGTTCGGGTAATTGACATAGCCACCCCCCGATAAAACATGTCTTGGGGGTTCCAATGTAAGTTAGAGGGTGGGGTTATCGGAAGGATGAGAATTCTATAACCCCCAAAATGACTTTTTTTAAAAATTTTAAATTAAATTACTTTTTGATAACGAAAAAGTTATATTAATGAGAATAAAAACCCAAAATAAGAGCTATTTACTTTAAGTCAGATCGCGCAATTAGATCACTTATCAAATATATTACATCTGCCTAATGTCGATTCAATAATATAATAGCGTTCAGAATACAATCTTTTTACCTTTTGGAGGAATAATCAACGATCCAATCCACTTCAAAATTTTGGGGAGACGCGAGTGCAATAGAATGCACTTTGTACAACGGGCGTGATCTCCGTGATTCCTGAGTAGCCGCTAAACACACTTCCAACCGCCAAACTAAGCTTCTTTAAAATTGCCATTGATTCTCAAAAACTTTCTCCTTTTTAAAAGGGTTTTCTTAAATTTTCATTGTTACTTGTTTTTTCTTCTTGGATTTGGGTTGGAAGAGTTTTGCCATTTATCGTGGCCGTCAAAGAACGTAGGAGTTATGTTAAAAGAAGAACGTGAGAGATGTCACAACCGATAAAAACTGTTTTTAAATACTCATCAGAATACATGAAATGCAAAAAAGGTATCGTCTTGCCATCTGTATTGATTTTCATGCGTTTTAGCTTCAATTAACTCATGTGGATAGACTAAATATCCATCACCCGCTTGGAGAAATTTTTTTAATATGTGGTTAGAACTATTAGCCGCTGCACGTTTAAAGGTTAAAAATAAATCAAAGGGTGTGTTCCCGTAGCTGAAATATTATTCAAAAACTATATAATGCTGCATCATGTGAAATGAAGCTCCACACGAATGAATGTAAAATGTATTTTATTTATATCTTTGAGAATAAATAAATACAATTACAAGTTTTTACTTAAGCAATATATATATATATATATATATATATATATATAATTTCTTGAGCGGAAAATTTGCTTTCATAAGGGGTGCTATTTTCCTCGTTGGAAATCAACATTGAATATATCAGGTGTTTCTAAAAGAATACCGGTTTTAATGCTTTATAATATTTATAATATATAAGTATAATTCATACATTGAATAAAAGAGTAACTAAAGCAGTCTTACCTACAAGTTTACATATGTACAATGGAAGCCCCATTCGTCACACGGCACAAATCAATTCGATAAGCGAGTTCATTCCAAATGGTTTTCAGTGTATCTGAGTAAATTCTTGTAACATCTGCTTCAATCATGTGACTTAATTCTGAAAGGTCAGCTGGTAGTAGAGGAACGTACACACAATACATTATGGATATAAAAGTCGTATGGCTTCAGATCAAAGGATCATGGAGGCCATGTGATGCAAGCTTTATCTGGAGGCTTTTTGCGGTGCGTCCATTGGCTGGGTACATTGATATATAGCCAATCGCATACTGAGAGTTGCCAGTGAGTACCATCTTGCTGCCAAATGAAGTTATGTGGCTCACATTCTTCCAATTGAGGAAATAGCTATAGTTAAAAAGCATCAAGATAAGCAGAACCAGTTACAGCATTGGTCGTTACGTACTTTTTCCTTTACAAAGACAGCCAGTTGTTTCAAACTGATGATACTACATAGGAATGTTATTATCGTTTGGAGGTTGACAACCGAACCTAATATGGAACGCTCGTTGTACAGTAATAGCAGATTCTGTCTTTGCTAACTGTCGAACACAAAACTCTTTCTGTTTACTCGTCACCATATTTCAACTAGAGCATTTATCGACTAGAAAAAGCCGCCTTTACATAGAGTGTGAAAGTGAGAGGCTGGTAAAATACTTGTCTGCTCGTGGGTTCGAATCCTGGATCAGTTAAATACAACAAATGGCTGAAAATTATGTGTAAAAATTAACTTCCGGCCCTGTAAATGCAATGGAAATGCAAATTATACCTCAAGCGATCGAACAGCAAAGGAATATCCATGTTAATTAACTATTGCTTAATTGCCTGTAGTGTTCAGAATCAAACTTCTCACAGTCTTCTTTTTCACTCACAGTCAATTTTTTTCTCATTGAAAAAATTTCAGAACGGACGGTATCAACAAACAATTTCTGTCAATGGTCGGTTTAATAAATTGGATCCTGAAAATAAAAGTGTGATGAAAAAATATTATTATTAAATTATTTGAACGTGTTTTTTGAAAAATTATTCTTTACACATTTCTAAAATTTCAATTAAATAACACGTAAAATTTATATTTGAATATTTTATGGTAAAATGAAGTTAGTTCATCTCTCTTAGAATCTCAATAATTCTAATATATTGGTAAATAAATTGTTTCTAATATTCCATAATGTGTAGAAAAAAAGAAAAAAAGTTCCAGAATTTATATTATTAGGTGAAATAAAATAAAACTCCTTTCAGAAGCAGGAATCGAACCTGCGGACACAACTGTCGATCGGATAACCACCACCTCTGCAATTGCAGAAACCCATTCGATATGATGTGTCTCATTCAAACAGTACTGCAATAAATGAGGATTTAAAGCAGGCCATGGCTTCCGCAATTGCCATGCAGGAGTCCGATGCCATAACCACTCGGCCATCCTGAACTGCTCAACAATCATTTATGCTTTATTGTCTTTCTTTGCTTCGTGATTTATATTTAAGAGATGCTTCCAAACAATATTCTAGTAGTAGAATGAAAACATTGAACTTCATTTAAATTAAACAAAATGAATTCATTTCTATAGTTTTAAAAGGATTATTAATATTCAAATTCGTTTTTCTTTATCAGGATTGTAAAAAAAATGACATTTTGAGTACTTTAAAAATATCATTAATTTTATATCAAAACCTCGTGGAGTACCAGCAACATTATTCACTAGTACAACAGTGAATGATTA
>BMAV01016173.1:0-39437 GCA_019973955.1 Trichonephila inaurata madagascariensis | reverse complement strand
CTAAGGTCCTATTTCAAATTTCGAACAGATATGAAATTTTAAAAAACTACTTTTTTTCTTGTAAAGTTTTCGAAGTAGCTACGGTTTAAATTACTTTCTAAGAATATAAGGCTGAATTAGGTTTTCTTACTTTAATTGAATTCGATTCTTAATGTATGAAAAGGTAACAAAGAATGAAATTATATTGTGTTTAGCTATCAATAATTGCGAAACGAACATTAAATTGCTTTCAAAGTTATATTAAAAAGAAATATTGAAGGTATTCCTTTCATACATTCAAATTACAAATAGATATTTGATTCATACGTAAAACATTAGAAGATAAACTTCACTAGAAATATAACTGAAAACATTATTATTTTTTTCTGAAAAGGCTTAAGAACTTTTTGGTTTATATGATGGCAATCTTTTAATGGTCTCATCTTATGTATCAAGTAAAGCATCTGAAGTAAGTTATTAAAGCCTAGATTACAGAGTGAGTCAAATAAGTTTTAAGATTGAGTATGTAAAAAGAAATATAAACAAAAAATTAATTCCAGTTTTAGTTTTTTATTCAAAATAGACCCTCAGGTTTCAATGCACTGGTTTTAGTGATTTATTAATGAATCGAATGCCTGTTGTAAATCATTTTGCGGAATGGCCTCAAAAGCATGTGTTGGAGCTACTTGTATGGTGAAATTATCCTCAAAATAACACCCTTTTAACTTTATTTTAAGTTTTGGGAATAAGAAGTAGTCACATCGTGCTAAATCAGGTTAATCAGATGGATGGTTCGACATACAGACATTATTTTTTGCCAAAACTCGAAGAGCAATAAAGGAGGTGTGACTGGGTGTATTGGGGTAAACACAAACTGCTTTTAGTCCAATATTCTGGACGAATGCGGCGAATTTTGGCCATCAAACGCCTTAAAATAGCTAAGTAATACAAAGCATGTAATTGTTTGTCCAGTAGAAAAATTATTTGGGGATAATACCCTTACTATCGAAGAATATACTGAGCATTGCTTTAATTTTTGAATGGAACTTTCGTTGATTTTTTTGGTTTGCGGTGAATTTTGTGTTTCATTCCGGCCTTTGTCGCTTTGTTTCAGAATCATATTGGAAACACCAGGATTCATCCCCTGTTACCATGAACTTCAAGAAGTTTAGATCATTTTCAGCCGCTGAAATGATATCTCTGTACTGTGCACTTTCCATTGCTTTTTGTTCAGGGATTAAAGTGTATGGAACAAATTTGGCACACACTTTCGTTTTGCCCTAATCTTCATGCAGGATGGTTCAAATTATTTCTTTGTTGGAGCTTAAAAATTATTCCTTCAATCTCAGATACTCACAACCATCATTTGCCACAAAAAATCGTACTTTCTCAATATCTTCAGGTGCCCTAGATGAAATTGGTCTTCCACTACGTTGATCATATTCTACCGAATCTCTTCCATCCCAAAACCGTTTGTACCGCACAAAAAAATTTAGTCTACTAAGACAACAGTCACCGTAACTTGTTTCATATGTTGGTATGTTTCCGATGCACTTTTAACAAGTTTTGCGTTAAATTTAATTACAACTTTTTTCTATATCTAAAGAAATCAACATGAAAAAATTCGCTTCTGCAACAAACGCTCGTCGTCACTCAGCTACTTAACTAAATGCAAATAACTTGTTGATAGTGTGTCAGCAAACCATGAACGTTATAATCCATGCACTTTTACATTCATTGTGCCATTGAAATCCGCGCTCCTAGACGAGTCTTATAACTTATTTGACGCACTGCGTAATTTCCTTTTTCAAAGAAAAATTCTCAATGTTCTATAATATGTGATTGTTATGTGAATAATTAAAGCTGAGTAAGGACTGGAAAAAAACTAACATGAACAAATATGACATTTCTATTAGCAAAAATTCCTGAAGTAATCAAAATTGGAGACATGTCATGTTAACTTCTTTAGTCTGAGAACGCAAAGTGAGATTTTTATAATTCTTGTTATCTTTTTTTTAAGTAGCATTTTTTTTTAAATTTTAAAATCAAGATTTAAGGAATCAAACATCATCATTTTATATTCAACATGATTTTTTATGAGTAAATTTATTTCTGTAACATCTCTCTCTTCTTAGTTCCGATTACATCATCATTATTATCTTTTTATATACAATTACATTCTAATTATTCTTTCTAATCTTAGTTTTGTAGTGGAGAGTCAGAGTATTATAACAAAAAGATATTTATCCCTTTTTAAAGAATTTAGATGTTGATACTTTTTTGCAATTTTTCTTATCACAATAAAAATTTATCAAAATATTTTACTTTTGCTACGTTTAACATTCACGTAATTGTAAACTATGGCAATTTTTTTTATTTCACTCATTTTGGATTGCGAATGATTTGACATTGCTATCATCATACAGATATAGTGCAAATTTGTTTTATATTGCTACAACACAACATAATTTAAATAAAACGTCCCAGTAAGTAAATTTGTTTTATTTTATGTAACTCTTGACATCTTTTTTTAAATATCAAAAATTTTATAATAAAGTTTAAAAATTTCATTATCCTGGTTTTCTCGGGGTCTTATTATAACTGAATTTTAATTTTCTAATATTAAATAAATATATTTTACTTTGCGAAGAAATATAATTTTTTGAGGCACGTATACTATTTTGGAATGCGACAAAAATTATTCAGTATGAGAGGAAAATTTTTTTAGTAACATATTTTAAAATTTTATCAATCCATTTATATTCAGAGCTCGCAGAAACTCTTGGTTATATTTTACATTATAAGAATTAAATGTGAATAAGCTTATGTCACACACACACACAAATTCATCCCAATCCTTGCTTTGATTTTTGAATTAAAATAGTAAAAACTTATAATAATCAAAGGTTATATACATGTTATAATTGTATTCAGAAAATTTAAAATAGTTATTTTAATGGAAATGAGCTCAACTTCACAATAATGACCTCGTTGCTTTCAAATAATTTAAGGTATCCGACTACGTTCGGAATCGTGATTTTAAAAAAGCTCATAAATGGATATTTTTCATGATATTTAGTGCCACTTAGATTAGAATACATGAATAAAATTGTTTTAAGGAAATTTTGACAAAACATTTTTTTAAAAAAATATTTTGGCAAAAAATTAATTTAGAATAACCTTTTTCCAAAAAAGTTCTTTTTTTAAAAAGTTCAAAAAAAATATTTTTGTTTTTGTGTGTGTATATAAAGTAAAGACTTTTCCCGAAAATCTGAACTATTTTTTTTGAAAAAAATTCACATTTTTTTCAGGTTACAACCAATTGAAATAATTATCGGCGTTTTTCTTAAAATTTCTCCCTCTGTTGTCGTAAAAATGGAAAAACCCCCTTCTAAGTTATATTTGTTATTATATTAAACCTCTGCCCGTGGTCGGGAGTTATACAGGAAAAATATTATTATAATAGAAGGGTTTTAAAAAAGGAGAATTTTTGAAAATGGATCATTTATGTTCATATTTTGTCAAAATATTGTGTTCAAATAATTTTTATTGTAATAATATTTTAAGACAATTTTTATACATTTTCTAATCAAATGACACTAAATATCAAAAATATTATCCATTTTACGCTTTTGCAAAATCAGTTTCCCAAGTGTGGTACCAAGTTATGTTTTTATTTTCAAAATGGACTCGAAACTTTAGGTTTTTTAAGGGGGTGGGGCCTTCCATAAAAACCCATGTTAAATACTGGTTATGTATCTTTTCTCTGAAACGTTCTACAATAGATAAAATTTTTTCACAGTAGTTTATATGTACTATTAAGTTTAATGGAGGGTTTTGTCTTTTTTAAAAAAATAAAAAATTATAAATTTTTTTAAAAAATGCCAAATTGTTTTCTTTAAAATTTTTTTAAAAAAATACATTATCTAAAACAGTTCGTAGATTTTCTTTTTCCCCTCCATTAAAATTTAAACATGTTGAAATACTCACTGAAGATTTGAGGATCCCACATTAATCGTTTTTGAAAAAAGGTACATGGGAAAATATTGCATTTTTTTAAAAAGGTTTAAATTAGAATTTGAATTTTTTCGTATGAGTTCCTTCCTTTAAAAAAATAAATAAAAATACTTCTAATGATCGTATTGATATATATCATATATCATTATAAGCAAAAATGCTTGAACTTTTAAAAAATGTAAAAAAGTTAAAATCGATAATCTTTCAAAAATTCATGTGCATGCCTTAAAAATCGTTATACTAAATAATTGTGAAGAAAGTTTAAGTTTGAATATAATTTGAAAACACTCTTACTCTCTATTATAATGAATAGTTATCTGGAAAATAAAATGTGATTAAGTTCAGGTACAAAGTTTTTTGGTTTTTTTATTTATTTAAATTACATTTCTTTTACATGAAATTTTTCTCTCAGTTTAATACATGAAGAATCTTAAGAGTTTTACTTTCAAAGTTTGAACATAATACTGTTAATAAACACCTTCTCATATTCTCGTATCCAAAAAACACTACACTAATTCAAAATAGAAATTCTATAAAAATAATCTTAACAACATTAAAGAAAGAAAGTTTATTCTATTAAATAAGCTTCACAATTAAATTTAAATATGCTGTCTTATCAATTATAAATATTTAAAAATAATTTTGTTTTTCCTTGTTCATAAGTATTTATGTCATTTTGAATAAAAATATTGCTAAGGAATTTTAACAAATTTAGTTATAAATAAATAAAGTATTCATATTTAACTAAAAATAAAAGTTAATGAATACTTTTAAAATATACAGATGCTTTATTATTTTATAATATCTTAAATTTAAGAGGGGGTATTATACTGGATAACAGCTTCAAAAAATCTTGTGTTATAGTATCAATAAATAAGAAGAAAATTTAAAAGATAATTATGCTTTACAATTTATGTACAGTGTTCTTATAAAAAAAATCACAGCTATTAATACCAATTTAAAAAATTTGTTTTATTTTCACTACTTTCTTAAATTTTTTAATTGTTAAGTTTTTGTAAAGGTATGCAACTAAATTTAACAGTATACACACATTACATTTTAAGGAATGAGTAGTAGTTACAACAAAACTTTTTTTAATATTTAAAATGTACATTAATGTGTCAAATATATTTTCGTCACTAGAAAAATAGATTATAAGAAAAGCAAAAAAAAATTATTAAGAATATCTCATGTGTATGTGAGAGATTTTATTACTAACTCTTAAAAGCTTTTACAACCGAATACTTTTCCATTTTACTTCAAAACACAAATAATAGCTTGTAATTACTACTAAACAAGCATCCATGATGTTCCTTAAAGTTTAAATACATTATTTAAAGATATCGTCTTCGAAACTTCTGCAAGAGAGCACTTTAGAATAACTTTCCGAGATTATGAATATTTATGATATAATTATTTATGAATATTGATGCTTTTAATATATATGAGCAGGACATTAAAGCTTATCACTCTCTCCTGATTATACGCCTATGCATCATTTATAGCTCAATAAACTTTAATATATGTTTGTCGTTAAAAAAAAGAAAGCCGAGATGTTGGATCAATATTGCTGTGTTAAAGAAATATTTCTTCAAATGAAAGCTTCTTTTTTGTACTTATCAAAAAAACTGTTAAGGTGAAGTCTTTGAAAAAGAAAACTTCATTTTTCATAAATTAGTTTTACTATCTTCTATTTAGACACTAATTTTTCTTCACTGAAAAAATCCTTACTTTACTAAGATGTCCTCAGATTATTAACAAGTGTAAGTTGAAAGGCTGCTCTCCATGGAAGTTAGCAACAGACAGAATTATACTAAACCAGTGCTTCTCAAACTTTCAATATTGACGATCCAAGATTCAACTATAATTTTCATCGTGCCCCCCTCCATGCAATACCATTGTATTGAATTCAATAATACTATACTTCGATGCTACAACTGCAATACGACTTAAACCTCTTTAGTGTCACCGACGCATATAAGCGTCTCGCACAGCCAAAGTGTTATTTTCCTGGACGTATATTTACGTCTTTACGAAGTACGATCCTTTCTCTGCACTGTTATCCATAAAATTATTCCGAAGGCTTTGGAATGCATTAAAAGGACCAGGACAGTTTTCGAAGGATTTGTGCTTATTTATTCCTCCCCCTCTCTTCGCCAATGCATCCCATACGCACGCCTACGTGGAAAACGGTGGCATTGGGGAGTGAATCGCGAAATTTTTAATTGTCAGTTAAGGGATTAATTATAAATTAATTTTAATATGACAATTTATGATTAATTCTATATATGACAAGAATGGAAGCACTGGTAATTGTTAAACTTGTTCTTAACTTAGTATAGTTAAATTAATCATAAAAAACACATTGTGCAGCGCTGATACCTTTATAAGTGTATTATGTCAGTGTAAATGTCTATTTTATTTTTTTATTATGCCAGAATGTATTTTGTTTGTTTACTTTCAGCAAATTAGTAATTTTTTAAAGTAATCTTTTGGTTTCTGCTTTTCAATATGCTCGCGCCCCCTTGTAGAGTTATCACCCCCCCAAGGGGGGCACGCCCAACAGTTTGAGAAACGCTGTACTAAACAAATACTTATCGCGTGTATTTTTACAAAGCTTGTTTTGTCCATGTATAAATGAAATGGCTATTAAAGGTTTTACAAAATGGTTTTTTAACTTTTTTTATTCCTCTTAGATATTAAAGTATATATGAAAAGAGAGTATATATGAAAGTTCCCGATAAAACAGCACAAAAATTTCTATAGTGGTTTGTATTAATATAAATACGTTTACAACTTGTTTAATAAGAGCACAATGCAAATATTATGTTTTAAATTTTTTATTTAAAAGCGTATGACCAATAAAGCTAAGAGGTTTTTTTGCATCTTTTCTTGATTAATTATCTTAGTTAAATACTAATTCCTAAAAAAAGTGAAAATGTATTTTTTTTATGTTTGTTTATTAAAGTGTCATGCTGTGGAGCAACAAAAGGACTATGGTGACAGGCTTCACAATTTTAAATTTGTTAAATGACGAGGAGGACATCTAATTTATATATATATATATATATATATATATATTATAATATCCCAAAGTTTACATAAAGTTTCATTCAAATTATAATTTGAATGTCGTCTATCATTTTAAACCTTAAATCACATAAGGCTAAAGAAACATGTCATTTAAGAAAATTTTAAAGTAAATAAATTTTAAAACCTGTATTTCTAATAAAATGCTTATAGTTTCATTTGCAAAAACTCTCATTGTTACAATTTGTAGGGTGAAAAATGTATTAGTTAGATACTTTTTTCGTTACTATGGTAAATGAATAGAGATGAAATTTCTTTTAGAGTGATTTAGAAAATTAAAAAAGTACAATATTATAGAAAACCATAAAAATAGTTTAAAAAATTTTAAGAATGAAATCTAATGTAGACAAGTTTTCTATTTTCTTTCTTTTTTTTTAAATTTAAAACAATTAAATGAAATAATAAATACGAGATATATATTTCCTTTCAAATCAGATAAAATATTTTATAATGTCGTTTTTGGATTTTTAACTCTCACTTTGTTCTGTGGATCATAATATTAAAAAAAAATTAATTGTTTCAAAATTATAAACTCTGTATAAATATTCTTTGAACAGAAACATCATAATAAAAGTATTACATTAAGTGTTTCTGAAAATACTCAAATATCCAAAACAAACGTTTTATACTTTAACATAAATAATATGACATACGAGTATAGCATTTAATTTATATATTTCAGTATTCTGCAGTATTTTGTAGATTGCGCAATTTTCAAAAATTAAATTTTTCGAAATAGAATATTATTAATTTACAAAACAAATAATAAATAAAGATTAAAATGATATTTTTTTGTTTTAGAACAGTAAACTTGTATGTATGAAATATTTAATGAAAGTGAATTTAATTGGTATTCATTTATACTTCAAGATATTTAAACATTTTTTTTTATAAAAGGAATAAATAAAAGGAGAAAATTAAATATTAAAAAATATTATCTGTATTTTTCTTTTCATTTTATATCTAAAGTGTAACTTCTGCGTACTTTAGAGCCTTAAAAATTACTAGCTGAATGACCCTTTTTTATATGTATAAGATTATTAGAAATTAAAAGAAAATGGAATCAGAAATTTTTCCTAAGACTTTTACGCCACCATAATAAACAGAAAAATGAAATATTCGATATAAGTCACACACCCGTATCAACAAAAATGTGCATAGGTATTATCAATATATACAATTGCACCAGTATATTTTCCCTATGAATGGAATTGTAATTTCCAAATTATGTGTTGTACACGCCATAAACATAGTAAATATTTTGAAATATCAATGTATTCAATTTCAGTTATATGTACTTAAAGAAAAAGGCATAAATATAACGATTGCTTCGAGAATCACTTCTAAATTCCCCTAATTTTTCAAAGTAATATTAATTTTGATTCATTTACCTATATTACGACATATTACACGTACCAGCTAATATAACTCACACCTATACTTTCAAACTGCATTTTTAAATATTTTTAGGTGTATTTGCCGTATAACACGTATACAGTTTTACAATAAAACATAAATATTATAAACAACAGGTCTCGAAATATCTCACTTCATCGTAGTGTTCTGCTTAACATATGGCACAGCATTAAAACCCATGGTTAATTTTTTAAATAAGAAAACTCACATGCCGAAATCTAATTTTCCGAAAGATGTTTTTATTCATACACACGAAGAGAATGGAGGGACAAAAATGGAGTAAAAATGTGGACGAGAAATTTAGGGCAAAAGCATTATGGTGTTTCAAAGCTTTCAGAAAGTACTTTAGTTTGCGTCAGTTTAAAACGGGTCCCCTATATAAACGCCCGCCCGTTAATTTTAGGTGGACGCCATTTGTGTGTTCGGGTTTTAGATCAGTAAAAAATTAAAAGTAAATTTAAAATTTAGTGGAGTATGTGGATGTTAGAAGGTAAGAAACGTGCACAAAAAGAGGATAAATGCATTTGTAGAAATCTAAATTTTAAAGACTCATTTTTCCTTTATTTTTAAAGGGGTAATTTTTTCCCCCCTATAATTCAAAAAGAATTTCGATCTTATTTTTTGTTATTGAATGTACGTGTTATTCTCAGGAATATTATCTAAAAATCTCTGCCATAATGAAGCAGAAGAAAAATCCTGCAGTGTAATAATCAATATCTGACTCCTAAGGCATTTGTCAGATCAATTAAAAGCCCTTTAGTTTAAAAAAAAAAACAAGGAAAATCCCTCTTTTTTTAATAATTGAATTCAGTGTTTTCAAACTCAATACGGGGCCCCCCTTTTCAATCACAAATTTTTTTCCCCCCCTTATACATAATAAATTACTGAATGCAAAAAAATGCCCTTTGATGCTAAAGCTTAAAGATCTTAAATTTTAAACCTACAAATTAATAACATAATATTAAATTTTGTATATGTTACTTTAATCAAAAAAAAATTAAGCAATAGGATAATTATTATGTTTTTTTTTCCTTTCTATGATTTTTAAATTGGAACATATTGCAGAATGCGGTGGCTGCTACGAAGACAAAATATAGATATCAGCTAAATATAGAAAAAGAACTCAGAGGGTCAATTTCTAAAAAACTTTGAAAAACTTTGCTCTGCAAGACAAGCCCATGGAAGTCGCTAATACTTATTAAACTTGTTCTTAATTCAGTAATAGGTTAATTATTTTATTTTTCTGTCTCTAATTTTTAAATTGAAACAGATTGAGAAATAATATTTAATTAAAGATTTATTTCCTTCAAGATCCATTTCTAAAAGTACAAATGTCATTATAAAAAATAGCCTAATCTATGTTTCTCTTTATCATATCCATTAAATCTGGCATCCTCGCGAACGTTCATGTGAGTCTAGGCAACCTAACAGACGTCTGCACAAAACATGTAAAAATGCTGTACTTCGTACAATTCTAGTCAGTCTTGGCCGAATCGATTAGCTACCGAATCTCTCTTGAATGCACATTTCATAATTCACGCGTTAATTGTAATTCACGGTATTAAGTATTTACGGCAGTGGATTAAAACAAAATCATAGATATATTTTTAAATCGCAGTGAGCATTCGACGATAATAAAGCATCAACAAGTACAAAGACGAGGGTAAATTAAAAGCAAGTTACGAATTGGTTAGGGATCCATTTCAAAATACTTCAGAAGGGCTCTCAACTGCCGAAATAGAGATCTTCATAGATTTCACATCCAGTGACGAAATTAAAGGGCAATTTTGTAATAAATCACTCTTTGAATTCTGGATAGAGGTGGATGCTGAATTTTCTGCACTGAAAACAAAAGCATTTCGTATACTATTACCATTTTTAACAACATACCTTTGTGAATCCAGATTTTCTGCGATGACTGCTTTGAAGACAAAATATAGATCTTAGTTAAATAACAAAAAATAACTGAGTGTCAACTTCTAATTTTTAGCCTTCCTTTGAAAAACTTTGCTCTGCAAGACAAGCCCATGGAAGTCACTGATAATTATTAAACTTGTTCTTATACTGGCTGAAGTACCCACTCTTAACACGAGTTTATTTTTTTAAAAAATGATAATATATTAGTCTTGATATAATAGCTTAATTGTAAGGAGAGTAAAACCAAGTGCATGACTATGTATACAAAAATGTATAATGATTTATTGAAATGAATACTCATATTATAAACGGTTTTGAATGAACTGTAATTTTAAGCCTCGCAGAATTAGCATTTAGAATAAATGTTAAGTAATAAAAAAAGAATATAAAATTCTAATGAATAAGAGTTGTGTTATTTTTTTGATATTTAAAGCGAGAAAGCCCGGGATCAGGTGTGCACTCGATACTAACGTTAATGGTTGCTGGGAGTGATGCTACCCAATTCTTTTTTATAATTATTTTTAATATACAAGATAAAATCACAATTTCAGTGAATAATTTAACTAAGAAAATATACTTACCTATTTCAAGGATTTTTCTATTTGTCTTTCATAATTAAGAAAATATCAATAAAACTGAACTAAATTGTTCCAAATGTGCGTGACCTTAATAAAGGACACAAATCACAGACACTTTTGCTAACATTACAGGAAAGCTATTTGCAAAGCAAAACTGTCACATTTGTTCACGTTTTGTAATTTTAATATCCTTTGATGATCGACAAATATCCTGTTGAACTTTCCTTGCTTGTGTCTTTTTGACAGGGGGGAAGTGCATTTTGCGGTACATTTATGGCTTCATATTTTTCTTGATAAAGTTCTTAATGTAGCTATTGAAAATTTTCCTTTCATTTCATGTTTATTGCTTTTCTCAAATTTACTTTCGCTAACATGATTAATATGCATTATTTCAGCAAGTGTTTCCTTGTTTGATCAGCTTCAATTTCCTTTCAAAAGATCACAGATGCCCAATTCTTTTTAGATTCTACTCATTTACATTTATAAAACATAATCAGTCATACAACATCACAATTAAAACCACTAATTTATTCATAGGGGGAAAATGCAGCATGTTCAAGAAAATATTTTTGAAAAATAGTTTTCGTGCCTTGAACTCGGTCTAAACAAGTACTTAAGATTCTAAAAACGTTTCCACTAAAAAAAACTTTTTGCCCCCATTAAGACTGTCATATTAGAGGATTCTCTGTAAAGGTCATTGGTAACAAATGAACAGCCCAAATTCTTTTTTTGTATTATATTTTTTCAGTACACTCATAAAAAAAAACCCAATTAATCCTTCAAAGTGCTCAATATGCTTATCAATGTATCAAAAATTTTCACATTGAAAAAAAGCCAAATTATATAAATTTACTACTTCCCTAAAAAAAGGGGATGCAGGAAACCCATACCAGTAAGTTCGAAAGCCAGCAAAAGTAATTTTAATTTAAAAAGAAACTTAAAAATTTATGTGGGATTACAAAAAAACAAACAAAAAAATTTTTTTTTTTATGGATCAAAAGCTAATGGCGTTCAAAGTAGAATCTTTTATTTTTGATGACCTTTTTCACCAGATGAAAATATAAATCTATCAATGTAAATCTGTATTTTTTTTTATATCAGAAAATATTTTTTTTTTTCATTCGGGAAATTAATTTTTAACCTTTTATTTTTGATATGCTCGCGCCCCCTTGAAGGGTTATCGCGGGGGGGCCCAATTGAAAACACTGGTGTAATTGTAAAACATGTCTACTCAGTTCCCTCTCCCTTTCCCTTTCCCGAATTATTATCAAAATCATTTTTTAGAGTCCCTCTAAGCCAAACGTTGGAAACAATCTAAGCATCCCTATTAAATTTAAAAAAAATTTTGAAGACTTTAAAGGGGAAATGTGTGTTTGAGCTAATGATTGTATTATGAAAAATTTTAATTTATAGTTTCACTGATTCAACTCAATCAAACGTTTATAATAAACGTATCCATTTTTTCTCGTATTGTTTTTCACATTCTTGATTTAAACTTCGATAATGAAAAGGAGAATTTGTTACAATTTTCACTTTTGTTACAAATTTTGTGAAAATAATTTAAAACTGTATGTTTTATATTACTTTATTTTACTGCATGTCTTATATTATTTTATTTATTACTCTATTACTTTTATTTTATCATAAAAGCTGTGACATTGCAAGCATCACCGTTCCTTCACAATTAATAGCGTTTCAATGAGAACTTTGCGAAATATTGTAGATATATCATCATTTTTGGTGACCGAATTTGGCGAGTTGACCACCATTTTCGCGACTTTGGGACCATATGAATGTTTCTGGAAACTGCTGGCGAAAATCTGTAACGTCACAATATATGACGTAAGTGGATGGATTTTTTTGACAAAACGCTGTAAAGTAATCGCGCAGACTATAAATCTCGCAGTCGCGTTCGAAAACTGAATCAGTTTCATTTCAGCCGTTGAGGAAAGCAATGGTTGCTTTCGGATAAACAAACTTTATGTGCCTGTATTTTTAGACACTGATAATTGCGTCTGAGCTGTATAGAAAGTGTGAAAACCTTCTGGAATATACTGTACGAATTTTACTGCTTTATCCTGTATTTTTTCAGGGTTGTTCTTCAACAATAGTTTTTTATTGATTTTATAAACTATTTTTTTTTCTTTGGGACTGATAGCTCAAAATCCACGAATCCCGATCTATGAAATGCTTTATATTTGAATAAAATACATTTACCTCTGAAAAAGATAACTTAATCTATTCAAATGTGCTGATTATTTCTGTGTTTTATTATATTGAAAAAATTTCAAAATATATGTAAAACTAAATAAAGTAAAACTAATCTTACAGTATCGGAAACCAAACTTAATTCAATTGTGTTATGAAAGACTTATTTCATATAAATAACATAAAACTAAAATATCGTATATTCGTAAATTTTCTTTTGTTCATAAAATAAGAAAAAATTATTTTTTAAAAAAATAATTCTAAATTATACACTGTATATAGAAACATGTTCGGAAATATCAATGTATTTAGGTTTAGTAAAAATTATTACATGAATCTTTTAAAAATTGCTTTTGCTTCATGTTATCATTCAAAATATTTGAATTTCTGAATTCAATTTGATTTCAGACTATATTTTATAAACGATAGTAGCAAAACTATTTATAATAAATATATTCTCAAAACTCTTTTGAATTAGATTGTGCAGGTTAAAATAATTCAAATATATCGAACATTTGGCTGTTTACGTTGCTAGGAAACAACTTTAAAATAATTATAAACTAATTATAAAAGAGGAAAAACATAATTAAAAAGAATCGTCACATTACCTTTATACAACATTTTCAATTAGCCTTCAAACATAAAAATAATTCATAGGTACGCTCATTCTACAACACACAACTTTTATCCTTGATATTATAATTATATTTTTTTTTAATAATGTTCATAATTTATTCATTCTCTTTAATTCTTTCAGATCTTTGCTTGTAAAATTAATCAGAAAAGGATATTATCAATTCATTTTTGCAACTTTATTTAAATTTTATTTTCTAAATTCAACGCCTTTTAAATTTTGCTTTGAGGTGTAAAATGCAAGGAACATAGAATAAAATGGTGAACTTTAACATTTAAAAGAGAAATCTATGTGTTTTTGCCATAGTTAAAACCAAACTTTGAATATAGATAAAGAGACAGCTTTAGTGTCAATCAATACTCTGATTATACACAAATTCTCAAACCTATCTGTTTAAAAGCTACATAAACCTTATAAAATATAATAAAACTGACAGACCTGTAATTATATCTTCCATCATCGATAAAAGGCTTGTGTATTTTCTTTTTCCCTTTACAGTCGTGATCAATTTCCGATATATCCCACTGTATTGACAATTCGGACATTCAATTTGTACTCAGAAATTAGTTTTCTTTTGTTTTTTTCACGCTTATCTTCATTCTAAATAACCTTGATGAATAACAGAGAATGTCTGCCTTTTCTTTATTTTTAAAGATTTTGAGTACATATTGAGGAATAGTTGTATTCGATTCAGAGTCTATTAATTTTTACCAATAGCATTTTTGAATGTTGGATTTTTTTTACGTTACGGACGCCTTGTAATTATCTGTTTAGATATATACTTAAATATGTTTCAAAAAGCAATTGCTGCTTATATTATTATAATCTAATTCTATTTCATACATTGTGTCTCGAGTATAAAGATTTTAATAAGTTTAAGTAAAAGGTTAATGGTTTTTTGTCTGTATCAAAATATAGGTTGTGCAACTTCTTGCAAAAATTCACTGCTTTATATTTGTGGAATTTCTCAGATTTCTTACTTTATATTCCTTCTTAAAATGCAAGTGAGAGTTCTTTTAATAACTTATTAAACATTTTTTAAAAAATTTTAATTAAATGATACAATTTAGTTTATAGCCCGTCTGCCCTTCCTTTCCTTTCTTTTAACAGCTTTAAAGACAGAAAATAGTTATTTCTAAAAATGATATTATTCATTGTAACAAACTCTCTTTTCAAGAAAATTTTGTAACTATGTATCTATTTCCTTTTAATTCATGTTTATTTAAATTAAAGTCAAAATGTATAACATTAATTCTTTTTCTGTAGTATTTGTGGTCATGCCAGAGGTCATGGTCACAAACTCATGGCCAGCGTGTTACAAGCAGGTGCCACTGCTCAAGAATCACCTAGTGCCCCTGCCTAATGCTAGCCCTGCTGTGTAGAGAAGCTGATGCACTTTAAATCGTCGAGTTTCAAAGTTCTCCCTTGGCATGGGGGGGGTAGTTTGGAGAAAAAAGCCAGCTTTTTCCCCTCTTTGTCGTCCGGGTTACTTTACGGGGGTTCAAAATTCGAGATCCCCAACCAATAGCCCTTTTGTTTTTTATTTTTACAGTGCGATGCTAATGAACCCCCCATTTTTTTTGTAAAAATTACTTTTTAAAAGGTTGGCCGACTCCCCTAGAATCGTAATTTTTCCAAAAAAAATTGACACTTTTTGATTTCTTTTTTATGGAAATCTTATTAACTTCATAAAAATCCCAAAGTTTTTTTTTTTCCGTTCCTAGAAAAAAAACTACAAGTGTTTTAGAAAAGCAGACCCCACAATTTTAAAAAAGATGCCTTTTTTTTTAAAAATGCTTTTACTCGAAATGATTTTTTTTAAAGGGGAAGGAGGTTTTAAAAATTTTTTGAAAAAATCAACCGAAATTTTTTGTATGTTTTTTAAAAAAGAAGTTTTTTAAATCTTCAGTTTCTAATTACTGTTTTTTACAAAATTTAAGTCAATTAAAAATATAATCACTTTTTTTTAAAACAAAAAACATAAAAACAAAGAAAAATTCTCAAAGTTCTTGTAAAAAAATAAAAAACCCTCTTTTTCCTGAAGGTCTGAATTTTCCCAAAAATGAATAAAAAAAGAAGCACATCAAACTTAAAAAAAATGAACTTTTTGTTCATAAACTTTTCAATGGCCCCCGTTAATGAAATTTTTGAAAATTTTAAAATTTTTTTTCCATTTTAGTAATAATTTTCTTTTCTCTTCTTAAATTTAGAATTTTTTTCTTAAAATGCACTAAATAAATCTAAAAACAAAAACATTTTAATTTTTTTCTAGACGGGAAACGTCTTAAATTTTTTAAAAAGAATATTACATACCTTAATCACACATAAAAATACCATCACCCAGATGAACAAAAACCAAATATAAAAAATACCCCCAACTTAATTAATATTTTTTTTATCGATAAATAATATAAAAAAAGCAAAAAGTTATGTTAATGATTTTTTGAACCGGAAGAGTTTTAACTATAGTAAATGATATTCTGAAGATAAATATTCGTCAAAATGATAATGTAACCCGAGGAACACGATCAAATTTCTGAAAATATTTTCATCGTTTTTTTCCTGGGGAAATTCCCAATAATTCTTCGTTTCCTGGGACTCAATTTATCTCGACCCTTTAAGAAAAGGATGGAAAGTAATTAAAAAAAAGTAAAACATTTTAAAAAAATGAAACCAATTATACAAAAAGAGACAATTCTCTCAAATGGGGGTTTTTTAAAGATTTTTTAAATCTCAGTTTAACCAATTTTAAAGTTTCAAAGTATTTTTAATGTTTCGGCGATTCTTTACAATTAATGTAAAAAGTAAAAAAATGATGCTGTTTCCCGGGTTTTTTATTTTGCAGTTAATGCATTTGTTTTTATATTAAAAATATTTTAGGTTAATAGTTATTCAAGATTTGTGAAAATCATTTTGTTATTTTTTTTGGGAAAGTGAACTATTGCATATTACTTTTTTTTTCTTTTTGGGGAAGGAAAAAGGGCTTTTTAAAGGGGAACCCTTTTTCCATAAATCAAAGTGCCCCCATACTTTTGATATGACACATAAAAAAATAAAAAACTTATTTATTTCCCCGGAACATACACTACAAAACATTTTTCCATGAACTTATTTTATTTAGGGGATGTTTATTCCTGCTACTTTTTATCTTGCAACCAGTTTATTTCATATGATTTGTTGGCCTTATTCTTTTTTATTCGTAAAGAAATTGTTTTAAATAAAAATAACAAATTTCATATTAATATCATAAAAAGGTTTTAATGAAATTTAGGGGAAATTGACAGCAATTACCTTATTTTTCCTAGCTAAAAAAAATTCAATTAAAACAAAAATCGGTATCAAAATTTTCAAAAAAATTTTTAAAAAAAAAAATTTTTTTTTTTTGGGGGAAAAAAAAAAAAATTAAAAATTTTTTTTTAAAAAAATTTTTTTAAAAATTTTTTTTAATTTTTTAAAAAAAAAAATTTTTTTTTTGGAAAAAAACCCAAATTCGAAAAAAATTTAAAACCAAAATTTTAAAAAAAAAAAAAATAAAAAGGAAATTAAAGAGGGGGTTTTTAAAAAAAAAAGAAAAAAAAGGGAAAAAAAAAATTTATTTGGGGGGGGTTGGGAAAAAAAAATTTTTGGTTTTTTTTAAAAAAAAGGGGAAAAAATTTTTTTTGGGGAAAAGGGGGGGTTTTTTTGGGGGGGGGCCCCCCCCCAAAAAAAAAAAAATTTTTAAATTTTTTTTAAAAAAAAAAAAAAAATTTTTTAAAAAAAAGGGGGGAAAAAAAATTTTTTTAAAAGGAAAAAAATTTTTTTTAAAAAAAAAAAAAAAAAGGGGGGGTTTTTAAAAAATTTTTAAAAAAATTTTTTTTTCCGGGGCCCCCAAAAAAATTTTTTAAATTTTTTAACCAAATATTTCCCCAAAAAAAATTTAAAATTTTAAAAAAATTTTTTTTTTAAAAAAAAAAAAAAATTTGGCCTTTTTTTTCAAAAAAAATTTTTTTTTTTAAAAGGGTTTTTTTGGGGGGTTTTTCCCAAAATTTTTTTTTTTTTTTAAAAATTTAAAAAAAAAAAATTTTGGGGGAAAAAATTTTTTTTTTAAATTTTTTTGGGGGTTTTTTTAAAAAAAAATTTTTTGGGGAAAAAAATTTTTTTTAAAAAATTTTTTTTTTTAGAAATTTTTAAAAAAAAAAAAATTTTTAAAAAAATTTTTCCCCCCCAAAAAAAATTTTTTTTTTTTTAAAAAAAATTTTTAAAAAAAAGGGGGGGGGGGATTTTAAAAAAAAGGGGGGAAAAATTTTTTTAAAAAAAAAAAAAAAAAGGGGGGAAAAAAAAAAAAAAAAAAAAAATTTTTAAAAAAAAACCCTTTTTTTTTAAAAAAAAAAAAAAAAAAAAATTTTAAAAAATTTTTTTTTTTTAAAAAAAGAAAATTTTTTAAAAAAAAAAAAAAGGCAAAAAGGGGGAAAAAAAAAAAACAAATTTTTCAAAAGGGAATTAAAAAAAAAAAAAAAAACCCCTTTTTTTAAAAAAATTTTAAAAAAGGGGGAAAAATTTTTTTTAAAAAAAAATTTTTACCAAAAAGGGAAAATTTTTAAAAAAATTTTTTTTAATTTTTTTTTAAAAAAATTTTTTTTTAAAAATTTTTTTAAAAAAAAAAAATTTTTTTTTTTTAAAAAAAAAAATTAAATTTTAATTTTTTTAAAAAAAAAAAATTTTTTTTTTTTTTAAAAAAAGGGCCCCCCAAAAAAATTAATTCCAAACCCAAAAGAAAACCTTTTTTTTTTATTTAAAAAAAAATTTGTTTTAAATTTAAAAATTTTTTCTTTTTTTTTTTCCTTTTTTTTTTTAAAAAAATTTATTTTTTTAAAAAAATTTTTTTTTTTTTTAAAAAAATTTTTTTTTTTTTTTTAAAATTTTTTTTTTAAAAAAAACCCTTTTTTAAAATTTTTTAAAAATTTTAAATTTAAACTTTTTAAAAAAATTTTTTTGGGGGGGGTTTTTTAAAATTTTTTTTTTTAAAAAAAATTTTTAAAAAAAAGGGGTTTTTTAAAAATTTTTTTAAAAAGGGGGGGAAAAAAAACCCCCTTGGGTTTTTTTTTTAATTAGTGTCACTTAGATTATAAAATGTATATAAAATTGTTTTAAGAATAGCATTACAATAAAAAATTATTTAATTACAATATTTTGAAAAAATGAACATGGAATGACCCATTTTCAAAATATTCTCCTTTTGTGAAAAATGCTACTATTATAATAATATTTTGCCTTTATATAGCTCAGGCCTCTGCACGGAGTATCAACTAGAATTTTTGAAATATATAACTTAGGACAAAAAAGGGGAGAAATTTTAAGAAAAAAACGCCGATAATTATTTCAATTGGTTGTAACTCTGAAAATAATGTGAAATTTTTAAAAACCATAGTTCATCCTCTGTATAGAAGTCTGAGCTATATACAGGTAAAATATTATTATAATAGAAAAATTTTTCACATAAGGAGAACATTTTGAAAAAATGTTATTCTAAGTTAATTTTCTGTCGAAATATTGTGTTTAACTAATTGTTTTTGTCAAAATATCCTTAAAAAATTTTTATACATGTATTCTAATCTAAGTGACACTAAATATCATAAAAATTATTCCTTTATGCGCCCTTATAAAATCACGGTTCTGAACGTAGACGGATACCTTAATGCCTAAACAGACATTGTAAGCACACAATTCCATAATTCTATATGGCAGGGGATGTATCATCCGCTCTTAATTGTATTATCACTCGTCTTTTCTTTTCTTCTGTGTACAATTGTTTTGGATGAAATTTTTTCGTTTTTGGAACAACATGGTCTTTAGTTAAGATTTTAAATTTAATTTTTAACATGCATCCAATGCAATTAGTGCCATCTACAGATAAAGAGACAGGTATGGTTGATAAGTATGTATAAAATTTCTAAATAGATCTATATTCTAGTATACTTTATACGGTAGCAAATTTTTTACATAATTTAGTTTAATAATCCTACATTTGTTGAAAAGAATAATGTTTTAGGAACCTTTTTATTATAAAGTTACTTTCAGGGAGTAATAGAATTACAACTCACTATGCAAATGGTATCTTTCATGACATTCAACTGAATTTCTAATGGAATTTGCTTCATATAAAGCTACTATAAAAATATGAAGCGTAAGGATATATTTTTCGAATACGCATTGAAAATTGATATTTTTAAGTATACATATTTCATTCAATGTCAACATATTTCAATTTCAATTTAAACGTAATATTTATCTCACATCTTGTTAATAGTACCGTAGCTTTGTGAAATTTTCAAATTCTGTACAATATAAACAAAACATTTCTGAAAAGATTTAGATTTTTTTTTAAAGAAAATTTCCCATATTTATGAACGCAAGTGTCTTTATAACGAAAACGCATACAAACATTGGCAGTAACTTATTTAATATTTTAGGTAAGTGCCAAATTACTTTCAGCTACTTATGAGACATGGGTAACTTTGTTTTCTTTTACAACTTGTTGATAATTCTCTAAGTATTTGAGTCCTTGAAACTTCAGTGTTAAGTTAGAGACTAAGAGTATTTGTTGATACTCAAAGTTATTAAACATTTCACCAAATATTTTTTCTGTTAATCGAGAAAAAATATCTAAATTCTCTAAAGTGTCCAGTGACTCTTGGTTGTATAGTTTATTTAAACTTCTGTAGGGGTTTAACAATTATTTAGTTTGAAGAAATGAAATTTTAAAAAAATAATGAAATGAATACATCTTAGTTATTTAATAAATGAGATATTTCATGCAAAATCTAAGAGTGCTATGTGTAGTTTCATAATTCATCAATATCTATTGATATGGGTAAAAAGTTTGGGGTAATTTATTTTGCCACATAGAAAAACAATTTTAAAATTTATTTTTTATAAACAAGGATAGCTTACTAAAACAATATTTTCTAAAATTAAATTAATTTTAATTCCTCAGCCAAAAAAAAGCCGTAAAATCTTCTAAAAATGATATTAAACCAAAATCAGAATAAAATCACTAATGTTCAAAGTGTTTGTAGAGTTTGTAGAATTTATTTTTTGATACTAGGTTAATAAAACAAACTGAGACGATTATTAAAACATAAACTTTGTATTTAAAGTTGGACTTAAAATTCCCTAATTCTTAACTCAAAAACCATTATTTAGAAAATTACATCAATGACTTATGCAACAATGATGGTACATTTATTATTAACTAAGGCTTACAATTAAATTCAATTAGAATAACCTTACAAAATTTACAACTTCAATTACCATAATGATGTAAATAGTGTATGCAGATAAAATTTGATGAATTAACCGTGAAATGTATATATCTCTTATTTAAACAACCACTTCAAGTAAAAACGAATCCATTTGAATAAATATTTCGTTTCTTGTTTTTTTGGTTAAAATTCAGTTTATGATAAAGAACATTTTAAATTTCCCTTTTATTAGCCTATAAATTTAAAGTCTTTTCCACCCAAACCAATCATAAAACCCTTTTTCTTTTTTTTTACCCTTTTTTAAATTTTGTTAATATTATAATTTCAAGATTTTAAACTATAATTATTCTTTTTTTTTATCACACCCAAAAAATAAATAGTCTTTTTGTTTTATTGGGCTTAGAACAAACATTTTTTCTTTGAAATATCTTTAAATGGAATCAATTATTATTAACTTTTCAAACTTTAAAAGCAATAATAATAATCTCAAAGGATGTTTATGCAAATAAATATTTTGCAAATGCATAGTTGAGAAGTGAGGATATAAAACAAAAAAAACACATCGTTACTTCCTTTTCTCTTATCTAGTCCATTTCAACTTAAATAAAAGAATTTTACTGTAAATTTCTGAGATCACAGACGTTACTAAAAGTTCACAAAAGAAATCAGAGTATCGTAATAAAATGATCTGTTCAAAATTTTTTAAAATTAAAATTATAAAACATTTCATCAGATACATCATTTTTTTTTTAAAGGAATTAGATAAAATTTTAAACCGACGTTGAATAAAAATTTTGGGTAAATTTCAAAATCAGAAATATTTTTGTAGGGGAAAAAAGTTGAATATATATAAAAAATATGATTCTTGATTTTTATCACCATTAACGCCTGTATGTGTTTGTTCTTTCAAGCTTAAGTTATGTTAATGTTTTAATATTTAGTCAAATTGCAACTTTCATGATTAAAGTCAAAAACATTCTAATTATACAAATAGTAAAGAGTTAATGCAGAAAACTAATATAATTGCTTTCATACAGCAATCGAAATCTTTGCTCCAGATTTTGTTTTAATTCCTTTATAAAATTTAGTAGTTAAAATTTTCACAAAAAAATTTAGCTTACGTTACAATAATTTTTACATAAGAAAATCAATATTTGATAAAGGTTTTTAGTGATTATCGATAATTGGGATTTTTAAAAAGAAATATAAACAATGCGATTCAAAGAAAAATTTATATTTTTGAAAGTAAATATACATTGTTTCAAAGAAACTTTTTTTTAAGTATTGTTACAAATTTTTTGTGTGATAAATGTTTAAAATGGAGTAAATAACATATATTTGGGTGGGGCAGTACGTAAATATCAATTTCTTTTTTATTAAATTGTTGATAAAGTTGTTTATTCAAAATTTTTCAAAATAATAATGTAAAAAAAACCTTTCCCCTTACATTATAATAGTGATTCAATAAAAAACGTGGTAAAATTTTTTTGGAGATGGGCCCAAAGTTGGCAACATATTTGGTGACAATATGGATGCTCTTCAAATTACAAGAAAATATTTAATATCACGTCTATGACGTAAGTACATCCCCCGAAAAGGTCCGCTTAAAATTATAAGTAGGAGCAGTTCGTCGAAGTTGAGTCAGTACTGATTTAAACCTTTGAAGAGTCGACTAGCAAAGGGTCCCATATTGAAAGAGTGTTTGGGGTGAATTATCTTAATAAATTATATATTTATTTTTTTGGGGCCACTGATTTTTTCTCTGAGAATTTGTAGAATGTGAAAACCCTTTTTTTGGGGTTTATTTTGCGAAAAATTTGAGACTGTAGCCAATATTTCTAAGGATTATTTTTTAAAAAATAAATTTTCATCGCTCTTAAATAACCGTTCGGCTATTTGAGGCTAACAGCAAAAAATCCTTGAGCCCCAATCTACGTAAAAAATATTGTTTTTGCAAATTAAGGATTTCGTTAAAAAATTAGAAATTATAACAAAAAACTTAAAATGAATATATTATAATTATGTTTTCCTTTTAAAATACTGTAAGAAAATAAAAAATAAGGCTTTCCAAAGATTTTTTGAGAACTACTTAATTTGGCAAGCGCATTGATCAAAAAAATTTTCACAGCATTGTGATACTGGTTGTATATTTTTCCCTTTCCTTACATTTTATTTTTCTCTCAGATATTCCAAAAAAAAAAAATGAAATTTGAACAAAAATCAATGTTTTTTTTTCCTCTGCATATTTTTCATATTCTTCAAAATAAAAAATATCTGAATGTTTTCGAGAAAAATGCATAGTTTTTAAATATTTATGACTCACCCTTGAGATAAATTTTATTGCACACTCTTAACATTTCAAAAAAAAGGAAAAAAAATTTTTTTGGGATTTTTATATAAAAAGAAGTAAAAATGTGGATTTTTGTGTTCCCTTTATCGAATTTTTTCTGTGCATTGAAAATGTTGGGAGAAACAAATGGCATATAAAATTTGATTTGTTTTATATTTCCAAAACCCTCATAAAATATTTGATACAATTTATATTTGATGAATATTCTGTAATTTATTTTTCCGTTTTCTTTAAAATTTAAAATTTGGGCACGTAAACCCCTTTTTAAAATCATTCAGAAGATTATTTTTTTTTAAATTTTCCTGTTGTAAAAAAAAAATAATTTTGGGAAACATTTTTTTCTTAATAACCACATCTATTCAATTTATGTTATTAATTTTTATTTCTAAAAGGTAAAAGAAAAGTACCCTTTCCTAATAAACTTGTCAAGGAGGTTTTTTTTAACGAATATGCTTAGTGAAAAAATTTAAATTATCCAACCATATTTTTCCTCTTTGGGTACTACTAGCCCAACATATAAAAAATTTTTAAACTTAAGCCCCATGGTAGGGGAGAACCAGAGAATGACTACGAAATTTCCCTTAACAATTTATTTCAAGACTATAAGGAAATAGAATTGGTGGGAAATGGGGACAAAAAGAACTACTTGGAAAAATATTCCCGGAGAAAAAACAAAAAACCCACCCGGGCTGTTTAGCCAACGATGATAAAGCAATCATTAATATGTGTGGGGTTTTTGTGAATTCATCACATAAAAGTGGTTAATCACTAATTCAACTGCTACTCAAAAATGAAGTTAGGAATGTTACAGAGTACTTTCAATAAATATGCTTTTGTGAAAAAATTTAAATATCCTACGCTTTTTTCCCATATTAAATAGTAAAAAATAACGTATAAATTTCTACTTTTCCCAAACTTTTTTTAAATCTTGCTTTTTTAAAATTTTGTCTATAGTTTTTTAAAAATTTCCCCTTTGATTAAATCGTTTTTTAAGTACTTTTTTTTATCCGTGCCTAAGGCCGGGAAATGGCAAATGTTACTTTAGTCGAGACGAAAATATTGAAAAAAAGCAAAAATTTTCCCTTCTTTTCCTCCCTCCCTCTTTTACTCGACACTTTCCAATATATATATAATAATTGGTATAAATACTAACAACTAATAGTAAATAGCTTTTATTCGGGTATAATTTTTTTGCTGGGGTTTTTGTTAAAAAGGGGCCTTTTTGCAAGACATCAGACGGGTTTAAACCCAAAAATTTTTTCATAATCCTTTGGGTCATGAAAAATTGTTTAAACCCCCAAAATCAGTTTCAAAAACTTTTTTACGATTTAAAACTCAAGGGTTCACGGAAAATATTTAAAACTATTTTTGAAGTGATAACTTCTATTGGCGCGTTTTGTTTTGGGGTAAAGCCCCGAACCCCCAAAAAACCCAAACTTTAAAACCCGTTCCTTTTGCCGCCCACTCCCCCTAAAAAAGGGAAGGGAGGACCCCCCCACCCCTAAAATGCGCTTTGTTTGTCCCCCCAACCCAAAAGGCAGTAAAGTAAAGTTTCTAACTTCGATCTAAGTGGGGGTCCCCCCCCCGCGCTACCCTCTTTCTACTAAAAAGAATGCGGGATTAATTCTAATCCTAGTTGAGGCATAAAAAGAAACGTAATATTTTTTTAAAAAAAGGGTTAAAAGAAAGATAAATCTTACCTAGAGTTAAACATAAAATGTAGAAAAAAAGGGCAAAAATTTTTTAGAAATATAAGTAAATAGTATTATTATCATTAGAAATATTGTTTTGACGAAAAAAATAAAAAAACTATTTTTTTTTTAATCGGAATAACAGTGAACAAATAGTTCCTTTTAAACACATTATTTTTAAAATACTTTGATTCTAAAAAGAAAAATTAAAAAAATTAAAAAAATTTTAAAAAATTAAAATTAAGTATACAGGTATTAAAAAAAGTTTCATTAAATAATTTAAATATATGAAAATAAAAAAGTAATTAAAAAGACTTTCCTCGCAACAGCACCAAACCCGGGTATATTTTTTACAAAAAGCCAATTTCAAAAGACAAAAAAACCCGGGTTTTAAACCGGGGGATTTTTGTGATATAAAAACTTCTAATTATAAATCCCTTTTTTAAAAGGTTTTTTTATCTAGATTCCTCTCTTCCCAATCAACTACCTGTCTTTACTATCCCTTTTCTTTTAATTCATGGGCCCGAATTAAATATTATTAAATTACAAACCACAAAATTCACAAAGCCGGATCGGGTCTTCTGAACAAATTGTTATGATTTTTTAGGAATTTTTTAAAATAGATTTTTCAAAACACAAAACAAAACCTTTAGTTTATTTTTAAAATCAAAATTCAATTTAATTATGTCAAATGATCCAAAAAGAAGCGGGAAAATACGGAACAACGCTTGGCGGAGTTTTTATTTATAGATATTTAAATAAAATTTTTTAATCTAAAGGAATTTAAACCCCACTTCAAAACTATCATAAACCTATTGTTTCCCGCTTAGAATACATTTAATTCCCCAAAAATGATTGTATATATTTTCGACAAAAATATTACTTTATGGGGTACAGACATATGAAAATTAACAGGACAAAAAATAATATCCCCTTGTTTTTTTTCACCTAACTAACCCTTAAATAACATTACAAAATTTGAAGTTATCACTTCTATCGTGTGGTCATAAAGACGCACAATTTTTTTAAGTTAAAAAACTACATAAATTCTAGATTCAACGAATTTTGTTGCAAATTCTTTTTTAAATTAAATATCTCTAAACGATAATTTATTTCCAATTATTTCTAGTACTGGATGATGGTAAAATGACAAAAAAATCTTATGAATAGTCAATAGCAGTTTTGTATTTGTCTTTTAACCTAGTAAGTTTCTTACGTCAGATTGTAAAATAAGGAAAGGAAAAAATTTTAACACGCTTTTTTATTGACTTCACCTGAATGTAAAGGAATACTTGAACTCGATTCTTAACCATTTTTAAAAGTCAGATTAATTCGAAATTTTGCACACTTGTCAAGGACTGATGACAATACAATAATTAATTTAATTTGTTCCATTATCCTGATTAAGTTCATCAGGATTAATGGTTTCTCATTTCCAGATTTGGAGACTAATTCCAGATATTATTTCCATATTTAGCTTCTAAGACTAAGTTACAACCCTAAAGCGAAAACGTTTATGGTTAAAAACAAAGTTAAACCAAAAAAAATGTTCTTTATGTGAAAAAAGAATGATACGTCAGCAGTTTTTACAAAAATAAAACCATTGCCCAAATTTTTTTGAAAAAAGGAAATAAAAAAAAACTCCCAGCATGAGAAAAAAAAAAGAGGGCCTTTTCAGTAGTCGCATATGATTTTAACATCTGACAATGTTGTTATAGGTAAATACCAATAGTAACTTTTATTGTGAAAAAAAAATTTAAACGGTATGATTGGAAATAATTTTCTCCCGAATAACAGACTTTAATGAAAATTTATTTAATTAATACAAATAATGCAATTTTTATAAAAAAATAAAATTCTTGTTCAATTTTGGAAAGGGAGATAATAGACTTATGATAACAAAAATATGACACATATACTTAGTTTTCCCAAAGTATTTAAAACATTTAAAAAAACAGCATCTAACGTACCATTGATAGTAGTCGAAACTTTTTTGATTTGTTTCATTTCGTTTGAGTTCATCATTAAAAATTTCCAAAAAGCCCCAAAAAAATTGGGTGGGGCTCCAGGCCCCCCCTTTTTTTTTTTTTTTTTTTCAAGGGGCCTAAAAGGGGAAAATACAAAAATTTAACCCTTTTTTAAAGAGGTACCACAATCTGCGGGTTTTTATCTTAAAAAATATTGAATTTTACGGTTATATTTTTAGCCCATAAGGGATATAAAAAAATTTAATTAAACAAATTTTTAAAAAATAAAAAATTTTGTGTTATTTAACTCTTTATTTTCATTTTTTATTTTTTTTTTGTTTTGTTTTTTGAAAATATAAAAAAACCATTGCATTTTAAACATGTTTTCGAACTCTTTCATAGTTTTTATATCTGTTTGGCAGTTAAATTTCATAAACACAAAAAGGGTTTAAGTCCCTTTTTCCCTAAGGGCCGAAGTGACATGTATAACGGGTGATTATAACGCCGGTCTTTTGGAGTGGAATTACATCCCCGTTGTTTCATCATCCGTTAAAATATTTTTTGTTAGTGGGTGGAGGGGCTTAATTCAACTATCTCCAACTTAAATTTTTAAAAGATCCATTTTGATTTTTGAGGGTATTTATTTAGTATTGCATCTTGTTTTTCACAGAAACCAAAAATTTCAACAGCTAAAACAATGTTTTGAATGAGCAATCAAAAAAAAAGACTAAAGAAAAAAAAGGAAAAAAACGTGGACATTTAAATTTGATCCCAAAATAAATAATTTTCGAAGGGAAAATTAAAATAAAAAATTTTTTACGCATTTCTCCGGGGAAAATAGAACCCAGGACAATTATTTCAAATCCTTTCTAACGACTAAGTGACAAGGGTTGTTTAAAATGTAAAAATAAGCTTTAAAAGGGTGGGTAAAAAGAATCGGGGTAGCGAAGAGATAACACTACGCCCTCTTGGTCAAATAAAAAAAGCGCGCTTACGTCACTTCCCGTTACCCCCATCCGTCCTTTTTCCCCAAATCACCCGACAAATATCCACAATCGGGGGAAAGATGTTACACATCAAAAATATTTATTGTACCAAAATAGCTGAAGATTGATTCAAAGGTACCGGTTTAAAAACAATTTCTGACAAACTTTAGGATTCAAAAAATGTCTTTTATGTCTAAACATGCAAAATTTTTGAACAATATTAAGCTATTTTTTGTGAAAAAAATCATTGACATTAAAACCCTTTTTCCCCCATTAAAATATTTCAAACTTAGCTACTTCAGATGTCTTTCATTTGGCTGATCCTACAATTTATAAACCAGGTTGTATCAACGCACTGATAGGATGCCAGTGGGCAGCCCAGAATTTTAAAATAATTTTTAAAGATTAATTCTAATAGTCAAATGATAGTTTGAAAAGAAAAAGATTTTTTTTAAAACCCCCGAACAAAAAAAGGAAAAAAAATTATAGTTTAAAAACTAAAAACACGTTTTTTATGTTAATCGAACTAAAGTAAACAATAATTCTAAATGTACAAAAAATATTAAGAAAAATTAAAAAATTTAAATATGGTAAAAGCGTGGGGTGCTCGATGTCAATTGTTATAATTTCTTACCAGTTCTATTCCGAAAAGCAGAGTTTGTGTAAAAAAGTAGTACAAAGCACCCCGCGCTTTTATTACAGTGATATTAATTTTCTCGTTAATCATTTTGTTCTTATATTAAGAATTATTATTATTTTTTTTACTTTTTAGTTCAATTAAAACTATAAAAGCATGTTTTTTTTTAGTTTTTTTAAACAATAATTTTCTTATTTCTTCATTAGCGCAATGCATATATATGCATTAAATAGATTATATTGTTGATAAAAATTTCTAACAGGTTTTATTAACGATTCTTACTAATCCCCTAGGGCAGCGATGGCGAAACAGTGGCACGCGACAGAATATTTTGGGCACGCCAGTGATAAAAATGTTTTGCATTTTATTTCTAAATAACAAAGTTCACTTTGAAGCATCAAAAAAAAACGCGATGATGGTCGCGAAATGAAAAAGGGGGCCCACTCGTTTGTTATTGCCTTACTTTAGTTACGTCGTGGACAATAGTTGCTTATGATGCAAAATGTGTTTACTCATAGCGCAGTCAATGTTGCTGACGCAACTGTATTTTAAAGTTTATTTGTGTTATATTTACGATTTGCAACTGTTATTTAACATGGTTAGTTCAGCAAAAAAACAAAAAGTGCAGGATATAGTAAGTGTAACAGAGAATTTCAAACTTGGTGAATCTAGAAATATGGCATTATTAGTAAAGGGGGGCGACATAGCGGTGTGTGTATTTTATGTTCTGGAACAGTGGTATGCAGAACATCGTCTGTAAAACGGCATTTTGAAACAAATCACAAATCCTCTTGTCAAAAAAGTGAACCACAGCAAAAATAGTTCATTGCTTAGAAACCATTTGGCAGATGACTCCGATTCTCTCAGCATGCATTCTACTTAAAGATAAATCTTACAATCCTAATATAAGTTATTTGTCATCCAATCTGGTCCAACAGAAGTCTCACTTACGTTACTTTAATTTGAATTACACGAATAACTAAAAAAATTTACAACTATTCATTGCAAAAGTTATTTTTTCATAGTAAATACAGAGTTTTTAGCTTTCAGTTGTTGGTATTTAGTTTTATTATTTTTCCAATAATCACAAGTCAAAATTATTTGATGGCACATCTATATCTCATTAAACACTTTTTTAGAAAAAAATGGTACGTTGATCTATAAAGGTTCGCCACCCCTGCCCTAGGGAAATTAACATTTAAACTTTGCTTCCTTTTTATAAAGAAACCATGATTTATGTTAATGAGAGTTGCTGTTGAAAATCAAATGAAGTAGGAAGTCATAGAAAGGTTGGCGATTGCTGTTATGCTGAATCTGCAGAGTAAGAGTTGGAATAGTTGAAGTTACCGGATCTGAAGAAAAAGGATGCAAAGGGTCAGCTTAGGCCGCCTAGTATTGCTGTGGATCCAATTGCCAAATTAAGTATTGAAACAATTATTTCAAATATTTAAATCGGTAAATAATCTGTCAGCTCCCCTAGCTTAGATCGAATTTAAATAGTAATTTGAAGGTAAAAAATGTCCATTTGATCTAAATGTATCTTCCTTAGGTACAAACTCATACATCCGTGGGCGAGAGTTCGTAACAAATTGACTGCATAGATGCCTTTTTTTATTGGCATTTTCTTGATTTGAATACATCATTATTATACAAATATTTTTGAGATGCATCCCACTTAAATAATTCAAGAATGAGCTATTTAACAAATAATTAATATTTTTAAAGAGTTCAAAAAATTTATTACTAATTTAAATGATTTTACTTAATTAGCTATATATATTTCATGAAGTATTCTTTCGTATAAGTGTTCATAAATTAACAAATAATATGAAGTTTATGGAAAATATTGTTATTATTAAATTGTTTTTATTCATAAAATCCCTATTTTGCTTTCATATAAGTTTATAAAGCAAAAAACATTTTACCAGCTCTGCCAATGTTGCAAAAACTTCAAAAAATCACTTAAAGATAAATATTTTAGAAAGAATTATCTAAGAGCTTGAGTGGATGAATTTGCTAAAACACCTACTTGAATTATCATATGTAAATTAGTATTTACATAAATTAGAGTTTTATAATTACCCATTATATTAGGGCTGAAGACAAGTATTTTGATAGAAGATAAAATTGAGATTTTTTAATCTAATTAATTTTTCTCTATGTCGTAACATTTGTTTTATCTTGGCTAATTTAGCTATTTTTTATATAAATTGAAAAAGAATACAAGCGTTCAATCAGTTTAGTGGGATTATAAAGTTCATTATGGAACTTTGGCTCAAACATTTTATCTGGAGTATTTCATTTTGTCGTCTTGTCTGCTAGCTCATTACCAGGAGTACTGGAATTTCTAAGCTTGTGCATCACATCTTATTTCAAGATGTGTTGTATGCTTAAAATTTTATAGTTTCTCTAATACATTCTGCATTTCATTCAATTTTTAAGATCCTAAGGAATTTTCAGGAGATTGATCCTAGTTAAATACTGTAAAATGGATAAAAAAAAAAGAAAATAGGAAACCCTTTATATTGCTCTTTGTAGTGCTTAAATACTATTTCAGTAACTCCTAAATACAACTTCATATACTACTGGTGTTGAAAGTAGAAATCGTATAGTTTTAAATACTTTATAATAAGATGAATAAATATATGATTAACACATTATATTTCATAAATTAAATTTTTAAAAAATTGATGTTTTAGATTTAAAATATATGTGATTTACTTTTTCTCAGTATCGTTGATTGCCGAAATTAGGTAATTTATTTTTATATAAACAGAAGACTAATGTTAAATTAGATTCTTTGATTAAAATTTTGACAAAAAAAACTTAAGGTTGAAATTATAATACTATTCAAATTCTTGAATGTACTAAATAATGAAATTAAGAAAATTAGAGTATTATTTCTTATTTAAAGAACATCAAGTAGTTAGTAATCAGAAAATTTGTAAAATTATTGGTGATTTCCATGAAAGAAAAATTTTAACAGATTATATGAAAAAGTATTTCAGTGAAAAAAATATGGATAAAGTTTTTAATGTTTTCATATAAACTTTTAAAATAATATTTGCTTTTATTATTTTGGGACCCAATAAAGGTAAACCCCCCTACTTGAAAAAGTATTTTAACACAATAGTTTGAAAAGGTGTGTTTAAGTATCATAGATGATCTTCTTTGAATAGTTCTCTCTAATTTAAATTTCCAACAGTTAGTATATTTCTATTAAAATTGAATAATCTGAAGGAATCTCTTGTATTTGCGTCTTGTACATCAATAAAAATTTAACTAAAACATATATGTATTATGTTTAAGAAATTAAAACTTCATTTTTAAAATTATAAAAAATATTTATTTTTAATGAATGTAAAAATATTTCCATTGTAAGTGTAATACGTAAATATCTTTATGTATGCGATATTAATCATAAAATTGGAAAAAAGGGTAAATGCAATTTTTTTTTTTAAAATGTGAAAAAACGGGGAATAAGAAACCCGGTAATTCATCTTTTTTTTTCTGAAGGAAATATTTTTATTAATAAATTTGTTACTATTTATATGTCATAGTTTTTTTTCCCCAATTTCCCCGGAGCCGAGTGGTCAAGGTATTGAATAGTGTCTGGCTTGTCACGAGTTCGAGCAAAGTACCACTAAAGACTTGCCGTGTAAGGCAACGATGCTTGTTAAATCTGTTAAAACTCAAATGTTTTCCCCCATTGGTGGTGTGGAAATTGGGAAAGGGGGGTCCCCCAGATCGGGGTTTCGTCCTCATCATTGACCATGGTTAAAAAATACGAATCCGCCCAAACCCTCGTGTAGCTGGTGCGACGTTAATTTTCCCTTAAATCAGTTATACCGGTAAAAATAAGGGAGTCTTTTTAATGGATTAGAAAGCCTAACACAGAAACAATTTTTAAAAAAGGATATTCTAAGTAAATACTTTTTTTCTTCTCAATAAATAAATCCATATATTCCGGAAATTATATTTTTGACTAAAAATACAAACTGTTTTTAACCGGGGGCCCCTTTTTGAAATCGAAATGCGGAAATTTTTTCGGGGAACTGGGATATAGTGTGCGAGTGGATAATTAAAGCATGGAACGTGATATTAATAAAAAACATTTAAGAAAATGTAGTTTATCTAACAATCTAGATCAGCGTTTCTCAAACTGTGGGGCGCGCACTTCTAGGGGGGGCCGTAAAGCCTCTCGAGGGCGCCAGTATATTAAAAAGTGAAAAAAAAGGTTTTTTTTTTAAAAAGATATTAATTTACAGAAAGTAAGCAAACAAAATACATTATGGCATAAAAAAATAAAATACACATTTACACTGACAAAATTTTCTTAAAAATGTATGGTACTGCGCAATGTTTTTTTTAAAATTTCGAAATTAAATTTTTAACAATACTTAGAACAAATTTGAGGGGTTACCCAAGGTGACATCAGGGGTTTTGGGTAATATAAAAAATTATATAAAAATTAAAAACTTGTTTTGGGATAAATTGTGGGGTTTTTATAATAAATTTCCCTTAACTGCCGTTTAAAAAAGTTACCGATTCACCCCCCAACGCCACCGTTTTTCACGTAGGCTCGCGTGAAAGACGGTGAGGAGAAAAGGAATAAAATCAAACAAATCCTCTGAAATAAGTAAGTCCTTCACAAACACTGTCAATGTCTTTTTTGAAATAAAAACCCTTTCCCGGGGAAAAATTTTAAGGGATGGCAGTGTTAAAAAAACTCGTACTTCCGGAAAAGGAAATATATCCCCCCCGAGAAATTAATGTTTTTGGTTGAGCAAAAGGTATATATACGCCGGTGATACTTTAAATTTAAAAATTTTACTGTATTAGCGACAAATTTTTTGTATTATTGAATTTGATACATTGTTATTGCATGGCGGGGGGGATGATTGAATATTTGGGTCGCAAATATTGAAAGTTTTAGAAGCACTGATCTAGATGGAATGGAAAATGAATATTAATTTGTAAAATTTTATTTCGGTTTCACTCCATCACTCGTGATCTACAAATAATTACGAGTAATGGAGTGAAAAAAAAAACCCAAAAAACTATAAAAGTCCATCGCTGCATCAAGAAAACGAATATGAGGGGTTTTCATGTTATCCAATAGTGAAAGGGTTTATTAAAAAATTTTGTCATTTTTTTTAAAAAAAAAACAGTATTTTAAAAATACATGGGGAAATCTATTTCTTTTATGTAAAATAATTTTTTAAAAAAAGATTATTTTTATTCCCCGGGGGGTTTTAAACCAATTTCTTTTTTTATCTTTATTTGTAAAGTGGGTATGGTTAAAAAAAGCATTTTTACAATGGGGAAAATACAAAATGTCATACATTATAAATAACAATGTATTAAAATACAAGGTAAAATATGCTTTATGATTACTTAATAAGAGAGTTTCTAATTAAATATTAAATAAAACTAATCCTCTCTCTTCTTACAATGTATGTGAGTGTATAATATTAGATGAATTTATGATTATAACAGTTTAAAATTGTTGAAAAATATTTAATTTTTTTTCAATTTCTTATTTTAATCTACCCCTTAAAACGTGAAGCTAAAGTATTCGTATACTGAAGTTTATTTAGAAAATCTTATAATCTAAAGCCAATTCGTATACTGTCCAAATATCAGAAGAAAGCCGAATAAACTTTTAAACAATCTCTTATTAAGAAGAATCTTACTGCACCGATTACTAGTACTGGCACTTTCCCATCTTAAAGTGCATGCTTAGAAAAAATCAATGGAAGGATACCCCAAAAGTCGCCCAATAATTTTAATGAGATCAGAATGAAACACGTTAAAGTTTTATCAGAAAAATAAATGCTTAAAATGGCTTTAAGTCTTTAAATAAATAAAACAATTGTAAGTTATATCGTGTGCAGTTTTTGAAAGTATAATTGTAATAAACTATTTGCTATAATTGCAAGATGTTTGTGATAAGTAAAATTTATGTTAATGGCGTGAGTTTACTCTAGGACGGAAAACGAACTCATTAGGCAACAAGCCAAAATAAGAAGCATTTACCCGTAATTTAAATATCTTACTTAATTTACAAATGCAAATGTTATAACATGCTTAAATGCATGCATTCAAACCATTTAAGAATGAAACATTTTTAACAAAAAGTATTCGAAAAAATGATGAAACATTTGATACATGCGTGAATTCACACAGACCTATGATATTGAGTAAAGAATGTCTCACTTAATAAGAAAATTTTTAAGGAAACCCGACTTCCTTTAAAAATTTTTAAAAATTTTTAAAATGGACAACTTTTTTGGTCTTATTTTTTAGACAATTTTTTTTAGCTTTAAAAAATACAAAGGGTTTTTTATTTTTTTTGTTTATAGGCAAAAACTACAAGTGTTTTTTTGTTAAAACAAGAAAGTCAATACTTTTTAAACAAGATTTTACTTTAAAATGCCCTTTTAATCGAAATGTGTTTTTTTTTAAATGCTCAAACAGGAACAGCGTTTGCTCAAAAAATTTTTAAAAAAATTAATAGAATTTTTGTGTGTGTATGTTCTGTTTATCAATTTTTGTTTTATTACAAAATTTACAGTTCCTTATGTGAATATAATCACTGTTTTCTTAATAACTAAGGTAATGAGCTCTTAATTTTTATGTAAAATAAAACATCGATTAGCCTGAAAGTTATTTCAAAAATAAATAGCAAAGCAAACCCTCAGGGGGTTTAAAAAATTTTTTCCCTAAACTTCCTGCACAAAACGGGCCCTTTGCCCTATTTTTGTAAATTTTTAATTTTTTTCACATTTTAGTTTAATAATAATTCCCCTTTTTTTTCCCCCTTTTAATTTTTTGCATATTTTTAATTACCTTAATTATTTATTTTATCCAAGTATCTTTCAGTCTTCATAATTTTACACTATACATTAATGGAAGAAAAGAATTAAAACATTTAAATCTCAGAACTAAATGGAAATTGTCAATACAAAATTTATTTGCGTTTCGCCACATTTTATTGTTTTTATCTCTCTTAAGATTAAGAGAGGCAGTTAAGTCTAGACACACACAGACATGATTTATTATTAATAATGTCATATATTCCTTCCCACTTGAAATCTTACCCCAAACAGCCAGTTATAAACTTTTTTGATTTATAAAAGTATAAATCCATTATAAAAGGCCACTGTTACTATTATGTTTTGTTACTCTTTTCCTAAAAAAATATAGCAAAATATATACTTTTTAAAAATATTTGAAATTGTAAATTATATAGTAAATGTGTAATATTTTTTTTAATTCGGTGTCTAGCTATACTAGTTAAATGATATAACATAAATAACTTGAAATGTTTGTGTGTGTTTCAATTCGATAGGAGTTTTCATTGTTATTCTTGAATAATCTATGAAACTCACGATTTCATAAAACAAAAAAATCTAAATTTGCAAAATTTTAAAGTTTATAAGTTAAGAATTTCTAAAATGTAATATTACTTTCTACTGGATTTATGACTGCTCTCATGTTGATTTCAATAAAACCATTTTAAACGATCAAACATTACGTATTATAAGTTTTGTGCAAATTTTAAAAATAATTTGTTTGTCGGCCAATTGATTAGTAATATTAATAGTATTGTTTACTGATAAACTATTAAGATATTGTTAAATTTTTAACCTGGAATCTGTGTTATTCAGTAATAGCATTCCATTAAAGCACCACAATAAGGTTTTATTTGTAACATTACTTTAATCGTTTTAAGGTATCCGACTACGTTCGGAACCGTGATTTTGCAAAAGCGCGTA
Source organism: Trichonephila inaurata madagascariensis (assembly GCA_019973955.1). Lineage (NCBI taxonomy): Eukaryota > Metazoa > Arthropoda > Arachnida > Araneae > Nephilidae > Trichonephila > Trichonephila inaurata. Next base: position 2,945 of record BMAV01016173.1, on the reverse strand, counting down.
AATGGATAATATTTTATGATTTTGTCTCACTTAGATTGAATAGTATCAATTGTTTTAAGGACATTATGACCAAAAAAAAAAAAGAATTTTTTTTTTTTTTTAAAAAATTTTACAATTTTTTTGTTGGGGGCCAAAAAAAAATTTTTAAATAACACTTTTTCCAATTTTCGAAAAAAAAAAATTTTAGAAAAAAACCATTTATTTCTGGTTGTAACTCTAAAATTTTTTAATTTTTAAAAATCATTGATCTTTTTAAATTGAAAACGGAAAAAATTTTAAAAAAAAGCTTTACAAAAACGAAATTTAAAAAAAATTTTTTTAAGTTTTTTTGCAAAAAAAATTTTTTAAAAAGCAAAGCTTAAAACAATTTATACTTTATTTTTCCCCCAATTTTTTTTATCTGCCTAAAAATTATTAAAAATGGACAAAAAAAAATTACATAGCATGACAATATTCTTTTATAACGTGTTCTTACTATTTGTTTTGACATCCAAAACAGATGATTACTGTGTACGCGAAGTTATAATTTTTATTGACTTCGCCCCGTTACAACTTCTAGAAATCACTATTGATGATGTCGTTAAAATACACTCGCAGATCTTATAGACAAATGGATGACCATCAACGGGGACAAATAGAGGAGAGATACTTGCAACAAAAAGTCACAGGATCGTCTGCCTGGCTAGGCCTTATATACAAATATGTAACGATGCTGTATATAGAATTATCTGTAAAATATGCACAAAAAAAGATTCAAAAGAACAAAAGTTCTGGAAGGCTAAAGATACACCAAATGCTCAAACACAATCATGAATCAATCTACAAAGTGTTGAAACATGTCATATCATCTATAACTTTTCATATTTTCGTTAATTATCCCTCAAATTAAATGAACCATATACAAATCTTTCTGTAGTTTCATCGCGTGCCTGTTCCTGATCGCTTCCGGGAAATTCATATTTTCTTAATAATTTCTTCAATTGGGTTTCGATACAGATGATTATTGTATTCACGCACGGTAAAAGGCCAAGTATAAGAGCTCCAACTATGAATATTCTTTATAGAAGTAAATGACCCTTTGGTGTGATGGAATAAGTCTCCCTGTACAAGAACAATCATTCCTATTTATTTTGCATTTAAATGCACCTCCTCAAAGTATAAAAGGGGCATGGGGATGTTTGGGGGTATCTTCTTGGCTTTCCCCTTTTTTTAAAACCCAAATTTTCCAAATTTATTAAATCTAAAAGGCCCACCCCTGAATTTTTTTTCTTTTTCTTTTTTTCTTTTTTTCTCTTAGGGTCTTCTAAAACTTTCCATTGACCCAATTTTCAATCATAATTTTCATCTTTACCACAAATAACAATGTATTGTTGACTGTTTGGGCTTTGGCAAACTTCACAAAGGACCTTAATTATAAACCTTTAAAAAAAAATCAGATAAGTTTTAAAATTTTTTGGATAAAAAGCCTGGGAGTCACTAGTAATTTTTAAACTTGTTATTAATTTAGTCTAGAATAATTTAATTATCAAGTACATAAAGGCAGTACTGATAAACTCTTTTTGCATATTACATCAGTGTAAATGTGTATTTTATTTTTTTATGTCAGAATGTTTTTTTTTTGTTTCCTTTTGGTAAATTAATAATTTTTTAAATATTCTTTTATTTTAGAATTTTCGATATTTTCCCCCACGTAGGGTTATTACACACCCCTAGGAGGGTGCACCCCAAAGTTTGAGAAACGCTGCTCTAATAAAACAATTTCCATTTCTTTCACAGTATTCTATAATATTTGGGCTCTGCAAAATATCGAATGAATTCTTGATAAAACAAATTCTCTCAATCAGAACAAGTTTCTAAGAATAACATTCAGCTGAAAACCACTAAGATAGAAGGGAAACACACCCTTATCATCAAAGAAATATATACTGTAAGCCAGATTTAAGAAACAGATAATCTCTCTTCTTAATGGATCCAAATTTATCTAAGAAAATCATTAAATTTTTTTTATCTTTTATTTATATTGTTTAATGAAGATTGTTTAAATATTCAGGACAAAATATTTAACGAAATTTTAAGAATCAATGAGTAAAATTTAATTTTCATAAGAAACCAAACCTTATTTTCATTTTTCATGATTTTGGTTCTTTTTTTATAAGATTTGGGTTTCCCGATGGGTATTAAATTTTTAATTTCAAATATGTCCTTTCAGTTTTGAAACATTTATTATTATGACACAAACAGCACTAAAATTTGTGGGTAGGCAAAAAATTTGGGGCCCCTCCCGAAATTTTTGACTGATTGAATTCATCATAGGTCAGGGAAGCCTCACGCAAATTTCCCTTTACGGGTTATTGTGGGGAAGTCGCCACAAACCATCCCCCTCTTCTTTTTTTTGTTTTCTTAAAAGGACAGGGTTTTGGGGGGGGAATTTGAATACCGCACACAAACTAAAATCAAAAAAACCAAAAAAAAAAAATTCTCAAAAAAATTTTTTACAAATTTTCTTTTTTTAAAAAACCCGGGGCTTTAATTAAAAAAAACAAATGGTTTTCCAATTAAAAGGGTCCCCCATTTTTTTTTAAACAGATTTCAAGGATGTTTTTAAAAAAAAGATCAAAACAGAAATAACAGACCCCTTTTCTTGTGTAAAAGAAACGAAAAGGGGTTTTTTTTTAAAAAAATATTTTCAGAAAGTAAGGTCGTTTTTTCGTAACGGCACAAGGGGAAAAATTTCACTTATATCTAAAAAATTCCCAAAGAAGGAGAATGGATCAATTATAAAAGGGACCAATGGGGGGAAATTTTCAGACTTTGATTAACTTTATTGAAAATTCCAGGGGAAAAAGGAGAATTTCTTTTTCTTGCAGCGATTTTTTTATCAGTTTTAAAATAAATTGGGGTTTTTTATTCGACATTTTACAGTTTGGGGAAAAACTTTTTTTTGG
>BMAV01016170.1:116674-133795 GCA_019973955.1 Trichonephila inaurata madagascariensis | reverse complement strand
AACACCTATTCAGCATGTGGTACGTCTTCTTGGCTTAAGAAAACAGAGAAATGTTGCCATCACTTTGAAATGGAAAGCCCAAATGCATGATGGTTTTGCTTTGCCATGACAATCAACAAGTCACAGGGGCCAGTCTCTTGGGATTGCTGGTATAGACTTGCAGACACCACGCTTTTCTCATGGGCAGTTGTATGTGGCCTGCTCCAGAGTGGGCAAAGAGGAAAATATTTTTGTACACACTCCAAATGGAACTGCCAAAAATGTTGTTTATCACATTGCTTTAAGATAAATGTACCCTTTTATTGCATGCAAATAAACAGTTTTGTACGCTTCTACAGAAAACCTTATTTTAAACCCGGGCAAAGCTGGGTACTTGCAGCTAGCTATATTGCTTGCTAAATATAAATAAATGAAAATTTGTTAATGAAAAAGAAAATATCTTTTTCCGTTTCAAAATTGAAATTCAACTAAAAACTTGCAATCGGTGATCGAAAGTCAGTCACCTATTGTCTGTGTCAGATTAATCGAGGCTTAAAAATTAATATCGATGAGATAAAAACTAATCTATGGATTAAATGCGCGAATAATGAAGCCAACTCAAGTGTCGACTTCGTTATCTGTTCTGTTGGTCAGATTGACGAGGCGTATTAGGTAATACGCCTCAACGATTACGCCAGATTGACGAGGCGTAATTGGGAATTTACACACGTTATGCGAAAATAGGCTATGGAAAGACGAACAAAGCAATCTTTATTAATTATACATTTTACATCTTCACTTACTCTCCATTTGTGCATTATCAAATGAAAGTAATATTAAAATCTATAATAAAAAATAATTCCTTATTGTGATTTTAAAGTAAAATCAATATTCCAGTTTTTTAAACTGATGGCTTTGTCAATAATATTGAAGTAAAATGATATTGCGTTTAAAGAGAAATTGGTTCTACATATAAATAATGGTGTTAAACTAGAAACAAATTACGATTCTTTTGAGAAAAACGATTTTCGCTTATATTTAGGGAAGATTGATTATTATATGTTATTCTAAGAACTTGATTTTTCGAAAAAGATGATCGTTCACGAATTGTTCAAAAATTTATTAAGTGGTAAACATAGTATTTAAAATAGCAACCAGTCATATGTACATACATATCGTACGTATTCGAATCTAAGCCGCGCTTTTTTTCCCGTTAATGCTGCTGAAAATCGTGAGGCTTAGAATCGAAGGTGGGAAAATTAGTTGGAAGGGAGATTGAACATGATACTGACTATTGGAGCAATTATAGGTTCATATACGTTTTTCTAAGTTTTTGTCACTAGCAAAATAAGTTAGTTCACTTCTTAGTAAAATTTTTTAAAAAAAAAAATTCGTAAACATCGTATATCAATAAGTAATTTTACTCCATTTTAAAATTTTTTTCACAAAAAACGTGTTAAGAATTCGGGATGCGGCTTAGAATTGATGGCGGCCGGAATTAGAATAAACACGGTATTTACTTATGCATACATCGTTGTTCATTGAAATTATTATACAACGCTAAGAAGAAAAGTAAATAATAAAACTTTAATAATTATGCGTATACATCATGGTAGGAAAAAATATGGTTCTATTTCTAAGTAATTTGGGGTATACGAGGTACGATATTAATACGGGAGCAGGTGCGCACTCAATACTAACGTTAACCCAGGAGCAAGCGCGCACTTAATATTAACGTTAATGGTCACACAGGGTGACTGAGTCAGCCCAATACTTTTTTTTATAATATTTTTTATTGTACGTGACAAAAACCACACATTATTCCAGTAAATAGTTTAATTAAGAGAAAGTATACTTACCTACTTTTAAGAACTTTTCAATTTTCCTTTGATAATTTTTTAAAAAAAAAATTCAATCAAATTGAGTTAAAATGTTTCAAATGTGCGTGACTTTAATGATAGACACAAATCATAGACACTTTTCGCTAGTATTACAGGAATATTATTTGTAGGCAGAGCGTCACATTTTGTTCAAGTTATTGTAGTTTTATTGTACTTATATGATCGACAAATAGCATGTTGAACTTTTTCTTGCTTGTGTCTTTTTGAGAGTGTCTTGTGCTACATTTTATATTTTTCTTGATGGAGAGTTCTTTAAATAGCATTTGAAAAACCTTCCTTTCAACTCAAACGTTTTATGTTTCTCGCTTTTCTCAAATTTACTTTCGTTACCATGATTAATATTCCTTATTTCAGCAGGTTCTTCCCTTGATTGATCAGTTTCAACTTTCTTCAATAGGGATCACAGAGGCCCATACCTTTTTTTAATATTCTGTTCATTTACAATTATAAACAATATTAAGTCGTACAACACATCAATAAAAATCTTTAAGTTTTTCACTGGGGAAAAATGTAGCATGTTCATAGAAAATATTTTGGAAAAAAAGTGCTGGCGCGGGGAACTCAGTCAAAACAATTACCTTAAGATTGTAAAAAAGAGTTTGCCGCTCCCAAAAAAGAGGGAGATATATGAGAAATACATTTTAGCTCCCATGAAGACTGTCATATCGGAAGATACTGTCAAGACGTCATTGGTAACAAATAAACAGTTTTCCCAGAATTAACGATTTCGGGAGCTTGGGGTGACTCTGTGACACGCGCGCCTGCTCCTGGGTTAACACCACAACTACCGTCTCTGACAGATAAAACACTCTAACACGTTTAGGCATGGAATATAACTGGGTTTGGATAACATATTCGGATGAGTCATTTCATTGTTCTTCATTCTATGCAACACTTCCTCAATCGTAGTGGTCGAAAAATGCAATCCAAATGTTTTCAATGAGGGAGAGATTCAGAGGACATCCTAGCTAGAGCAACGGTAGAACTCTCTCTCTATCGAGGTAAGTTAGGATACGTCGGTTAATATGTGGTCTTGCGTCATCTTGTCGAAAGGGGGGGGGGATGTAGCTGTGCCTGTCATCTTGTCGAAAGACAAGCACAACTACCCCCTCCCTTTAAGATCTGAGACTTATATTGTCGACTATATAAAGCAAGAAGTATGCGCAAGGATATCTTAAGACTTTTTGAGGCCTTGAGCCCTGTGTACCTATGCAAAAGTAGGCCCTACCTGTAATCTATAAAAGTAGATAGTATGTAGCATGCATTGTCAAATATTCGTACAAACGGTAATCTGAAACAAATAAATACTCACGACCCACAATCTCACAAACCTAGGTACAAACCGGCTCGACCAATGGTTGCATTCGACTAAATGAGTTGAATGATTGCTTATAGTATTAGGCCTAGACATGGACAACAGTCATCACATAGTAATTCAGTCTTACCACTTTTGCCAGCTGACATGCAGTTTGATATTCCCTGTTTTTTGGTGAATATGTACTGAGATAATAATATTTGGTCGTTAAAATTATCAAGACCATGATCTTATTAAGACAGTGTATAGAACAAAATTAGCCCCCCCCCCGAGAGCGAGACCCTAGGCCCAGGACCAGGTGATCCATGCTCATACCATTACATAAGGTGCTGGGCTCGTATGACGTTATAGAATGCACGCAGGCCACGAGTGCTCTCCTCAAAGCCTCTAGACAGGGTACGTCCATTAAGATGCTACAAGAAGAATCAGGACTCATTTGAAAAGATGACGTATCCAGGCGCCACTCAAATATCCAGCTCAGTCGATGGGTGTACCACTTTCGCGCCGTCTTTATGCTGTAGTGTCAAGAGAAGTCGCAATAACAATTGCCATATAGACAGTCCGCATTGCTCCAGTTGTCCAACTGTCCATGCGGAAACTTGTTCTGCATAAGAGTTCACTTCTTAACCCAAGATCCATGATTTGGCTGGGCGATCCTCGACGATCATCCTGACAGCATGTCTGTCCTCTCGAACGTTAATGGGGGAAGTCTTTCATATCCTGCATGAAACTTTCCACGACCCATTGATTCCGTGTTCACATGACAATAGTTGGATTCCGACCAATGCGAATAGCAATATCGAGAAACGATAACCATACACTTGATCCTGCCGCTATGAAATTCTAACTTGTGTAGGAAGCCGTTTCTCCTTCTTATAGGAGGTACGATTTTCTCGCAACCAAAATTAACATAAAAAGAAGAAACACTGTGTAACTTTCCTCATAAACAGAGTTTTGAGATGCTGTTACTCTCACCCGCGTCATTCGATTGCGCTGACACGGTAATCATTTGCATATATAAGATATCTTCCTTTGCATTATCCTTTCTTCATCGTGTTGCAATCTTAATGGACAGCAACGTAAATAAAGCGAAAATTACATTTACTATGGGAATCAAATCATTTTTACATATTAGTCATTAAATGAATATTTAACAAATTGTAAACAGAAATAATTAATAAGTAGTAACACTTTAAGATTCATTTATAAAGGAATTAGAAGGAAAATTTGAATTATGAATGCTTGAAATGTAATTACATTAAATCCTTAGAATAATGTTTTTCAGATTTCCTTAATCCAAAGTATATTACAAATTTATTATTACTTATAAGAAAGTAAGTTTTCTATTTCAAACAGATTAAATTTATAATAAATGAAAACAATAATATATTTAACACATTAAAAATCGCATAAATGCTGAGAGAGATACAGAAAGAAAATTTGCGATTTTATTTAAAACTTATTATGTTATGAAGATTTTAAATTGTAAATCATAAGAAAATAAACTTATAATGTTCGAAGTACAATTAAGTTTGTTTTATACTTTTGTAATAAAATATTATTGAAAAATTATTTCCAATAAACTTTTATATAATATTTTTCCACTAAATTTTGATAGAAAGTTTATTTTTAAAGAATATAGTTCTATATATTCCCATTTAAAATGAAACAGTAAAAACGGAATAAACTGAAATGGAAACATATTTAAAGAACTTGAAAATCTATCATTACATTTCACTGAAACTCACAAAGAAAAAAAAATCTCTTCACGGAAACTGAATTTTTTTTCCAAAATACCTCAACTCGAAACGAGATGGCTTTCTTTGATCGATATACTCAGTAAATCTAACTTCTTACTAGAGTTCTGGAATGTTGATGGTTTTGAAAGCACACACAAATCGCAAACTGAATTCTTTTCGAGTATGCAATTGTTATGAATTCTTGCAACTCAGGGCTCCATAAAAATTTTTGTTTAAGCTTTCAAGAAACAATGCAGAAGTAAGTATATGGAAAGTAAATAATTAAAAAAATAAGTATAAAAGTGTTTTTTTTAGAACGATAGAAATGTGTAGAGTATTTTGATACTACATACAACAAAAATGCATACATGATATGTTTAGGAGATAAGAAAATGCTTTCTGTTATTACGATTTCTTTGGTTATTCAATCGGTTTCCATGCTAACTCATCAAATACTATTGTTTTCAAATGAAGTGTAAACATAAATAAGAAATTATAGTTTGTATAATATACCGGATTTTTAAAAAGTTTTTTAACACATAAGTATAAACTACAGGAAAGTTTTCAATCGAACAACACCTTTCAGTAATAATTATTAACGAATGTGCTGTAAAATTTAAAAAAAAACTATTCTTAATTGTACTGTGACTTAACATTATTTCCCAAATTAAGCTATAAAAAAATTTGATTGGGTTCGTAATCTATTTGTGATAACGGATATATCTGTACATGAATTAACTTTGAATGAAGAGGAAGAGCTAATTTCACTCTATAATAATTGAGATTTAATTTTAAAACTTTCAAAAGAGTCAATTAATTCATTTTGGATTAAAATTAAAGGTGATTATCCCATAATAACTGAAAAAGCTTTAAAAGTATTGTTACAATTTTCTACATCTTATTTGTGTGAATTTGGATTTTCAGCATTTTTTTTAAGTTGCGCCCACCAACGTCCTCTCGGACATAAGGCCATCCAATATAAAGCAGCTGTCGCTCTCTCTCTTTCTATATATATATAGCAGGGAGGAGAACTCCACAGTTGTTTTGTGAGAGAACATTAAGTAGAGCGGGGCAATCGGATAGATCCATGATTCCCAAAGTGGTCTATATAGACCCCTAGGGGTCTATGACAACTTGCAAGGGGTTCACGATAGCAGGAAAATAATTTGGGGGTCCATGAGGTGTAAATAGGGGTCTATATATATACGACAGTTCTCATTAAACCAGATCGTGATTTTAATTTTAAAAGAAAGTTTAATCAAATGGAAACCAGATTTTACCTATTTATATATATAATACATTTATATTTATCAAATTTAATGAGGCTAATTTGCAGTTATGTGACAGCATAAATTTTATTAAAACAAGGACCATACTTTCAGCATTCCTTGCCAGAATTAAGCTAGAGGAATATAATATTAGACGTCGCGAATTTTCCTAGTTTCTCAATTGGTCACAGAGAATCTGCCAGGAAAGTGATGTTTTAATTTACGTTCAACATTTAAATTCCCTTTATTCAGATTTTGAAACTAGATTTGAGAATGCATTTATACTTGGTCATTACCACAGAAGGCAATGAATTCCTATGGTCACATTAAAAAAAAATGTTATATTACAAGAGGAACTGATCTGAATAGGAAGTAACAGAGTGAAGTTTAAAAACGGATGTCAGAGCAATTTTTTCTTTAAGGCGACACAAATCTGTTATTTACCTTGAATTATGGAGTATAGGAGAAAGTTTTTTTTTTAATTGCTTTACCTAGTGAGGAGTTTCAGCGCGGTTGTCAGCTGAACACTACTAACCGAGGAAATTCAGGGTTAAACCTGACAAGATATATATATGTAACAAATGTTGAAAAAAATTTTTTTTTTGTTATTGAAACACCAGATTCATCCCTATCATTATAAACATTTGTTTTTTAATCAGTTATTTTATGTATCTCTTAAATTTTAAATTAGTTAACATAGGTTTCTTGGGTTTTAAACTCTATACTTCACTATAACTAGAAATTTATATCTTTTAAAATAAGTAGCTCTGTACCAGCTGTCATAAACTCATTTAAGTGAATAAATTTTGCAAAAATTCAATATTACGTAAGCAGGGGGTCTACCCCAAACCGAAAAACACGGCAAGGGGTCTACGAGACAAAACAGTTTGGGAACTTCTGGGCTAGATGCTCCCCGGTCATTGGCCTGGATTTACAGAGAGGGCAGAACGGTGAATCAGCCAGGCCAATCTTAAACGAATGGGCTTGCAGGTAATCAAGTCCGGTAATGACTCTGAAACATGCCGCACCCTCCACCTTAGATAGGACAGAAAGCTAAGTACGTCTTTGGCCATCGAACAGATGAGACCAAGATTTGTCAACAGCCAGGTCTGTAAGAGTGGAAATTCTTTTCTGTCGAAATTTGTCCCTGAGAAGTCGTTTGGCTTTTCGAAGAGGTATCGGAAGGCAAGGTGGATACAGAGTCGAAGCCTCTTTGGCCAAATTGTCGGCTGGTTCATTTCCATGAATGCCGCTATGAGATGGGATCCATTGGAGAACGACCTCTCTTCCGGTGCAAAGAAATGAGTTGATAAGTTGCTTGCACTCGAACTCAAGTTTTGATGGGAATAGATTGTAGCCAGATACAGTCTTAATTGCGGCTTGAGAATATATGAATATTGCAATATTTTGGCCAAGAGTAGCACTAATGGCTCTAAAAGCCATAAATATTGCATAATTTCACCATCAAAATTTTCTGACCATTCACTAAGAGATTCTTTAAGATTAAAAGAGTTAGAGAAAGCACCATCTCTCTAGCCCTACCAAAAGATGCTGTGGCAGAGCCATCAGTAAATACATGTAACAAATCTTGATCTGGATATCTTTCAGGAATAGTAACTAGAGCTGCAGATTTTAACTCAGCCAGAAGGGAATTATGCTTATGAACAGGCAGGACCAAATCCAGATTAGCAGAAGTATATCTCAAATGACCCGGAAAGGTAGTCGGTTTAAAGATGGGAAGTCTATTATCGGAAACACCAAAAATATTTGCAAGTCTCTAAAACTCAAACAAAAAAGTATGTTGAGTTTTGTGTCTTGTTTGGGAAGGTATGTATTCAGGTATGTATGTATCACCTCCTCCTCTTCCGGCTCCAAGAATTTTTAGCATGAACAAAAAAAAAACAAAAAAAAAAGATTGAGACTTTTACATAAATGTAGAGGACGAAATGAGAGTGCTATTATCATTTTTACTACAAAATATAAAAAAAAAAATATCAAAAATCATCAAGCTCAATTTTCGCCTTAAATGCATTCTTATAATTAATTTGTAATCAATTACTCAATGAACGCTTTGCTGCCTTTTTCGTACATACTATTTTAGTGAACATTGAAAATTATTATCGTAAACTATTTTACATAGCTTATTACAGGTAAGCCAAATTCTTTAAAAGTTATTTTATTGTTAGTGTGCCACCAAATTTTTAAATTGTGAAAAGAGTACCGCAACAGAAGAAAGGTTGAGAATCACTGCCTTACAATGTATGCATGCAAATGACATGATGATTCGTCGCTTACACAAAGATCATAGATTTTTTTTCTCATATTCTCGACCTGTAAGGGGTCTATCCGTGAACTTCTCACTAATCCTCATTGGGAAATTTACTTCTTTTAAATTTTTTTTCTATTGAAAACTTTCTCCCGAAGAAGACACGGTTTATGTAAATGAAGGCTTATATTTAAGCATTAACTTTTAGGTACGAGAGAGAAAGGTTAGGAGTTAGATGATAGAAGTTAGTGATTAAAGTAAAGTAGTGGAAAGTTAGTCGAGAGTGGCTCGACGATTAATCGTTTAATATTTAAAGATTGTTAATTGACAATTTAGTCATTAATTTATAACTGAATAATAACGACCAGAAGTCGAATAGATGAGAAAGAAATTACGGTAATTCAAACCATAAGTAATCGAAGAGTTCGAAGCGTAAGTCAAATGAATCATTGTAAATTATTAAGTATCCTTTCTTCCGTGTAGTTGCTCCTATAGTGTGCATTTCCTACTCTGGGTTGTTGAAATTTAGTAAAGGAAATAACAAGAATTGTTCTGACCATGGCTAATCTTTATTCTAATTCCCAAGAACCAACGAACGGGGTCTCCCGTTCCTTACAAACCGATACCTTACTCTCCCGGAGAACTGGTTCTCCTCTTGTGTGTAGAAAATTTCAATTCAATGCTTCTGAAACAAAAAGGCCATAATTTCTCCAGAAAGCGGGCTCTCGATATCTTTTCGCAAGATAACAAAATTCCCTGATCTCAACACATCAACTACCTTGGTGTCATATTGGATAAATAAAATGTAATGACATTGCACATAAATTATTTCCCTTAATTTCACTCTATCTGTATAAAGCAGAAGTTACAAACTGCTTATCTATACTTTGATCCTCAGATAAGACCTGACCCATTACTCCTCCGATTGGGTATATGCAGCAAAAACACATAAACTACATAAAAAAGCGAGAACAATCTAATTCTAACAAAGATACTCAACGCTCGCTGGTTCATGAAGAACTCTGGTTCTGAGCTATGCAAACACCTTACGTCAAATCATTAAGAAATAATCAATTAAGTTTTTAAGGAAATAGAGACCATTCGACAAGTTCTATCACTAATTTGGCACACATATATTCCTACTCTAAATTCCTACAGACCAAGACAAATTAATCGATTCTGATTTTTCATAAATTACCGCTATTTTAGTTACATGTTTCTGTGTTATAAATTAACTCACGAAATGTGTATCGTTGCATTCAACTTCAACTATGATGATCTCAGATCTGCCCTAAAGCTCAAAACTCTTAAAGAAGTATTCAAGAAAATAGCCATTAAATTCTTTGAAAATTCCATTTTTCCATTAAATTATTTGAATTCTTTGACTCGCATGATAATAGATCAATAGCCAGAATTGAAAAATATAATTTAAATCCTCTTTTTAATCGGCCTCGAAATATTCTTATCTAAATTCATCTTTTCCAAATTGTTTCCACTGCAATCTTCAAAATTATCCGAACTCGCCATCTTCCAATGGGCGACTCTTTAGACAGAGGGCTGATTTCGACGAAGCGGGTTTTCCGCGTCACTCGTTTTTCTCCCTCCCCATTCTGGATTTTCGAGCCGACCGCGCTAACTCGGTCTCCAGGCTAGCCAGCTTTCGGCACAGTTGTTTTTCCCCTGCACATACACAAGCTCACAAACAAATACACCAAATAATTAAAAGTAATCTCACTCACTTTCAACACCACTTTTTCACACCCTAATGATTCTTAAATTTTCTCGTATAATTTTATTATCATCATTTTAATTCTTAATTTTAACTTTTAATTTTATTTTCTAACTATATTTATTTTAAAGCAGCGAAGGGCTAAGGTAAAGCCGAACCAATGTTCACTCCCCTTTTTTCCATGACTGGAGTTTAAGCTTCCCTTTGGGAAGCAGGCACTCCATCCACCATTCAACTTATAAACTTCAACTCTTACTGTTCTCAATAAAACATAAAAAGTATTTCTTTTGTTATTTTCTGCAATCCATCAAGATAGTTTTTATTAGAACATTTAAATGGGTAATTTTCACTGTCTTTCCAATATTCGAACTCTTTGCTGCATTTTGATTGGCTAAGCATAGGCCCACCCATTGACATGATCATTTTCTAAAAACTTTTCTCTCTCTGTATCTTTTAATAAAAATATTAGTTTTAAAGTATTTAACTTACTGTAAGATATTTAAATTATTCTATAATGTAATCTTTTAAACATTTTTTAAAATATATATTTTTAATATTGGTTAAATTAGAATATATGCATTTCTATATCAAGGTTGGACAGTCCGTTAATACACTCATATTTGTGAAAATTGCGCCATGAAGAAATCATCAGACACGCATACTTTTATTGAAATTATACGATAATAAATATCTTTTGAAATACTAAATTTTTTTGAAAAGAATAGAATAATAAACTTTCCTGTAGGTCTTTAGCAAACTATATGTTTCACTAACTGAAATGAAAACGAGAGAAATTTTTTTTCGGTCCGAGGTGAAAAAAAAGCATTTATAAATAGCACAAAAATATAGTTATCGAATAACTTATTTTTTTAGAAAAAAAATAAGAAATATAGTATTAAATGTCAGTTTAAGTATTATATGTATGTCCGTTTTGTACTATTCTAACAATTACTAATTTTAAAACCGTTTGACGTCAAATTATTCAAATATTTGAGCAATATACTTAAATCAAAAGAATATCCTCTGACACGAATAGTTTTGATATTTCTTACAATAATTTTAACAATTATTTAATTTTTGAAGAAAGCAATTAGGAAAATTTTAAAATCAGTAATACTACAGTATGGCATGTATGAAAAATAACCTTGAATAAGGTATTCTTTCTAGTTCACACATTACATCAAGTCTAAAAAACAGTTCCAGTTCCAGTTCCAGTTTTTTTTTTTTTTTTTGCATTTTAGGTTTCTTAGCTTGATCTATGATTAACTTCTAAATATTAAAAATATATATATATAATATTTATTTAATAAAAGAGGAATAAACGCTCTACTATTTTGAAAGAAATAAAACACCCATGTTTAAAGGAACATATGGAATGTTTCTTGAAAATTTCACAGATTCGAGTCTCTTGAAAGTAAAATTATATTTTGCTTCATATAATATAAATTTTTTTTAATAATAATATTTTTATTTTAAACATTTGCTTAATTTATTGTAATTTATGTATTTTAAAAAGATGTGAAAAAAATTACATGTTGTATATTTTTGTTTGTTTATCAGTAACCGTTTTCCTAAAAAGTACAGGGTAAGAATAATTCAGGATTGGTTTTCTCCGCATTTCAATTATTATTTAAATATTTACTATGGATGTTTTTCCTACGAAATCTAAAAAGGTAATAGTAAATCCCATTTAAATTGTACAGTTTATATTTTGGCATTAAAACAAATTGTCTAAATTCATGTTCCGAACGCCACATTTTAGAAATTTTCTTGGAACTAAACACAATTATTTTGCAACTCTTACTTTATCATAACTGAACCTAAATTGTAATGTGTGTGTGTATCAGTTACTATTTGGGCATATTTATATTTTCACATAAGAGTCAATACCAAAAAAGAAATTGCATTGACCGTAAGCATTTCGTCATAAAATGTATTTTCAGATCTTTAAACCCATAAAAATGTTTTTCAAGTACTTCTCAAATTGTAATAAATACAATAAAAATAGAGAAAATGTGCTCAGAAGAGTAATAAAAGCATATTTCACATGTTATTTGTGCTTATCGTAATAATTCTTTCTGAACGATAAGAATCAACATTTCTTTTTGCACGTATATATATATATATATATATATATTTGAAAAAACGGAATGTTCCTCACATAAATGTTATGCAAACCTCTCTATCGAATTCGTTTTTGGAAATGGTTTTTTCTTTGTAAAACCGACAGTGATATGAAATAGGTTTTGCAAAGGTAAAAAATAAAAGTTTTTGGTATAGCGAAAATATCCAAAGTGCCTATTTTATGTATTCAAAAAATATTTGAGTCTTTTTGGGATGTGTAATTTCGTAAAATAAAGGTAAATGAGAATTTCTATTCATACATAAATTAAAAATATTAGAAAACAGCAATATTTAATAAACTTCTTAGCAGTTACATTATACATTAAAAGAGGACTAAATTTGATGTCTAGATTTTTTTTTCTTAAAATCATAAACAAAGTACAATGATATTTTTAACGTGTATCTCAAATTAAAAAACTGAGTTAATGGAAATAGCAAATGGATACTTAAAACTGACATAAATTAATAGACTGAAAGCTCATTAGCGTCGTGCCATGAAGTTACACGAGCGTTATTCGTGATGGATCTCGTAATTTTGAATCTCGGTTAAATGACGAGGACGACATCTAAGCAGATACTCTCCAAACTTCCATGCCATTGCGAGGACTTTAAGTCGACAGATTTAACATGCATTTGTCCCTCTGCACCAGGGGTGGTCAACCTTTTTGGTAAGAGTGCCATTTTCTGATAATAAATCAATATGTGTGCCACTTGCAACATTTCCGACAAACAAAAAGATATAAAAAGGTTAAATAAAAATTACTTATCAGCTTATGGGATTTTTAAGCAAATAGTATATTTCTTCATACAAGTCTAAGAAGAGAAAATTAAAAAAAATAATGTATTAAATACTTAAGTTTTTTTTGTTAATAAACATTTTAATTGATTTTTATTTAACTTTTTAGGTGTAAAATAAAAATGAGTAACTTTGAACACTTAATTCTAATTTGTTACTAAACAATCAGTACTTGCTTAACATAGCTTTTGAATTTGTAGTTTTTTTTACCAAGTCATCTATATTTGGAGTAATTCTTGAAGATGCTAACTCAATTAGGTTGTTTTAGGTGTATATCAGTTAATTTTGAGCGATATTATGACTTCATTACGTTCGTAATAGAAAACATTTGTTGATCCAAAATTACAATAATATCTGACAACCAAATCATGTAAATTTGGAAAATTGCTTTTCTGTTTAAATTTTTAAAGTTCAATATAATTTAAATCTCTTGAGTTGAAATAAGCTCCTTATATTTGCTTTTCAGTCTAGTATGGTGTTGTAGGTTAAAAATTCCGATTTGGATTTCAAGCGGGTAACAATTAACGTCTTGCAGAGAAATTAAAGGAAGGATTAATGAAAAGACCAGTATTCTTTTTATCATTTGGAGAATCATCCAACCCAGAACTGAATGAATTCTTCAAAATGAATATTAAATTTTGAAATCAATTCTAGCTCGGAGCATTATTAACTTTAGTAGATAGTTAGTGCATTAATGTAAAACGTGTTAATCTTTTTTCTTTAAAATATAGACAAAACATGTAAAAGTTTGTTTACAAAAGATATATAACCAACTAAAGTAGAAAAAATACAATCTGTAACCTTAAATTTAAATTATTTAAATGTCCCATAATATCGGTAAGAAAAGCTTAATCTCATAACTAGCCTTCATTTTTTCCAGACAGTTCATTGTTTTCATCCAGATATTTAAAGACGCTCTCCCACAGATTCTAAAATCTCGCAAATGCACTTCCCTTTGGAAAGCCAGTGCACACAACAATGAAGGAGTATCCTTTACATGATAACTTTCTATTGTAATTTAATGAACTAAAATAAATTGTGAGGTTTTGTCAGAAACAACTGCATTTTAATAAAATTGTAAACAAAATTATTATTTTTCATTATATTATCAAACTTTTCAATAAGTCTTCGCGTGCCACTATTACGACTCCTCCGTGCCATACTGTGGCACGCATACCGCGGATTGGCAACCCCTGTTCTACACTGTGGGTCTTTAGTGGCATCAGGACTCAAAACCATGACTTGACGAAAACAACACAGGCCGTGAAGTCGTGATCATGACTACTTTCCAATGCAGTTACGAAACACACACACACACACTTAGGATATAAAACGAGGTTTATTTTAGATAATTAATATATATATATATATATATATGTAAGGATAATTAGATTAGATTAAAAATTAAATTCCCTATCTAGCAATTCACTTTATATTTTCTCCTCACCTCTTCAAGTATCAAACTAATCACCCATTTATTCCTTCCGTACATACGGCCTAGCCAATAAGCATGTCTAATTCCAGATCGTTATATTTAATAGCTCTATATGTCAGCATTAACTTTCAAGAGCACTCATGAACGCCGTGATCGGTGTTTTAAGTGTTTAAGTTTTTCTCTCTACATCTTGCGTCAGGAGAGATGTATTCATTCTAGAATAAAGACCTTTTTTAAAACTAAGTCTGTTTCTGACTTCAAATCATGTCATATATATATATATATATATATCTAATGGTAGTAAGAAGACTAAAAGGGTTAGAAAAGGTGGACGCAAAAAGTGAGGAAATAGAGGAAGAGATACAATTAAAAAAGAATTAAATAAATTATTACAAGACTTTGAGAATAATTTTAGTGTTGGACAAATAAAGTATTTTTTATTTGGACTTAATAAAAAGGAAATAATAATAGTTTTAAATTTATTAAAAAGTATTGGATTAACAGATAATCATGGATCACACTTGGTCATGGATCTATGCAAATTAATTAAAAATAAAGATAGACTTTAAGGATACTTATAATATAGAATATTGCACTTCACTATACATGAACAAATCATATAATGGGATAAAATTTTCTGAAATATTTAAGAACCACATGGATTTATTCCCGGTGAAAAATGTGTTAATAAAGGGAGCGTTCAGGTATAATAAAAAAAATTGGTAGATTAGTTTTTAACTATAACAGTATTAAGGAATTGGTAGATCAAAAATAATGTAGATGCAATGATTACAGGAAATACGTGGACGAATATCATGGACACGTAGAAACAGGAAATCTAGAAATAGTTCAAGATCAGAAATTAAAAGAAATTATTTGCAAAGGCACTGGTTATCGACTAACTATTTCAAATAAAATCAGAAGATACTATCAGAAGATAGTAATAAATTTATTCTAAATGTTGCAATTAAATATAATTTACCTACTCAGGCCTTTAAGGAATATGGTTTTCATGTCCTCAAGGACTTAATGAATTTTAATTTTAGAACAAAAAATGACGTTTCTTACAGAGAAATTAAAAAAACCAATAGAAAACTTACAAAAACACTTTGTGAAAGTCTATGTTGATAAAATTCCAGGAAATTATGCAATAGTGTGTAAATATTACTATAGTAAATTAATAAATGATCATATAAAAATAACAATGCATATGAAGTAAGTAAATTTAGTATGAAAGAAATTAACAACAGATTATTGGCATTTTGTAAACAATTAAATATTTCTAGCAATAAAATTAAATATCCCCATATATTTTTGACTCCTAAATTTCATAAAAATCCAGTCAAATTCCGCAGTGTAACAAATGGGTTCAATAGTTATATATCCAAATCGGGAAGAATTTTACAGACTATATTACAAGATACAATAGACAAATTTAAAGATACTTGTATTATAAAAAACAGCCATGATGTAATAAAGAAGGTTGAGCAACAAGAGGTATTTGATTTCGAAGATTTATTTAACTTCATCAAAATAGAAGATATAATTCAGATACTTTCAGATGCATATGAGAAATATGGTTTGAATGATTACATTAGTTTTGAAAAATTCAATACACTAATTCATTATGTAATACAGGAGAACTTTATTATTTTTGATAACAAACTACAAACAAATCAAAGGAATGCCTCAGGGTGGCCCAGCCAGTAATAGTCTCGTTAACCTGTATTTACACCACTATGAATCAAATCGAAGAAATGAACTATCCCGCCTCTTATTAAGATACATAGATGATTTAATTGTTATAGGTAGAGACAGGGAATTTAAACCTATCATTAATTTTTATCCGGAATACCTAAATTTAATACAGACAAATTTTAACTCGAGCAAAGTTGAATTTTTAGATTTAGATTTAAATATTATTGACAACAAATTATATAGCAATATCTATGATAAAAGAGAAGCATTTAACTTCAATGTCATAAAGATACCGAACTTCAATAGTTGTTTACATATATCAATATTTAGAAATACACTGGTGTGCAAAACTTAAGCAACAGGTGGGTTTATTGCCATAACTTCACGAAAAATCATCTGAGAGACATGAAATTCTGAAATGAGGGAGAGTATTATGTACGTAAAGGATGACGAAAGCATCGGCGCTGAAAAAGGAATACAACGCATACGGTATGGAATCAAACAAAAACAAGCTTTATTGAACGCATAGTATCGTGACTCATGATTGTCTATCCAACAGGAAGAACAACAAGCAGATGTTCCTTAATATGGTATATGCCCTCCCCTTACTACAATGGTTGCTTTGCACCGTCTCCGCATACTCAGAACCAGCTGGTGCAACATTTCTTGAGGTAGGAGTGCCCATTCCTCAATCAACATCTGTTTGAGTTGTTGGTTGTACTCCGGATGATGTGAGCGTGTGGCAATACGTCTCCCCAAAGCATCCCACACATGTTCGATGGGATTTAAATCTGGGGAGCACGCTGGCCAATCCATTCGAGTGATATCTTCACTTTCCAGCAGCTCCTCAACAGCAAGAGTGCGATGTGGC
>BMAV01016170.1:60812-111536 GCA_019973955.1 Trichonephila inaurata madagascariensis | reverse complement strand
CACACACACACACACACACACACACACAAAGGAATATAAAGTTCTTTCGGTGGAAAGAACCCAAGAGAAAAAGAGAAATACACTATAATGAATAAAATGGAAATAATTTAATGTTCCTTGGGCAGCCCGGTACCATTTTTGATCTATGGAGCGGTCCGCGGCCTGGGAGATGGGAACTACTGGATTAAATGAGTCAATATTTCTAAAACTAGTTAGACTATTTTTTAATCCCATTTAAAACGCAATTAATCCATTCAAAATTTTACTCAATATTAAAAAAAAAGTAAAATTAACTTAAAGCACGCGCACACTTTTCTATAGTTTTAATCAAATGAAAAATAAAATTCTTGAAACCTCCTGATTTTTTAATAATGTAGTATGAAATACAAGAGCCCAGTGGCTGAGTGGTTAGTGCATCGTGCTTCCACACCACAGGTTCGAGGTTCAAACCACGGGCTGGGTAAGGTTGACTCAGTCTTTCATCCCTTCAATGGGTCGATAAAATGAGTACCAAGCTCTCTTGGGAGCTTAACACTGGGGGCTTCGCGTCAGACTGACCACCTGACCGGAACATCTGCTTATGCATCTCAGGGCCCAAGGTCGTGCATACTGAGTTGGGCTCAGTAGGCATTGTCCCTCATGGGATGTCGAGCTACTGAGTTTTTTATGAAATACAAAAGAGTGAAATCTGATCTAACTCTCAAAAAAAAAAAAAATACTTCAAATCAAAATATACATTTACACATTAACTTTTATCTTAGCAGTACTTTAAAATATGGTCATAGAGTTTAAATTATAATAATCCATTCTCATTAAAAATGCACAATATAGATATATTTTATAATTATCGAAAAAGCAAGAAAAAACTCCTTAAATTAAATACAATATTTTGAAGTCACATACTGCTGTATAAAAAGCAAGTACTCGTATAACCAATAATTGCATGTATGTAGCACATCTTCGAAAAAAAATATCGAATTATGCTAGTAAGAATATAAGTACGTGGCAGAAATAATAAAGTTTATGAGTTTTTTAGTTATATTATTTTTTTAAGATGGGGCTTAAATCAATGTATTTAAGGCGATTATCTCTTTTTGTTCAACACATTAGCTTCTAATACCGTTTTGCTTGATACTTTTCTTTTGTTTGCTTAGTGAAATTTCTTTGTTTTTACGTTAAAGAATTAAAAAAAAATTAACTAAAATAATGAAAGGAAGGGACCCCCCTTCAAGGTTATTAATTCAAATTAAACTTTCTTTTAGAGTTATTAATATTTATGAGGGATATTTTGTGCGTGCGATTAAAAAAGTGTTCTTAAAGTTTCTTGAATAATTTTCTTGAATCACATAATGAATTATTCGAAAGTTTCTGAATTTTATTTGTTATATAATATACGAGTATAGTGAAATATGTTTAACGGGAAAACGCTTAAGACGAAATATCGATTAACACGAAATAATGCAACGGGTCACGGTAAACTACGACGTATTTTCATGCAATTTTTTCGCTTAACACGAAAAAATTACCCTTCTAGAAATGAACAAAATGCGGAAAACACCAGCCACGCAGGCGAGATTTAAGAAGGGTGTGATGAAATGAAGTAGAGGTGGTTTCACAGGTTTCGTAGAAAGGAGATGAATGTTTTGAAATACCCTCGGAATAGTCTGTGACATGATCTAATTTTGCTTATCTAAGCTACTTTCACCCTCCTCTCCTACAAATGACACACAAAACATCTCATCTCTTATCAGTTGGCTTTGGAATTCGGTGGCGAGTACATCGCAGTTAGAGCAAAAATAGGTGTTTGGTTCACATTTTTTTTCTGTTTTAGTAGAATTTCTCTACGAGCACAGGGAGAAAAGAAAATCTCGCTTAAAATGAAGATGGAGCTATTTAAGGATATTGATCAAAAACAGAAGATAAAAATGAAAATCTGTAAAGATTTTGATAATGCTAAATTCTGGATTAAATTTCATTTATTTCTTGATAATATTTTTTATTCCATTGATTTTTATTAAATACATGCATTACATTTTATTAAATAAAATGCATTTTAATAAACTAAACTTTTTGTTAAATATGTTCTTTTTTTAGCAATATCCTTTAACACACACACACACACACACACACACACACACACACACACACACACACACACACACACACACACACACACACACACACACACACACACACACACACACACACACACACACACACACACACACACACACACACACACACACACACACACACACACACACACACACACACACACACACACACACACACACACACACACACCCCCCCCTTTCAGTCAGTCCTATCAGTTTCGTTATAAGCGATTTTCATTGTATATATGTTTATTTTTGGATATCAATAGGAATTCTCTCTCGATTGATGGAAAATTACGAACATACAGAATATCTGCATTTTTATTTTTTAACTTCATATATGAATTATTTTATTAATAATGCTCACACATGAATTTTAATGGTAATTAAAGGTAAGTCAAATTTTAAAAAAATACTTTGGTTCAAATATATATTACTTAATTTTTAAGTTTTGTTGCAATGAATTTTTTTTTTAAAAAAAGGAAGATTGAAAATCCATTGAAAGAGATTGTGTTTTATAAAAATATTTGTTTTAAAATAATTTTTTCAATTCCTTCTATCAACCATTCCAAATTTCGTCCTAATTAAACTCTTTTTTTTGTTTTGTTTAAAAAAATTAACTGAAGAATTTTTTAATTGTTTTTTGAAAGTTCTTATCCCATACCATTGAACATTAATAATTCATTGTAATAACAATCTTCTGTACTCTAGGATTGGTGCCTTTGTATTGTTTTTTTGTTTATTTTTCGTGTTCAAACTAACCGTCTTATTTAGTGTCAACAAGGAAATCAAGAAATAAAATCCCTATGTCCATTTCAAAGAACCAGCACATACAGAGTGTCCCAACAATAACGCCCAAACTCTGGGCTTCCAGATTCCTCGTTGTGAGTGCATAAAAGTGCTCAATGAACTGTACCCTCACAATTCATAGTGAATGAGAAAAATACGAAAAGCGAAGTAGGACAACACAGCCGTATTGGACACATCAACAGCAGTTTTTGCAAATATTCCTTAAGGCACATGTTCAAAGTGTCCGCTGAGTATATCAAGGCAGCCTCGAGGGTGCCGTAGAATAGATGAGAGTACACTTGGCAGCAGCGCGGTGTCTGCCGAAGTACAAGCAGAATACAGACGTGCAACTAGGTTCATTTGTGATCCACTACGTCTCGATACACCAATTACTTGAGATTGCCCTACAGGCAAAAAATCCAATATAAGATCTGGCGATCTTGGCAGCCATAGAACTGGACCTCACAGCCAATCTTGCAACCAAAGTATGCCATATCCCGCCAATCACGTACAAGAGCACAAAAATACGCAGGAGCCTCACCTTGAGCCATCATGCATCACTATTCATTCATTATCGTGCATTTTCAGTTACTATATTTTTCTTGTAAACTGTGGATCATACAGGTACAGTTTTTTGCGTACATTTTATGTTCCTGTATTTTATTCAATTTTTATTCTCTGTATTTTATTAATTATTTCATACCCTATATTTTATTCAATTTTTATTTTCTGTGTTTTATTAATTATTTCATACCCTGTATTTTATTCAAACTCAATCATTGTTTTGGAGCAGTTAATTAACAACATTACCAAGCACGTATGAAATAGGAAAAATTTTACGTGCATTTGAACTGGAAATGGATGGATTTTTCAATGCATAAAAAGAAATTTCATACTATCTGTATGTCACGAAATTTCAGTTCGCTATGTAATCTTAATTAAGAGGTCTCGGGGTGTTAATTTTGTGTCGAAGGGCGAAAATATAAACAACTTTCAAACAGGTATAATTCTTTTAATAAAATTTAAATAAACAGGTTATTTAAATTTAACAGGTACAATTCTTGAAATTTAAATTAAATATATAATTCGAATCTTTTACACATTATTTACAAGGCATTGTGTCTTCAAAAAAGAACGAAATATGTTTGAAATATAATCATAATTTTAAAAATTATAAGCATATAAAGATTCTGTAATAAATATTAAGTGATTTTTGCGTTGCGCACGCTATTTTCTAAAATAGTAGCCTCTGATGTATAAACTTTATCGAATTATAAATTGTATCATACTCTTTAAACCCTACATCATTTAATAATAATGTATCGTTTGTATTTCAAAATATTTGAAAAATATTGAAATTTTTAAACAAAAATTTTGAAAATGTAATTTTTTTATTATTTAAAAAATATAATTTATTATTCTATTTATATATAAAAATAGTACAGTGTAATAAGGATACATTTAACTTTATAAATCAACTTATACCCCTAGTAATTAAAACTACTATTTTAGAAAATAGCATGCGCAACGTAGAAATTAATATTTCTTATAGAAATGTTTCTTATTTTTGTATGCTTATAATTTTTAAAATTATGATTATATGTAAAGGTATCCGCGACTACGTTCGGAACCGTGATTTTAAAAAAGCGCATGAATGGATAATTTTCATGACATTTAGTGTCACTTAGATTAGAATACATGTATAAAATTGTTTTAAGAACATTTTGACAAAAATAATTATTTAAATACAATATTTTGGCAAAAAAATTAACTTAGAAGAACTTTTTTCAAAATGTTCTCCTTTTGTGAAAAATGCATCTATTATAATAACATTTTGCCTGTATATAGCTTAAACCATTGTACAAGAGGATCAATTATGATTTTTGAAAAATTCGCATTATTTTCAGAGTTACAATCAATTGAAATAATTATCGGCGTTTTTTTCTTAAAATTTCTCCCCTCTGTTGTCGTAAAACATAGATAAACCCACTTCTAAGTTATATATTTCAAAAATTCTAGTTGAGCCTCTGTACAGAGGTCTGAGCTATATACATGCAAAATATTATTATAATAGAAGCATTTTTCACAAAAGGAGAAAATTGTGAAAATGGGTTATTCTATGTTCATTTTTTGTCAAAATATTGTACTTAAATAATTTTTTATTGTAATACTATTCTTAAAACTATTTTATATACATTTTCTAATCTAAGTGACACTAAATATCACAAATATTATCTATTTATAGGCTTTTGCAAAATGACGGTTCCGAACGTAGTCGGATACCTTAAGCATTTTACACTTCTCTGAAGCCCCATTCCTTTATAAATAATGCGTAAAAGATTCGAATTATTTAATTTAAATGAATTATACCTGTTTGAAAATTGTTTCTATTTTCAATCCTCTAGAGAAATTTAACACTCCTGAGACGTCTTAATGTAGATTTCTACTTCTAAAAATAAATTTTCCCGGAATGTTAATGTTTTAATGTTCTTCTGTTGTAAAATAGAAATATTAATTTTTGAATTATCTTACAATTCAAAAATCTTACACAATTATCTTTGTGTGTAACATACATATAAATTTAAATATAACGAATGAAGAAAGTAGTTTTATAATAGCCTCAGGACACATTATTAAATTTTCTTTAATAATTACATTGCATTATCATATTAAGAAAAAAATATAGAATATCATTAAAGAAGCATTCAAAATTAATAACCTGCCCTTTAAAGTAATACACTTACTATTATTAAAGAAATATTGCATTGAAATATTTCTTTAAAATTGCTTTTTTTAAGACCTTTTTTTATTTCTAATAGGCTGTGGATTCGTGTTTTAGCAATCCGTGGCCCTTGCGACTTTGTACATTCCCCGGAAACTGGTGTCTCTTTTTAGTGCGGCGCCCTATAGGCGGATACCAATCGCCGCAAGTAATTATGACGCTCAGTTTCCTCCTAGAGGAAGGCACCTGAGCTTTGACTATGCGAACCTGTTCTTGGATTTAATTTTGTCGAGAGCTCCCAAGCCAAACAGACACTCTGGGGATCTTTTACATGTCATATAATTATGCGACATGGTCGCTGTCGATTTTCTGCATCATAAAAGTCTACCAACTTTGGCGGGGTCGAACCCGCAACCTCAGGTGCAGAAGGCCAGCGACAAACCAACCACACCACCCAGCCGGGTTTTTTTTTACTACCTTCTATTGTTGATTTATCATTATTACTTTGTTTCATTAAAGTGATATAATGAGCTATGAAGTCACTATAAAACAATCATTAAATTATTTTTAATTGGTGAATACATCTTATAAATATTTAAAGTACAGTATAGTAAATGTATTGCGGGTAACTATATCATAAATTACGCACCAGTTGATTGGAAATTTTAATCTTTTTGATTCCTGACTCGAAAGAGTTCTTTCTCGACATTATGTAGAGAATAAAATACTGTCTTACTTACATCCTGTTGTATATAAGGTATGTTTCACATTTTCCAAACAATTTAAAGCATTAGAAAATGTAACAGTTTTGATAGGTATTTTACTATAAATTTCTGTATCAGAATCGCTATTCTGACAAATCAACTATTTCCGCATATTTAGTTGCACAAATAAGCAGCCCGTCATCAAATGCAATTTCAAGTATCCCTTGCATAGTGCCATGGGAGGAGGAAAGAAAGAAATATCTGTCCTATTCAAAACTCACACGATAGATTACACTCGTGGCTCAGCTGCACTCGTAAAATCCAATGGTCGGCGTCCTGTCCCGACGAAATTAGCCGCTCACAAGATAAGTCTTTTTTTGTTCTGAACAAAAAGGGTTTTTCTTTTTAAAAAAAAAAAAAAATCCTATTTTTCTTACACAAACCATTAAATTTTTTTCCCCGGCTATTGAAATAAATTGTTAATTCGGATGTTTATTATTCGTTAAATATGGGTTTTTGCCTATGTTTTAAGGAATCCAACTACGTTCGGAACCGTGATTTTAAAAAAGCGCATAAATGGATAATTTTCATGATATTTAGTGTCATTTAGATTAGAATACATGTATAAAATTGTTTTTTAAGGACATTTTGACAAAAAAAATTATTTAAATACAATATTTCGGCAAAAAATTTACTTAGAATAAAATTTTTTCAAAATGTTCTCCTTTTGTGAAAAATGCTTCTATTATAATAATATCTTGCCTGTATATAGCTCAGATCTCTGTACATAGCGGCTAATCTATAATTTTTGAAAAATTCATATTAAGTTACAACCCATTGAAATAATTATCGGCGTTTTTTTCTTAAAATTTCTCCCCTTTTTTGTCGTAAAACATGGATAATTCCATTTCTAAGTTATATGTTTCAAAAATTCTAGTTGAGACTCTGTACAGAGGTCTGAACTATATACAGGCAAAATATTATTATAATACAAGCATTTTTCACAAATGGAGAATATTTTAAAAATGGGTGATTCTATGTTCATTTTTGGTCAAAATATTGTACTTAAATAATTTTTTATTGTAATACTAATCTTAAAACTATTTTATATACATTTTCTAATCTAAGTGACACTAACTATCATAAATATTATCCATTTATACGCTTTTTACAAAATCACGGTTCCGAACGTAGTCGGATACCTTAATCGGGGAAAGAGAAAAATTCATGAAATCCTGAAATTCGTTAAATAAGGGCTCGTTAAATCGGCTTCCGACTATATGTAAAAATTCGTGAATTTCAAACAACAAATTTATACATATTATATCTTAGGCTTTCGTTGTTCTTTTTTTTTACCACGCAGTCTCGTTAGAAGAAAGTGGATTTAGATTTGTTAAAGACACATTTTTAGTAAAAAGAGTAAACTATATAGATAACATGCGAAATTTACTTAACAAAATATGTTAGATCCTTCAATATTAAAATTTAAAAATTTAAGACATCAATATCTATTTTCTGAATTTTTAAATGTTCTTCCAATGCAAACAGATAATAAAAAAGTACCTAAACAAACATTATTAAATGTTTTTTTTTTTTTAAAAAAATGCTAATGAATAAAAACCATGCAATTTACATACGTCTGGTGTTTCTATTAAATTGAAACTCACATTAAAATTCAATATTTTTAAAAACAATGAATTAATGATTGCCATTGCAACAGATTCTACATTTTTAATGCATTAGCTGTTTCTTTCCCGCTCTATTACAGATGTATTTTTTTTGTTCTAAGCAGCTTGGCACACAACATAATTGGCTTTTTAACATAATTGGTTTCACTTTATTTCGTTTTATGTTAAAAACAATATTCAAACGAAAAATTCTTTCATTGTTTAAAAAGGTTCATAAAAAACTCAAAATGATTTCTCTAAGCATTACTTATTTTACAATATTTTTTTTCGTCATTAGGAATGATTAATTTTTCAAAATAACAAATACATTAAAAGATAATTAAAAAAGCATATTACTGTCGTCCTGCATTGTTGAAGTTGTTTTTCATTGAATGGTAAATACATGATTAAAGGAAAATGTTTTTATGTTGAGATGTGATACAAAAACGAGTTAACCATGAAAGGAAAAAATAAATAAGAAATAAAAGAGAATTAAAGGTCTCTTGAATAATTTTAATAACGAAAGTCTGAGGTGCATGCAATGGAAGCTAACATATATCATTTGATATAATTCATAAATTTTTCATAAAGTTTCATTAAACCGCTCACTAGTATTTCAAATACAGTAATACCTCGACTATACGCAAACCCGGACTTCCCGATTTCAAATCTCGTCGATTCGCCTTCAGTTTGAACGTCACTTTGTCTTTTTTTTTTAATCTCTGAAACCCAGGTGGAATCAGTGCCAGAGACTGATGAAATGGGTTATGTGATTGAAGAAGTTGATGATCTTGCCAAGGAATTAAATTTGCAAGTAGAGACTCTAATGGCGTTTAAGAACTGATGGAATCTCATAATCAGAAGCTGACAATTAATGACCTCATAGAAATGCATGAGTAAGAACAGGACAATGAAGAACTTCAGCTTTTATACCAGTTCAATTAGAAGATCAAGTGGTGGTTGGGAATCTGACAGAAGGCCTCAGTTTAATTGAAACAACAGTCATAGTTTTTAAGTCAATTCCTACTTAGATCAACAACGAAAAATTTTATTTTAGCTACTTTTTATTAAATAGTTACAATTAATATAAATATGTAAATACATAGGACAGAATCACAACATTAAGTGGTAATTAGTTTTTTAATTATCATTAAAGTATCGTACTGTCCTTTTAATTTCGGTCCAACTGAATGCTTTAACACGTGAGAAAAAAACCTTTTCAAGTTTTGACACAAGTCGCCAAAATGGTCTCTAAGTCGCCAACGTGGCTGTATTTGTAATTCTTTAAATAATTAGTTTTAATCAATTAATTTTTATTGATTATAATTAAATTATTGTGTTGTCATCCAAAATGATCCTGTACATAAAATTTCAGCTCAATTCAACGCTTTAAAATGTATTTTATTAACGATTGAAAATTCCACCAAGATAAATAAATATATAAATATACAAATATATAAATAAATAAATATATAGACAGAGCGAGCTAATAGTAGGAATTGAAAAAGGGTTACAAATTTTGAAAGATATAGACTTCAGAGCGTATTTTTTCAATAAAACAAGGAATAAAAAAGTTATTAGAATGCCGCAACGAGAAATTTTGGTGCAGAAAAAAATCTTTAGACGGCAGACTATTTTGTTAGGTTTTATGAAACCTTCTACATCAAAATATTTTCGATTTTTTATTTGTGTTATCTAAGATTTCACTAAACATTTTTTCTAAATTATTTCCTTTCATTTCAGACCCTCACTAAAAATAATTTATAAGTATTTATATGCGATTTTGTACCCCGATTATCGCGATTATCACCCAGCTCCACCTATCCCGTAATTTCGGAGTATTACTGTATAAGAATTCTGAGAGAGAGAGAGAGAGAGAGAGAAAATATTCTTTTTATTAAAGAAAAAGAATTTTGCGAGGAATTTTTTTATAGAATATTATTGCAACGATTTCTTAAAATATTATCTTTATTTTTTTAAAAATTCTTTGAAATTTCGATTATAAAATAAAGGAAAGAATCCTGTTAATTTAATCTGTTTTCTATTCTTAACAACATTTTTTAAAGAGTTTTATGTGTATTTAAATAAAGGTTAACAAAAGAGCTTTTTAAATAAAATTCTTTGAATTAAATTTTTTAAATTTATTTTTGAAGATTTTGTTATTTTTAAAAGAAAAAAAATGTGTAAAAAAAAAAGTTGTTATGAGATCAAATCGGCTTTTGTTCCTTTGGGACTATGCAAATTAGTAAAACACAAAAAGCAGTTTTCTGAAAAAAAAAGTTTTAGACAAAACGGGATTTTTTTTGTTACACTGGAGAATTACTATGAAAATAAGAAAAAAATATTTATATTTAGAATTTTCATAAAAAAAGAATTTAAAAAAAATCTCTTTAAATCTTTTACAATTAAGAAAAACCTCGTATATGTATATATACGTATATGGAAAGAGAGAGAGAGAGAGAGAGATTTTAAAAAAATATTATAGTGCAAAAGGAAATGAAAAACATATATTGTCAGAAAACAGACTAAAAGATAAATTAACAACATAAATCTACAATAAATAATATCATACATAAATTGAAAGTAATTGATTTAAAAATAATTAAAGGGGATAGGTGAATATAGTGAAATTTTTGAAAAAGGGATACGCCTGTAATGTAATAATCTGCTTCTGATTTAAATGTAATAACCATAATTTCGATTTTTAGTTCATATTTTTTAAACTTAATTTAGTACTGTTTCGATTTTGGCAATCAATTGGATTTTAATTGCAATAAACATTTGAAAGTTTATAGGGAATTAGAAAGAGGAAAATAATTAGAATGAATTTATTAAAATAATTTAATTTAGCGAACACACATATCTTAAAATTTGTCAAACATATCTAAGAAATACTTATACTTGCCTCCGAAAGTCTGCCAACGGGCGATCATCTTTCATATTCATGCAAAGATCGCTAATTAAATGAAGCCTTTCTGAATCAATAATATTTTTTATTTATACCTCTAACTCGCAAATTCAAATAGTATAAGTAGCAATCATCTGTGAATATTACATAAAATAATACAAATATTTATAACTTGAGAACGGCACAAATCGTGTGCGTTAAAAGTCTGCGTACACTGGAAAAATCTTTTCAAAAATGCATTGTAACTAAAATTTAAAATTTTTTAAGCGATTACGTTCTTTCTATAACTCTCTCAACATATTTGGCAAGGATTTAAGTAGCTTTGTTGTTTCATCTGTGGATATTTTGTACCATTCTTGTACTCAGACAGATTTGAGCATTTCCTTGGATTTTATTATTTTCTCCCTGATTATTCACTCGAGTAAATCCCACAAATGCTGTATTCTGCTTAGATCTGGGGACTAGGTTGACTTTTGGAATTGGTTTGGGACATGTCAGAGCGATAACTTCACGATGACTTCACAATGTGAGCTATTTGTTTGGTACATTTGTGCCGCTGAAATTAAAAATCATTATTCACCGCAAATTTCTCGGCATATGCCTTGATATTTTACTTCAATCAGTTCAAGTTACCAATTTTGTACATTGTTGATTCAATAAATTTCAGATTACCAGCTGGAAGGCTTCCAATGCTACCCCAAACATTATGCCTCCTCCTCCATGTTTGATAGTCGAAAAAGAATTCTCTTTCTTAAGATCTGTCCAGGGATTTTTGGAGGCATGTTTTTGTGCTTTTTGATGCTCAATTACAAAAATTACTTTCAATTGAATATATTTCATTTTCCTAAAAATATGTGTTCTATTAAGGTGTTTTTTGACAAAGGTCATTCTGTTAGCTCTGTTCATTCGAAGGATGAATGGCTTCTTGAGTGCAACTCGGGCATGATAGTCATCCTTTTTCAGGTTTCTTCGAATTGTAATTAAAGTCACACTTTTTTGCAATATCTCAGCAACACTTTTAGCTATTTATGAAGCTTATAGTATTGGATTTATTTTTATAGAGCGTATTACAAAGCAAGGTTCTCGAGGTGATACTGCAGACGGGCAGTCGGATCTTCGTTTGGACGTAAAAATTTTAGTTGATTTGTAGTTTATGAACACTTTTTGTATCAATGAATGTCTCTTATTAACAATTTCAACAATTGCTTTAAAAATTTCCCCTTTTCTAAAGATCTATGATGATTTTTCTTTCAATAATATATCGATCACTATTCTGTTGCCTGTCATGGAACTACAAAAGCTTTCAAATTTCAAATCCTAAATAAATCGTAATCGTAAAACAAGCATATAATTCCTTAAAAACACGATTTAGTGCAATTATTTTACAATAAAAGGTCTTTAAAAAGCTCTATTTTGTAAGTGTACGCAGACTTTTGGCGTGGATGGTTGGTGATTATTTGGTGGCCATTATTGTTTTTTCTCGATAAAGTGTGAATTTTGTTGCTGTTGTTTGAATAAGGACATTTTGAAGAATTGCTGACAAGTATTTTGATTTTCTAAAGCAAAATTTTAATAGTATTTATAGCATAAACACGTAAGATGATTGCCTGCACGTAGACTTTCGGAGGCAAGTGTATTTCTTAGAATATCATATTATTTGGAAATTGCATAAATAAATACATATGGAAAACTATATTTATTTCTTTATATGATGACTTAAAGCTTTATATCGTGCCCGTATTTTAAACCAGGAGTCGGTAATCTATGGCACGCCAGCCACATGGGGCTCGAGGTACAATTCTCAGTGGCACTCTGCGCTACTGTACAAATTTGTCAATTTTTGAGTGGATGGAAATTGTTAAATTTGTTATGGACCTCTTTATTTGATAAATATCTTCAGAATTATGGAAATTTACGGAATGACGAAAAAATTTGAAAGAGAACTCTCTCTAAATTTATAGTTATTTTTTAAATTATTTAATGTCATCGTTGGAGATTTAATTGTTTGAAGAGAGAAAATTGTATGTACTCTGCGTTTCACTTTTGGTTCTACATACTATATCTAAGTACAAAATATTTTCTCCTATAAAAAATGTTTCGAGTCCGCAAGGAAATCATTTAATAACTGAATGCTCAGAATCATGTCAAATTGAAAGTCACAAATTATACCCCTGATTTTTCGATATGAGGTCCGTAATAAAATTTTTTTTATTTATCTTTTTATTTAACTACAATGAAGGAAGATACTTATATTTTATATTGCCTATTTTTTCTTTTCTTTTTTTTCCCTTTGAAATTCTAAATTTTTCAAAAAAAAGTGTTTGGATCCATGGTATTTTAAAAGAATTTGATAAGAATAACTTTGATGATATGCATTCAATTTTTAAGGTTTGGGGGGGAATATCCATGGAAAATTAATGCTTGTGAGGATAACAAATGTGTTATACTCTCTTAGTAGTATGTAGTAAGTATATTTGATTTTTTAATGAATTATTTCAAACTGTCTCACATCCCGCAGCATGAAAATTTCAGATGCAAACGAGTGGAAAGTAATATAAAAGAAAGAAAATAGAAACGAAGCGTGTAATTTCGATTATTATAAGGATATGTACGTAAGAATTCGATTATAATGTAAACTTAATAATATTCAAAGTGTTAAAATTGAAAGAAATGTGACGACTGTCAGTAAAAGGAATTTTTAAATGGAAAAAGCTTTTAAACGCGCACCAAAAGACATAAATAAGCAGTTAATATCAAACAAAAGGGGGAAAATTGCTAATGAAACAATTTTAGTATTAATGTAACACATCCTACGAAGGAAAATATAGTTTTTTGTTATGTAATAAACTATGTATATGTAGATGGTCTTTGGTAAGAGTACTTGGCGTCACACAGTCTCTGGAAAAGTGCTTACGCCCGCTATTTAATGATTTTTTTTATATGAATAGGAAATGAATCAAAGCAGAATGTTTAGTGTTTTTAAAGTGGTAAGCAAAATGAAATTGATGTTTTGAAAAATTGTATTCTTAATTAAAATATGCAAGATTATAATATTTAATTTAGTATTAAGTTTAATTTAATTTAATATACTATGTGTGTGTGTTGGTAAATTTTAGGTTGATATTAAATAACCACTTAGTAAAAAAAATTAAAAAATTATGTTAGTTTTTTTGAGTTTTTCTTTTCTTTGCTGCTATTTTTTATTACTTAAAAGTCCAGAGGAGTTTATCTAACTAATTAATGTTTTCGTCTTATACTTGGCGTTTCTTAATGTTTTTGTCTTGGCTTTGAACTAACAAAAATTTTATGAAGAATTATTTCATGAAAAAACTAGGTACAAGCAGTTATTTGCTGAAAATAGGATGCATGTAACAAAATTTTTACTTTTTTTCTTCGAATTTCATTGTAACGATGAACAATTTCTTTCCTTTATAATCAAGAGATAAAAATAGGTATGGGCTATTTTTTTTAAATACTTTTATTTATAATGGAAGAGTAATGTTACCAGTGAATAAATCAAATTTCTAAAACTAAACAAGATTTGAAAGCCACCATTTATTACCATGCTTTGAGATTTTATAAGTCTTCAAGTCTTAAACTAAATATTTTCTTGATACTATGAAATTCTTTTAAAAGTTTTAGTTTTTTTCCCCCCAAAGACAATTATGTTCGTTTGCTTATACCTCAAGATCAAATTAGAATGCAATTCGAATGCGCAATATTCTAAGCTCTCAACATTGATTAAAAAGTTAAATAGCATTTTAAACTAAGTTAGAATTGTTATCGTTCTAAAGTTTTTAAGAGAGGAAAACGAAAATAATCAGTATAAAAGAGAGTTAAATAGTTTATTTAATAATAAAAAGTTAAATATATTTCATACCTTAAAGAAAGGTATGAAATGTACATTAAAGAATCTGAAAATATACACTATTAATTTGAAACACATGGAAATTTTATTTTTTCATTAATGCCTCCCTTTGAAGTTACTACAAAGGCTATGCGATGGATCCCGTAATTTTGAATCGTGGTCTAGTGACGAGGACGAGACCTGAATTGGAACCCTATTCTCCAAACATCCTCATCACGCCAACACGAGGACTTCAATTTCGACAGATTTAACGAGTATTTTCCCCTCAAGATAGCGAGTCTTCAGTAACACCAAGATTCAATTGAAATAACACCGGCCACTATAATTCGAAACAACGGCCACCTAAAATTTTCGTTTAAATCAAGTAAAACACGAAACGAAAGTATGTAAAATAATTTACACTCGAAATACGTAATAAAAAAGAAACTGTTTTCAGTTTTATTTGTATAAACTCTTAAAAGAATGCTGAAATTTAGAGTTTTTGTTGTAGCGTGTCTATCCACGAACCTTCTATTAATCCTCTTGGGGTAAAATTTTACTTTTTAACTGTAAGTTCTGTTGAAAACGTCCTCCTCCGAAGAAGATTTGATTTATTCAAATGAGTTGTTCGATTTAAGCTTTGGCATTTGGGGGTACGCGAGGTTAGTTAATAATTGGAGATTAAAAGTGATTAAAATTGTGAGCTAGATTTACGATCGGAGCTCGTATAATTAACCCTTTATCTACCGCAATATGATTTACAACAGTTTTTTTCATGCAATATATTTTTTTTTGATCACTACATTGAAAATTAAGGGATTTACATAAACAAAATACTCAACTTTGGGAAATTTAATCCGTTAGAGTTAATTAATTAATTAAAGATATTCAACTGTAAAATTAATTATACACACCGTTCACTTAAAATAAATAGTCAAATTATTTTCTATAGTCTTCATTAACATACAAAAAAAAAATAAATAAGACACTTAAATTTTAACGTTTGAGTATTCGCTTTCTCCGGTCAAATACTCATCCTAGAACTCGTGCTGCCATATATCTTCGAAGAGTGGATTTCAAAGAATATTTCTGCTAACAACCGTCAGAATATTCGTAAGAATGGTTATTCCATGTAATTTTAAAGTTAGTGATACTTATAAATACCATCGGTAGATAAAGGGTTAAGAAAGATATTTACTGTGAATTCTAGTGTAGAAGTCAAAAGGGCTCAAAGAGAGTAAGTTGAGTAAATTATACTTATATGTTTGTAGCCTTAAACCGTGCGATTGCTCTTCCAATTATTTACTAAGTGCATTTCCTACCATTAGCTGTGTTGATTAAGAAAAAAGGATAAATAAATTTGAGTTTAAAACTTGTTATGGCTGATCTTTAGGTGCCCAACCGTCCTCCTTCAGAGAGGACAGCCCTCCTTTTATAGGTTCTGTCCTTCCTCGAAAAATGTCCTTCTTTTCAATATTTTAAAACTGATTTGTCAATCTCTGTATTCAGAGATGAACCAAACATGTTTCCAAAATTTCTGAAACAAATATCACAGGAAATAACAGTTTTCATAGGTATTTTTTGACTTGGTCTCAAGTAAAGTGGGCAGATATAGAAAATTACGTTGAGTTTTTATCGAAAGAAATGCCTGATATTAAAATCATTGATAATGGTCTGTATGATTGTATATTTAAATTATAACAAAATTGAAACAATTGGAAAATCAACATTCTAAAATTGAAAAGATGGGTTGAAATACTTAACCATTTCAAAAATGAACACATTCCATATAAAAATTTAGTTATTCTTTTTTAATTTACGTTGTGCTACCCTGGAACTAATGCACCAGTTGAAAAAGTGTTTTCAGTTGGTAATTTTTGGACAAGTGAGAAATCAAGATTGAATGTTGATATTTTAGTTGCAGTACTTGCAGTAAAGATGAAAGATATTTTTTGCTCCGAAATTACCGATATATAAGAAAATAATATATTGACAAACAAAAAAATTGATTCAATGAGAAAATACTCGTTTAAGTAAATAATTAAAAGGGATGTAAGCATAATTACCCTATTTTTGTTCTTATTAATAAAATGTTTCATAAATTTACATAGTAACATTTTCTTAAATTTTTCGTCCTCCTTTTCACTGTAAAAAAACTGGTCCCTTACTGATCTTTTCTCGAACCCCTAAACACACCAACAACCTCTAGTAAGTTGTTACATTGTGTATAAATTTTTAGTAAGTTGTAACATTGTGTATAAATTTTAAGTTGATATTAAGTTAATATGTTCAGAAAATTAAGATAATTTTAAAGAATGCAACATATTCTTAAAGTATGGACAGTTAAAAAGCGTAGTTTATGTTATAACACATAGAAGCCATTTCTATGCATTTTGTTCAGTATATTTTAATAAGTAGATTTCATATTTACCGCAGTAAAGTGTAAAACTACGAACTTATTTCGAATCTACGTATGGTGTGATTTTTTTAATTTTATTTTTGTAACATTGGTTGCATATAGTTTCTTGAAGGGTTACAATATTTTTTTATATTGACTGCTATAAAAACGGCGAGAAAGAGCTCTTCCGTTATTTATTAAGCTGGAGAATCCCAAAGTCATTAAAAATTGGTAGATATTTTCTTTTACTTTTAAGCGTTTTAAAAATTAATTGGCCATTAGTAAGTTTGTGTCATTATGGGAGGAATTATGAGCAAGATGAAATAAGCGCATTCAAATAAATTATCGCTTGTCTTTTCTCTCACTCTTTCAGTTACAATTACTACGTTTTGTGGAACTGAACATTAAAAAAATTAAATTAGACCAATAAAAAAAAATACGGAGGAACATTTTGTGTGAAAAATAGTGAAAAAACAACAAAAACCTCTTAATTTTTTTAACCTCTTAACTGGTTTGCCCGTACACCGTATGGGCTTCAGAAAGCTGGCCACAACAAGTTGGTCGTACGCTGTACGGACACTGATATTCTCTTCTTTCTTTGATTTGCACATATTTTTAACTCTCATAGGGATATTGTTAATGCTAGGTTTTTTAAGAGACGCAGTTTGTCCATGACACTGAAAAACTTCTCATCCAGGATTTTTTGTGTGGTGAAGGCGGGAATTCTTCATTGAACTTAGGAATTTAAAATCGTGAACAGGGATTGGCAAAGCAATGTGCAATTTGTTGCTTGAGAAAAAATAAAAATGGAAAGATTACACAATTACTATTAGTATTACACAATGCTTCAAACTGTGTCATGTTACGCACGCACGCACACACACACACACACACACACACACCTCAACTATTTGGAAAAGAGGTACGAACATTAAACTTTTTTGTAAGTATGAGAAAATGAGAAAAACTCTTTTAACATGCATGAAACATTTACATTTTTCATAGCATGCAGAGTCTACTTATAAAAAAGCAAACATTTAGGAGTTTTGGTGTTCCCCAATTTTAAAATAAAGAATAGAATGAAAACTTTAAAATTGATAATTAAAATGAAATTCTTCTATTTTTTTCCCGCATTCTGTTAAGCATTATGCTTAGTTATATGCAATAAAAATATGCCTTTTTTTGGAATATTTTGAGGAAAAAAAAAGAGACCACTTAAGGGTTAGAGCATAAAATGTTCCTTTCGAATAATATTTAGATGTGTGTGTATGTGTTTCATATTTTTTCAAAAAGTCAAACAATATGGCACGAAGGAAGAATCGTATTAATAATGAAAAATGAAAAAAAATTAGTAAAATTGTGGCAGCATCTAAAGTTACATGAAGTGAAATATATTTTTTGTATACGTCTACAAATTCTATGTGAATACGCGTAACAGTAAAATTAGCAATAATAGAACTGATAGCATATAAAATACATTTTTATTATCTTTTTTTTCCTAGAAATTTTTTTCGGTTGAATTCTGAAGAATAATTAAATAAAAGGTTCCCTTGTATGAATAAATTCAGAGCTATTAAACCTTTTTTTNTTTTTTTTCTAGAATTTTTCCGGTTTAATTCTGAAGAATAATTAAATAAAAGGTTCCCTTGTATGAATAAATTCAGAGCTATTAAACCTTTTTTTTAAATGTTCTATAATAAAAATTTAATTGAATATTGGCATTGGAAAGAAAATTATTGCCTTATTTAAATATATGGAATGGTATATTGTGAAAAATTGAGCAATAATTACATAACATCGGTTAACTTAGAATAATTTAACTTTTAAAATTTATTTCAATTGGTATAATTTATTGGGCAGGTTATAAATTGAAGTACTGATTTAACCTTATTTATTAACGATTCACAAATATTGTATTAATAAGCAGAAGTAGAGCTAACCACATTTCTTTTCAAACTTTTTCTAATTATTAAATTTTTCCATAACTTATGAAATACATGATTTAAATTTTTAAAAAATTAGAAGTTAAAAAGTTTTAGTTAAGTTGATTTAAAGCAAGGTGATTCAAGCAAATATGAAAAATTGAAAATCCAAATATTTCAAATAGATTCCTTAACCCATTTTGATGAAATATTTTGTAGACACTACGATTCATATCCGCACTCTCACGTGTTCATTGCTTAAAATATCTACCGGCATTGCTTGATTGAAATGTACAATAATAAATTTCTTTCTGAAAAACGGATATAAATTAGCTACTTTTCAATGCTTATTTATCGACTTTTATTTTTACCATCATTCCTCCAATAATTAAAAATTTTCCCAATTGCCTTTTCCTAAGTGTATTATTGACCTTATCTGCAAAATTAATCTATTTATCAATTAAATGAAAAATTAAGATAGTATTAATAGAAAAATAGAGGGTACTTCGTATTCGAATTTACTTTCAAACAAGAAAAAAATGGACATGCAAAATTGTATTATTTCATCTATTCAACGAAATTATATTTATAAATAATATTTTACTGCTTGAATATTTAAACATTCTTCAACAATGAAAAATGGCTTTAATAAATCTTGAAACAAATTAGTTTAATAAAATAACTTTTTTAGAATCGAATTTAAGATACACAATGATTTCTAACTTTTATCATTAAAAATAATTCAAGATTTCACTTGTTTTAATTTACTTAAATAGAGAGAGATAAAAGCCTAAGAGCTGTTAAAAATCGAAAAACATTAAAAAAAATATCATAATGAAATGAAAGTCCTTCTGTATGTTGCTGTCTCTTCATGCATTAACTTTTCTCTCGTTATTAATAAAAACCTCTTTTTGAAAATCTTAAAAGAACTAAAGTGCTCGCGCGCGAATTATCAGAAACGTAGATAATGCTACAAAACACTCAAAATCGAAATTCACAAAATGAACGCCCAGAATTTTTATTATTTTCGTCTCAGAGCTGGTATAAGCATAAATGAAGGAAATAATAAATTATAATTTAAAAAAAGTTAAAAAAACACACGCTTTTATAGTTAATTAAACTAAGTTGTAACTAACTTAATCTTTTAGTCACCAAATCTGGAAATTGGATCTGAAATTAAGAGCCAGATGCTGGATGAGACCTGAAAATGGGAAATCGTTAATCCTGATGGCCTTGATAAGAACAATGGGACAAAATTATTAAATTATTGTATTGTCATCGGTCCTTGATAAGTGAACAAAATTTATAATTAATCAAGTGGGTAAAAATTGAGTTCAAGATTCCGTTACATAAAAATGAAGTTAATAAAAGCTGTGTAAAAACTATCATCATAAAAAATTTGTTCAAAAGGGAAATAGTTAAGAAATGCCCAGTAAGTTAAAGAAAATTTAGACTTAGAGAATATAACCCAGAAGATGAAAAGAAAAGAAAAAAAATCCCATTCTGTATGTCTGTTTGGATATTGATGAAGTATTCTTTTGCTGACAGTGCCGAATTTCGGTACAGCTGCATTTTTTTTCAAGCTTAAGTATCATAATAATGAGATATGTACTATGTTTTTCAAAGTGGGCGAAGGGGTCATTTGATGTTATGTAAAACACCGAAAGAGCAACTGGGCATCGTTCATCGTGAATGATGTAAGGGGCCAAAGGGATCAAGCTCAAGGTTACCTAAGAAGAGATACAGTAGAATCCGCTCAACGAAATAGTATTTGGCATGAATAACAATAAATGCTGAATCTGCACAATTGGATATTGGACAAAATATTTCCTTTTACTTCATCTTGTTTACGTTTAAGAGTTATGTCTCTGAGTAATATTTTTTTTCATTAATTAATGATTCAAATTTGCGAAGCAATAATAAAATTATTTTCTGCATGGACGTTTTTTTTTAATTGATGAAAGCATTCATCACATAGTTAGGAAATTTAAATTACAAACAATCTTGTTTCACGTAAAATGTATTTAAAAAACATCTTATTCGAAGTTATTATTTTGAATAAGAACTCTTTTTAATGGTTTTATTTTTGGTGTGGTATACAGATGGCTTTTTTTTTCAACTTTTGAATGGTGTCTGTAGTTAGTTACTCTTTCACTTCAGTGTGGGATTTTTACAAATAATATGATTTGGGCTATTTTATTGCTTGATAAATGTAGGGTATTCTTGAATAGCTGGAACATCCATTAGACATAATAAAATGTTTTAGTAATAAGTCAATTAGATTTTTTCACCTTTTAAAAATAATTTACTGACTTCTAAGCAAGTTTTTCTCGTACTGTTTATTCTCAACATTTTCAAAACTACTTTAATAACTACAATTTTATAATGATATGCATGTAATGAAAAAATAACAGTCACATTTATGATTTTTTTTTATACTTAAAATGGCTGAAAAGGGAGATATAAATATTAAACAGATTGGAAAAAATAATTCAGGATATGTATTATACGGAGAAATGCATTTTAATAAATATTTTTTAATCAATGTGTGTATGTAAAATTCGGCTTAGTATTTAAATTTTTTAAATAAATTTAATTATTGCAGCGATTTTATAGAAAGAATATTGGTATTTACATTGGGAAAAATGTACTAGATGCCACTCTGTGGAATGTTTTAAGTAAAATTTAGTACTATTATGTTAAATTTTCGAAAACATGTATTCCAATTAGTCAATAATACAGATGCACTCTTCATTAAATTTGAGTATTTAGTGCATATAATTTATCTTGTACTTCAACAAACTGTAATAGTTAGGAAGAAAAATTAAAATAAAAAATACTTCCTAATCTAAAAAAAGTGTTGAATTAAGTAATATAAAACAGGTATGCGCGCGTTCCTTACAACAAATGTAGCAGTGACTTTCCTGTTCAACAGAATGAAAATTATCGTCCTTCAAGTGATCATTACGTTAAACGTTTCGTTTCTCTGAAACCCTGATAACAATATATATTTCATTTAACATTATTTTTAATGATTTATCTCTTTTTATTCTTTATTATTAAATTCTCTACTTTGAATCTTGTATAAATCATAAATTATTTTTTCTTTATCTTTCTGTACAGACACAAGAAGTATAGTATGTTTTGATTAGATTTGCCATTACTTATTCTAAATTAACACACATTTTTATATAGTTATTTTGTCTATTTAAAAACTTAACTCAGGGACGCAACAGTCCATGAGGGCCAAATCCTACTGTGCCCGTCTCAGTTTTTATGAACCCGAGCACTGAGGCGCATGAGCAGATGTACCGATCAGGTGGTCAGTCTGACGCAAAAAAACCTCCAGTGCTTCGTACCCACAATCAAGCTTGATACTCATTTATAGACCCACTGAATGGGCGAAAGGTCGAGTCGACTTTGCCCAGCCCGGGGTTTAAAACCCGGACCTGTGGCGCGGAAGCGCGATACGCTACCACTCAGCCACTGGGCTTATTATATTAACATGTATTGATAGCGTTAATATGTGAAATGAAAGAATTAGTTACATACTGAATATTGTTTTCATACCTTCTATATATTTGCATAATATGAGTTGTATTGATTGAATATTAACGTCGCACTATTCAGCTACACGAGGGCTTTGGGCGACGGACCACGTAATTTTGAACCATGGTCAAGTGACGTGGACGACACCTGAGCTGGCACCCCCCTCTCCTAACTACCACACCACACCAACGGGAGGACATTTCAGCTCTCGACAGATGTAACGTGCATCGCTGCCCTACACAGCGAGTCTTTAGTGGTACTGGGCTCGAACTTGTGACAAGGCAAGCCACGATCCAATACCTATACCTATACCACTCG
Source organism: Trichonephila inaurata madagascariensis (assembly GCA_019973955.1). Taxonomy (NCBI): domain Eukaryota; kingdom Metazoa; phylum Arthropoda; class Arachnida; order Araneae; family Nephilidae; genus Trichonephila; species Trichonephila inaurata. The sequence goes on along the minus strand of BMAV01016170.1, from coordinate 88,598 downwards.
GCTACCGCGGCCACAATATGAGTTGTAAGGGAAGAGTTGATTAACATTGTATTCATATACGCTATGGAGGCATTTCTAGAAAAAGTTTCAGAAGCATTGTAACTATAAGAGTATAACAAATGTATAAGGTATTAGGGTAAACGCTGTATAAATGGACAAATACATACGTATGTGCTTATTTATGTCTATCTTTATGCAATATATGTAATGTTTTTAGTAAAGTAATAATAGGGGTAACACTCAAGTTATATAAGATTTTTCCTTTCTAAAACTATAGAAAACCTTTTTAATGCGTTGTTGTAAAAAGGCATTTGGGAACCTTTTTATTATCGTATTCTTTGCTCGATTTTCAGTTTTCCACCCAGTTCAGAATTTAGTATTTTATATTTCATAAGTAAAATATAAATTCTGAGAACTTTAATTTTTGTACTTTTTTTTCTAAAATATACCATTGTCTTTAAATATTTATAACCACACACCCACAAAAAATATACTTAAAATGTGGAGCACTTTAATGGACCTGTCTTCAATCACAATAAGAATAATATATTAATAGCTGTTTATCTTGCAATTTTTTAAAAATAGATCTATAGAAACAAGATTCGATTTGGGCGCAGTGCAGCTTTGAATCTTTTATAAAGTTTCTCAGTGATGTCTTTGTGTAAAGCCGTCTATTTCTTATACTATACATAGCCCCTCTATCTCCGATTCACTACACTTCTACTCAGTAGTAATGTTTATTTTTATATATCGCGGCTAAGACAAAGTTTTCAAATAAAACATCATAGTAAATTAGTTAAGGGAAGATATTAGAACTTTAATAAGCTGTGAAATAATAAAAAATCATAGTATTTTATTGTTGCTCTTCTAGCATTTCTACTTTATTTTAAATTATTACAATTATAAACAGAAAAAAATAAAATGGTGTTTTACAAAGTGGTTTGCAGCACAAAAGAAAATGTATTTTAGTGTCGTTCTACATTTTTGCTCAAAAATATTCTTGAGAATGCATTCTATTAAATCTCTACAAGGAGAGAATATCCATTTGATAAATACTAAACCCGAGGTTTGTTGATTGAGTTTATCTGAAACTTGTCTAATCAAAATTGACAGAGCGAAATGTGGATTGAATTAAGAAAATGATTTATTGAGCAACGGGCTAACATCTACAGCATGCTTCTCTCTCTCGGAAACCTATGGCCCATGGCACAATTTTCAGTTGCACTATACTAAGGTGACCAACCGCCCTCCTTTAGGGAGGACAGTCCTCCTTTTATAGGTTCTGTCCTTCCTCGAAAACTGTCCTCCTACTTGTCCTCCTTTTCAATATTTTAAAGCTAATCTGTTAATCTCTGTATTCAGAGATGAGCCAAACATATTTCCAATATATCGAAGACTGGTCTGAAACTAATATCACAGGAAATAATGGTTTTCAATAGGGCTTTTTGACTTCATCGCAAATAAAGTGGATAAATATAGAAAATTGTGTTGAATTTTTGACGAAAGAAATGCCTGATATTAAAATCGATGTCAATGGTCTGTTTGAAGAAGAAAGACGACTGAATGCATACTTAAATTCTAATAAATTGGGATAATATAAAATCTACATGCTGGAATTGATCAAAGATGGAAGGAAATACTTAACCATTTCAAAAATTTAAGAACTTTCCATATGATAATTTAGTTATTTTTATTGAATTTACGTTGTGCTGCTCTGGAACTAATGCAGCAGTTGAAAGTTTTTTTTTTCAGTTGGTGAAGATTTTTGGACCAGTGAGAAATCAAGATTGAATATTAATATATTAGCTACATTGCTTACTGTGAAATTCAGTATGAAGGATATTTTTTGCTCCGAAATTTCCGATTTATTAGAAAATGATATGTTGACATGTTTAAATGGAAAAATACTCGTTTAAGTAAATAATTAAAAGGAATGTAAGAGTATTTTTAAGAGTATATTAGCGTATTTTTGTTTAAATCAATAAAATGTTTCACTTATTTACGTTGTAATTTTTCCTTATATTTTTCGTCCTCCTTTTCATTATAAAAAAACTGGTCACCTTAACTATACACCACTCCGGAAAGTTATCATATAAAGTTAAATCGAGGTATCTCTCCTTTCGTTAGGTTCGTAAAGCCGATACACAAGTATCGAGTATGATTTTAGTCGACAGTAGAATTTAATTTGTTGCACGTCATGCGTTAAAGGCTGCTATTAATTTTATGACACGTTCTTATATTTCCTGTGAAAACTTGTATTTCATTTGTTTAACTTTTGTGAAGATTCATAGCTACATATTTAATGCAAATGACCACTAAAAAAATCTCGCGGTTTTCAAGGCTTTTGTGTGAATGAATATGGATTCGTACAACAAAAAGATTGTGCTGTATGCATTAACGCGAGTCAGTTGTATACACATTTTTAAACTAAATATCTGTCATATTTAAGAATATCTGTAAGATATGTGAAGTTATAAAAAAAAACTGCTACTGGATATAAGTAAAATCTTTAGTCAAACAACTGGAACAAAATCTAAAAAGACCGAATGTAGTTTCTTAATTGCTTTTTGTGAGGCTGCAAAGGAAAACCTTTCACATAAAGCGAATATGTAAAGGACATAAATTTGGAAGTTATTTAAAGATATTTATTAATATCTTTAAGATATCCGACTACGTTCGGAACCGTGATTTTAAAAAGGCACATAAATGGATAATTTTCATGATATTTAGTGTCACTTAGATTAGAATACATGTATAAAATTGTTTTAAGGACATTTTTGACACAAAAAAAAAATGATTTAAATACAATATTTCGGCAAAAAATTAACTTAGAATAATCTTTTTCCAAAATGTTCTCCTTTTATGAAAAATGCTTCTATTATAATAATATTTTGCCTGTATATAGCTCAGACCTCTGTACAAAGGCTCAACTATGATTTTTGAAAAATTAACTTTATTTTCAGAGTTACAATCATTTCAAATAATTATCGGCGCTTTTTTCTTAAATTTTCTCTCCTCTGTAAAACATGGATAAACCCACTTCTAAGTTATATATTTCAAAAATTCTAGTAGAGCCTCTGTACAGAGGTCTGAGCTATACACGGGCAAAATATTATTATAATAGAAGCATTTTTCACAAAAGGAGAATATTTTGAAAATGGGTCATTCTATGTTCATTTTTGGTCAAAATATTGTACTTAAATAATTTTTTATTGTAATACTATTCTTAAAACAATTTTATATACATTTTCTAATCTAAGTGACACTAAATATCACAAATATTATCCATTTCTATGCTTTTCAAAACCACGGTTCCGCGCGCGCGCGAACGTAGTGATTCCTTAAATGACGCGAAAATTAAAACATAATAAAACTTTAAATCTGTATTCTTTTTACCTCTATTCCCTAAATCTGCATGTATTGTGGAAGGAATCAAATTGTTTCAAATGTTTCCTACAGTACGGCACTCTGAATCACATTGACAGATTAGTTTGGCACATTGTAGCTTGAAGGTTGCTGACCCCTAATCTGACGCAATAATTGTTGCGACTCGAGAAAGTTTCGATTTCGATATCCTTTATTTTCTTCAACACGCAGGATGAAATGAGGCTATTTAGACTTATGAATTAATGAAGCTACTATATACATGAAAGAACGAATTATTTGAGCACATGCTTCTTAAGCATTAAGTATTATACAATTTTTTTTTTTTAACGTGTTTGTAAAACGTAAACTACTTAGAATATTCCATAAACATGCTTAACTAGAATTCTGTTGCCAGATTCAAAGAGGTTTGAATATTAATATAAGACATTAAATATTAACCAACAGGAAATGTTGAATATATTAGGAGTGGCAACAATAATAATAAAAATTGTTAAGAGAACATGACTACTAGCCCCATCTATACACGTGGGTCGTAACTAAACATTATGGAAATTTAATTTTTAATCATCAAGAATGACAGAGAAATTATTGATTTTTTATAGCTTTTATTTTTAAATCTGAAGAGTAGTTCGTTAGGATCTTATTCATTCTACATTTATATACATAAAAAATTAATCTGTACTCGAATATGGTTATGGTAGATGCTGAAAAGCATTATGAGGCTCTTTGAATTAATTACCCACGATAAAATGTAGTATAAAGGGTAAAATAAATCCATTTCGCACATGTACAGAATTTTTTTTTTATACATTTCCTTCCAATACATGAATTAATGCTTTTTAAGTATCCACTCTATTACTCATCAAGCACTTTTTTTTCGTTTCCAGGAAATTATTGACTAACGCATTATCAAGTTTGCATTTGCATCGATTGTCGTGAAATTCTGCACATATCTTTTGGAATTCTTTCTTAAAAAGCAGATTATTTTTGTTGTATATTGAGTCATTCAAATGTTGTATTTTTTTCAAAATTAAACCATATTTGTTGTCAAGTGTAGAAATATTTTTATAAAACAAGATATATTATTAAAATTAGTTTTTTTTTATTTTGAAGCACTTACCATTTTTTTCCCTATGAAAATATTCCAGATTCACAGTGATGTGCTCTTTTCTAAATTTCTGTTTTAAATTCTTTTTCTCTAAAATTTCTCTTTTCACTTTTAGTAGTCCAAAAGAAACTTAATTATTGAGTTAATCAATAAATTAACAGAATTAATTTCTAAAAATACGTTCTCTAATGCTATCCGAATTGCTTACAGAACTTGATAGAAAATAGTTTTTATAGTTTATGTTCCAATTTAATTCAATTCCAATACTTAACATAGGAGTTTTACTACTTATTTGTGGGCACTTTAATAAATTTTGAAGCCAATAGAAGCATTTAAGTGCTTGAAAATTTTATGAATACACTTGCAAGTAAAAAGCTGTCCATGTGACCTCAAAAACTGTGGTAATTTTTTTTAAAGGAATAAATTATGATAGTTAAAAAAAGAAGTTAGTTTAAAATTAGAAAAAATATATTTCTTTCATGTGGAAGTTATTTTGTGTTCAACATTTTTATTACTTTTTCGTTCCATTATTATTAATTCCTTAGGTAACGACTTTTCTCTTTCTACTAAACAAGAATAGCTAAAAAAATAAAAAAAGATTTAATTAATTGATTAGTGCAACTAAAATTGAAATTTTCCTGACATCCATTTATACAAATCTTTTCAGTTAGTGTAAGTTATGTAAGCTTCAGTTAATGTTTAGTTTTCAATTATGTTCTTTCACAAAACTTAATGTAAAAAGTAGGATAATTTTTTAGAGGTCAGATTTTGGAATGTGTGTGTTTTTATTCATTTTAAAAGGAAAAGTAATTCCATCTACACTAATTCTATTCATTTTACACATTAAAAAATGACTTATTTTTAATTATTTAGGTTTAAGTTATTAAATACAGTTAAAAAGCAAATTTTTTTTAAGTAGTTGAGCCTATTTATAAAATAGCAGAAGTAAATTTTAATTTGGAAATTAGCAGTTTAAAAATTTCTTTTACCATACAGTATTGAAATTATATCTTACATTCTATCAATAGAAAATCTGAAATTCTGATGATGATTTGTCCAAAATCAAAAACAGTTTAAAAATTGAAAAATGTTATCATAAAATTTCAAAAATATACCTATAGTAACATAACAGGTAAGATATAAAATTTAACCCTTTAAAGTTCCCTACATATTGCCTTTGAAAAGTTAACAAAATAATTTCAAAAATGACTATTAAACATGAAGGTGAACAAACAAAGAAGCATTTAGCAATTAACATTTTTCAATTTCGAGAAATTTATCGTTTCACTGTGAAACCAGTGAACAGTTACGGTCCATTTTTTCTACTCTAACTGACCAATCCAAAAATTATTCAGAATAAAAAATCTCGTATTTTATGACCATAAAACTTTTATATTTTAACGAAATCAATAAAGGAAAAATAATAAAATAGTTAAGTATAATCATTGTGCTGCCATTTATTTCTAGAGAAAAGAACAAAAATTCAATAACAGCTCTTATTGGGATAAAATAACTAAAATTTGATTTTTAAAAAAAGTGTTTAATGTGTGGTTTCGGTGTGAAACTAATGAATGTTAAAGGGTTAAGAGGTGATCTCTGATTCTGTTAAATAAACGGATATGAAATGTCAAATATAAGTATTACTTGGTAAAATAAGTTATGTGAAGTAAATAATCAACACAAATAATCTAAAATGAGATAATTTGTTAGGAAAAAATATAGAAAAAGGAATGTTTTCGCTAATTTAAAGTGAAACTCAAATTAAATTTAGAGCGAGAAAAAAAGGAACGTAGATTGTTGAGATTTTGAAGTATGAGATTTGTCATTTTTCACATATTTATACAATTCAGAGCTCTAGACCAGTGATTCTCGACCACTGTGCCACGCACTTTTGTGTGTCACCAAACTCTTGAACTGTGCCGCCAATATTTTTTCAAAATTATTAATTTGAGAAAAAAAAATAAAGTCCGGAACCGAATCATTCGGCCGTTTTATAGAAATAAACTAAGGGTATTCGTGGTATATTTAACTTATTCTTTTGTGGATAGATAAAAGTGTATCACAGATAGTAAGTAAAATTCTCTTAAACTTATTTTATTGTTAGTGTGCCATCAAATTTCGAAATTCAAAAATCAAAAATCAAAATTTTCGACATAATACTAGTGTTTAGTCCATAATTTACTTTATCTGATATTTATTTATTTATTTTATATTTTCTTCAAATGTGGGCATCTATAAACTGTTTTCACTGACCTCTTTAAATATCGAGTTTCATTTCTTCCGCTTTTACATTTTATACTTTACACTTCATATAAGTTAAATATAAAATTTAATTAACTTATTATATTATCAGAATACACAATTTATGTTTCACGTTTTGTAATCTACGAAATTCTCATTCTTGTTTCTGTACTTATAAATGATGATTTAAGGAGTGTCAGAAAATGACACAAATGTTCAATTTATAAATAATTGTTAAAATATGTGCTTCCATATTTTTTACTGAAAATTTTTAAGAATACGGATTCAATAAAATTAAAAAGTATTATATTTAAAAAATATTATTAGTATTATATTTAAAATTAATTACTAACAATATGAAATAATCTTCTTTAAAGTACTCTCTTTGCTTTTCTAAGTATTTATTTCAATGGATGACTTTTCTGGAAACAATTGCAAAAATCAGAATGTATGTATGTGATGAGTCCCCAGCCCTTTTTATGTCTGTTGGGGTAAATTTCCAGCCCAGTACAACGTAAACCATCCTGCCGCATAGCTACTTTGACTTCGACTGATTTACTCCAAACACGTGGACGAACGGCCCTTTCTCACGATCGACGCTTAAAATAGGAATCCGCTCTAGTCATGGCTTGGGGGTTACAGAACGATTTGCTGAATCTATGGAATAAACTATTGTATGATAAATGGCTGCACCTTTCATTGTTCCTATCAATCACAAACATATCAACTTAGAAGCACTCTAAGTCATGTTATGCATAAGGTTGAATGTTCAAAATAATATGCAAATAGATGCTTCAGTTTTATTTTTGCTGTGTCAGAAATGACATAAGATTAAATTGATTACGATAGCTGTCGTAGAGATATTCAGTAATGCTGTTATCGACTAAGAACTGTTGTAGTAAAGTCGCAGTGTTACTTAAGAGGTTATACGCAGTTAGAATTTTGGGGGCTCGCCAGTGCAGGTTTATCCATTGGACGCTTGGGGTGGACGCCCAGAGGACCAGAAGGACTTAGATAAGCTGGACTTAACCGGATCTAAGAGCCCTCCTTGGATCCACTAGTGCAAAGGGGGCCGTAGGTCTTCTGCGCCCAGGGCCCGAAATGAGTTTAAACCGGCACTGGGGTTCAAGATATCAGGTTGAGACATGAAAGGGGCCACGGTGATCAAGAGTTTAAGAATCGCTGTGGCACACATTTTCTGTATTTTTCTGTTTCGCCTTCGCAAGCGATGAAGTCGTCAAAAATGATGTAGCCGGCACCAAACGGAATATTCTCGCTGGTAAACTTGTACCACCACATTTTCAAAACAAGCCTTGATTTTTTCTTATCGATACCTTCTTTTTCCTAACACACCAAAATGAACGAAAAACCAATGAGAACTNATAAGACTGCCCTTTTTGCATATTTCTTGACATGAAAGCACGATTGGCTGTTACCTAACATATTTGCATACTTCCATCTACCTCTGCAACGAATTGCATCCTCTTCAATTCTGATTGCCTTCCGGAAATTAGCATTTTCCTCTCCGTGCTTAACTTTTGGAAGTGAGTGTATTTATTTATTTCATATTTTCTTCAAATGTGGGCATCAATAAATTGTTTTCACTGACCTCTTTAAACATAGAGTTTCATTTCTTTGGCTTTTACATATTATGCTTAACTCTTCATATAAGTTAAGTATAAAATTTAATTAACTTATTATATTATCAGTATACACAATTTATATTTCATGTTTTGTAATCTACGAAATCCTCATTCTTATTTCTGTGCTTAGAAATGATGATTTAAGGAGTGTCACAGAAAATGACACAAATGTTCAATTTATAAATAATTGTTAAAATATGTGCTTCCATAACTTTTACTGAAAATTTTTAAGAATACAAATATTATAATCGTTTACATGGCTGCTGCAGTCAAGTATTCTAAGTCGCGAATCATGGATCTGAATCATTGTGCCATTTAAGAACATCTTAGAGAAGGTCTGTTGCACATTAAATCTGTTGATATTCAAAGCTCTCCTTTTGGCGTGTTATGAAAGTAAGAAGAGTGGAGTGCATGTTCAAGTGTTGTCCTCGTTACTTGACAGAGATTCAAAATCATGTCCGCCGCCAGTAGTAGATATGCGACAAAATAAGTGATTAATCAGTCAAATAGGTTAATTCTCCTTATTTTTTAAAAATATTAACCAGTTCAATAAAATTACGGATAAAAGTATTATATTTAAAATTAATTACCAACAATGATATAATCTTCTTTAAAGTACTCTCTTTGCTTTTCTAAGTATTAATTTCAATGGATGACTTTTCTGGAAACAATTGCTAAAATCAGAATGTATGTATGTGAGGAATCTTCAGCCCTTTATATCTATTGGGGTAAATTTCCAGCCCAGTACAACTCAAGCCATTCTGCCGCATAACTACTTTGACTTCGACTCACTTACTCCAAACACGTGGATGAACGGCCCTTTCTCACGATTGACGCTTAAAATAGGACTCCGATCTAGTCATGACTTGGGGGGGGGGGATACAGAACGGCTTGTTGAATCTATGGAATAAACTATCGTATGATAAACGGCTGCACCTTTCATTGTTCCTATCAATCACAAACACATAGACTTAGAAGTACTCTAAGTCATGTTATGTATAAGGTTGAATGCTCAAAATAATAAGCAAATAGATGCTTCAGTTTTATTTTTGCAGTGTCAGAAATGACATAAGATTAAAATGATTACGATAGCTGTAGTAGAGATTTTCAGTAATGTTGTTATCGCGGCTAAGAACTGTTGCAGGAAATTCTCAGTGTTACTTAAGAGGTTATACGCTGTTAGAATTTTTAAAAAATCTATTTCTTTGCATTTTTGAAAAATGCATATATTTAAGTACATTCTCTGAAAATTTGAAGTCAATCCCATAAACATTTTCGGAAATGTACCTGAATTTGTAAGGCTATGTCAGAGTGTTAGAAAGTAGGTAGAGTAAGAACCGGAGTAGCAGCTACCTGAGGTTCCTTTTTCAATTGTGTTTTCTCGTAGAAGGCGAGTATAATAGGTCCACTACGTACTTCAAAGTCACATTCTCAGTTATTATAATCTAAAATAAAAGTATTTTTCGTCAGTATAAAGAGTTCTGCCACGTTGTAAAGTCGTGCGTTCAGTTCAAACTTGTTTTTCGTGATTTTTTGTTTTATATTAGAGTAAATTTTATTTAAAAGTTATAAAAATGCTCCGTAAATATTCAGTGGCAGCAAGCGCTAGCAACAGACACATTATCGTCTTACACCCATGATTATACAACTTTACCAGCTGATGTTGCTGAAGCTATATATCCAATTTATGAAGACCTTAGAAACGTAAAATTATTGGAAAGGAGTGTTGGTGGATTTACACAAAACAATAATGAGAGTTATAATTAATTAATATGGTAAATAACTCTAAAAATTGTTCCATGTGGCTCTTAAGTTGTTGAAATAGCGGCTTACATTGCAGACGAAATGTTTAATGAAGGTACAAAATAATTATTGTACTTTATGAGTGCATTAGGACTTTCATTAGGCACCGCAGCTCATGGTTATGTTGACAAAGAGGATTCAGAGCGTGTGATGATCTCCGACGCGAGAGCTCATGGGAGCACGCGAGAAGGAAGAATGGCTCTACGACAACACCAGCTGAACTTATTAGAAGCTACCGATACTTCAGAAGGTCCCTCTAATGGCCGTGGAATAGATGATATCATGTAAGTAGAAGAAAATTTTTTTTAACTATGTGTAAACTACTTCTGAAACTTTAAATGTGTTTTTCTCAAAACGGTATTTTCAAAGTCGGTGATCTCGATTTCTTAGAAATGGCTTAACCGAGTGGTCTCAAATTTTTACACAATCTCCTTAGATATATTTCACAGGTATTGAACGAAGGAGTAAGATTAAAAAAATTATTGCTATTTTTTTTAACAATTTAGAGCAAACATTTCAGTCACAAACGAAATTTTTTTTTAAATAGACGCCATTTTGTCAAAAATCAGATTTTTTATTATTCCTTCGTTCAATACCTGCATTAATCTATCCTTTAAAAGAATCCACCATATTTTTTTATTTCAGATAATCCAAACTGCCAAAATGGAGATCACCGTCAAGCGCCTTTTTTTGGAGGCCGTTGGGGACATCATCTACAGGAGCGGTGCACATCAATATTTTTACATGATCGACGAGCTATTGTATTCTTAAGAATAGGCTCTATTTGAATTACCATCACTTGTAATTGATAAATTAAAACTGTTTCTATAAAAAAATTCATAAAAAGACGTCTTTTTTGAGCCTTGCAACTACGTATAACCACTTAAAACTTAAAAACTCTTTGAATCCTTTTGTTTAGAAATTTCAGTTGGTTATTTAACTTAATGTTTCAGTTTAAATATTTAGGGTCACCTAAATTAATGAGAGTAAAATAATCTATCTGTTTGAATCATTTCACATGTTTTTGAAATGTTTCCATCAATTTTACTGGTTAAAAGTGACGTATATATACTTGAAAATATTCTTCGTATTATTATTCTCTCCCTCTCTCATTTGAAGTTCACCTTCAAAAGAATTATGAATACAATCAAATTATTTATAGAATCTGTGTTTGAATAATTATATGTTCTCAGTAAATGCTATGAACGAATTTTTTCCTTTCTTTTACATATTCATTATTTTTATTTAAAATAAAAATGTCAAGTCACTTCATTAGTCCTCTTAATTCTTACCTATGAAAAGTGAGCAAATCAAGAATTTGCTCGTATACTGTGTATAATATACCAACGGTTCTTCAACTGTGGTCCGCTGAACTCTAGTCCCCAGCGCCTTTCTAGGGGTCTACAGAGTCTTTCATGTAACGTTAAGATTTCTCTCTTTTACAGACTCTAAAAGGCCTCGTGGAAAAATTGACAGATGTGCCATCCTACACTAGGTCTCAAGATCAATACACTAGATCAAGAATGTTAGGTCAGGGAGAGGTGCTCAAAATTTTGGGGGCTCGCCAGTGCAGGTTTATCCATTGGACGCTTGGTGTGGGCACCTAGGGGGCCAGAAGGACTTAGATAAGCTGGACTTAACCGGATCTAAGAGCCCTCCTTGGATCCACTAGTGCGAAGGGGGCCGTAGATCTTCTGCGCCCAGGGCCCGAAATGAGTTTAAACCGGCACTGGGGTTCACGATATCAGGTTGAGACATAAAAGGGGCCACGATGATCGAGAGTTTAAGAATCGCTGTGGTACACATTTTCTGTAGTTTTCCGTTTCGCCTGCGCAAGCGATGAAGTCGTCAAAAATGATACAGCCGGCACCAAACGGAATATTCTCGCTGGTAAACTTTTACCACCACATTTTCAAAACAAGACTTGGTTTTTTCTTATCAATAACTTCTTTTTCCTAACACACCAAAATGAACGAAAAACCAATGAGAACTAACATTTATAACATTTTTTTATATGTATATTGTGTGTGTTGTCGTCAATAACGCCATCTTGGAGAGATTTGCGCCAGCGAAACGGAAAAGTATTACATTTACAAACTGTATTAAGCTTATTATGATGGAATAATGGTATTTGAAACTAGCAATCCTTAGAATTGTGCCTCAAGATTTAACTTTAGCTTTCTTATGTATATGTTCACCGTTATCTTTGATTGTCCATATATAAGATGACATCTTATTTCGTCGTCTTGCTTGATTCTTTAATCAGCCAAAGTTTAATTGTTTTATTTTAACAGCGTGTTAATTTCATATTTGACAAAATTAACAACTTCATTTTCTTTGACTTTATATGTACCAGCGAACAGTTTAAAAATTATCTGAGCAAATTAAATTACCAAATAATTTTCCATATAATTTTATTTCAAGCAATCCTAATTTTAATAAAAATGATTTTAGACTGTATATGTGAATGTCTTTAAACGTTTTGTTAAATTTAATATTGTTTGAAATAAAATTATAATTTTCTTTTTTATAAAACTATACAAAATTAATTCGAATAACATTTCACTGAACTTGATAATTTAAAATTAAGAAAGATAAATATTTTCCTTTTAATATTTATTTATTTGTATGCGTTGAATCGAGTTTTGTTTCATTATCTATCTCTGGTAAGTCTTATGATTATATTGGGTATTAAATTATTGAAAAAGGCCTCTTAGTTTTGTTACTATTACTCTTATTTTTAATTAATCATAATAATTAAAACAAACATATTCCCTATTCATACTTAGTATTGAATTGCATGAAATTCAAAATGTTGTAACGAATAAAAATAAGTTACCGACTTCGGTACATGTAATACATAAAATCGATGGCAGGTGTTATGGTCCTATTCTTATATACATCTTCTGCCAACTCTGGAGCCATATGCATAAATAGATATCTTCATCTCAGTCTGCAAAGAATGCACTTATATATGCATATGTAGACTGCATGAAATATAAGATGTTTCTTAAATATAAAATTTTCTGCTACAATGGATGTGAAAGACGACAAAGAAAAGGTAAAAATTGAACTGAGCTGCTTTCATTCTCAAGAGAAAAGAGTTCTGAGTGAAAAATATGGAAAGGTGGAGGGGCATTTCGAAAGTATTTCACAAAAAAAAGAAAATCGCGAACAGTGTGGTTCTTTTTAAAACATATTTAAAGGTATGGAATGTATAGGGGTAAAAATTATTGAAATATTAATGTCTGAAATAAAGTAACGGATATTGACAAATTTGAGGAATGGAAGGTTGTATATTTTGACCTGGAAACATTTTTAAGAACAAAATCCTAAAAGTTTTAGTCGCAAGTTTTGGAAAATACATATTTTCGTGAAATGCAAATGGATGGTCCCTACCTATTATTAATAAAGCCACCATTTTTTTTTAGCCTTTGAAAAATTTATTTAGCCAAAAATACTGCAATCAATTTTCTTTTCTCAAAATGTGTCCCTAAAGACCTTTTTCTAGGGTATAATGGAATCTTATTTAGTAGATTATCTAGTTGAAATATTAATTACTTATTTATTGAATTGATTGTGAAATTAATTTCAATTTGGTCGATAATATATTTTCCCTTTGTTAAAGTATATTCACACAAGTGCAAATAGTTTTATAATTTATATAAAAGAGCAATGAATGTATCAAATTAAGAAAAAAATTGAGGTTTCTTCGAATTCTGTTCCAATACAGCAGGGGTGGGCAGACTTTTCCAGGTCCCGGACTACTTCTAATTTTTTCAAGCTGTTGTGGTCCACCCATTGGCGTAAGTGTGATGGGATAAGAAAAAGTTCTACTGTATTTATTGTAACTTAATAATAAACACTGAATATGTTCGTACCTACATAACTGAAATAAAAAACCTCACACTTTTAAAACCGCATTTAAAATAAAACGCAAGATACAAACATAATAATAATACCGAATGATGCATTTATTATTAAACAATTCAAAATACATAAAAAAATAAAACATTTTCGTCTAAAGTTAGTTCTCGTTATTATAGTTAGCAGATGACTTAGTCTTAGAGGCGTAACGTACACCTCCACTATCCCCGCATTGAAGGGTGGCCCAGGGTTCTTGGAGGCCCAAAACCTGACTTTGCAGGGGAGTCTAAATGTTCTCCGTTACGCCACTGCTTAGTCTGCATACTGTCAGCCAATTCTGAATATTTAGGTATATAATTACTGACTGCTAATCTTCAGGAGGTCACCCTAAAATGTCTTGGTGGTCCACCGGTCGATCGCGATCGAATGCCCACCCCTGCAATACAGATAGTTAAAGAAAGACTGTTTTGAAAATAAAGCAAAACGACTGCAGCATAACTCCACTTAACAGACTGTTTATCAGCGTGAGGATATAACTTCTTAGGGTCACATCCTTAATTAGCATTTTTGACGTCACAGCTTTAGCTAAAGTTCTTGCCACGGATGATGCATGAATAACATAGAATAATGTTAACTATGAATAAGCAGCGAAATACGCTTAAAAAACGCGAAAATGCTTAAGACGAAATATCGGTTAACACGAAATAACACAACGGTCCCAACAAACTATGTATTTTCATGCTTTTTTTTCCTTCTTTAATCGAAACAAAAATCACTTAACATGAGAAGATTTGCCTTCTGGGAATGGATAGAATACAGAAAAACTAGTCACGCAGGTAAGGTTTAAGAGGGGTGTGAAATAAAACAGGTGGTTTTCACATGTTTCGTAGAAAGGAGGATAACTTGATTTTGAAATACCCATGGAATAAATAGCCTATGACACGAGCTAGTTTTGTTCATCTATAATCTACTTTCACCCTCCATCTCTTCAAATGCCACACAAAAACATCCGAAATGATGGACATCATAAAAAAAATTATTTAAACGCACATTCTATTGGTGAAATGGACGGCATCAAACAATTTATTGACATTTTGATGCTAAAAAAGCAATACTAGATTATTTTCCAAAAATTCAATAAATGATTTGCTTTTCAAAAACTTGAAAATTTTGTATCATTAAGTTCTTGTTTATGTTTTTCTTTCACTAACTTTTATTAAATACATACGTATATACATATCTATGTAAATAACATATACTCCAATAAACTTAATTTTGTTGAATATATGTTTATTTATTTATATTTTTTGCAATATCTTTTAACACGAAAAAATATCTCAATTGCCTCTGTTTCGTGTTAAACAATTTTCACTGTAGTTAAGAACATTCATTAGAAGGTAAGGGTAATTCTCTATCACGAATGATCACAAAAATAATTTTATGATAAAAAAGTACTAAAAAGTGTGATGACTTATGTTTTTCAAAACTAAGAAAAAGAAATACTTCTTGTACAATTAACATGTGAAACTAATATGAAAAAAATATGACATTTTTTTTGAATAGTTTGATTACATTTGTTACCACTTTGGAAAAGTAATTTTTTTTCTCTTTTCTTTTCAGAAAAAAAATTTATATTTTATATTAAGATAATAAGTTATTAACAAAAACATATTTCTTTGGGAGAAAAGCCTAAGTTATATGATGAAAGCGTAATTTGAAATTCAGTATAAAAAGTTAGTTGGAAAGTTTCCATGAAAATTCCAGACACAGAAAAAATATTTCATCTAAAAGAGAAATGAAATATTTTTTGTCTGTGTAATAAATGCTACTTTTTTATTATTTACTGTTAATTGCTTTTTCCCCTTGTGACAGTTACTTAAAAATTCATCAGTTACATGAGACTCCTTTTATATATGATGCTTGGAATAATTTAAGGATAAATTAAATTATCAGTTATAATATGATCTCATAATCTCCATTTCAAAAACAAAGTTAGCTTTTTTTTAAAAAAAATTAGTATCACATATTGTTTTTCCATAAAGAAAAGTTTATTTAATTGATGTTATAAAATTTTAATTTACCGAATTTAATTAATTAATTTTTTAAAAAATGTGTGCTTTTGACAAATCAATTATTTTTAGTGCATGAAAATCATTAAAATATGAATTTAAAACTTCAGAAATGCATTGAAGCGAGAGAACAGTTTTTAACTTAATTCTTTCAAACTTAAGTTTTAAAATTGAAAAAAGGTTTTCTACACAGAAATCATTATAATTTGTTTTGTTTAAAATGAAACCATTCGTCTATTTATTTATCGCAGAATTTTTCACAATTAGTTCTCATTTTCTGCGTAACATTATTACTGATCAGATGATTAAAACTGGTTGAAAAAGTTTTTTAGGAAAACATTACATTTAGGGAAAACTATAATAAGAAAAATGCCAATAATTGATAATAATAGAAGAATAAGCACAGATTAATTGCTCTAGAGTATTTTTAAGATGTCTTTCATTCATTTGAGATATTAAATTTTAGCATATATGAAATATCTGGTGGTCCCAAAATGACTGACAATTTGAAAAGCCAATTAAGAAGAAAGGAAGGCGATAGAAATTTACGGTTAGTTTAGTGCCTCTCAAACTTTCAATATTTGTGACTCAATATTCAATCATAATTTGTTTCACCCTCCTCCATACAATAACAATGTTTTGAATTCAATAATACTATATTTTAACGATGAAACTACAATACGACATTATCCTCTTAAGCGACACCGGCGTATATATATATGTCTCGCTCAACCAAAGCGTATATATACGTATATATACGTCTTTCCGAGGTACGAACTTTTCTGTGCACTGAATCCGTAAAATTATTCCGAAGGCTTTAAAATGCAATAAAATAGTGTTTACTTATTTCTCCTTTCTTCTTATTTATTCCTTTTCTTCCGTCCCCCCAATACATCACATACGCGTGCCTACGTGGAAAGCGGTGGCTTTGGGGAGCGAATCATGTAAATTTCAATTGACAGTTTTAAGGGATTATTTATAAACCTTACAAATAATCAAGATAAATGTTAAATTTTTGTATATAATTTTATATATGACAAGCTCATGGGGTCACTGTGTGAGAGGCTCGCTCCTCTCTCTCGGGCATCTAGATGTGTGTGGGGAGGGGAAGGGAAGAAACACTCGACATGATCCAATTAATCTATTTATTTCCACACAAATAACAGACACAATTTCAAATAATAATAGTAAGTTAATGTCTCAATGTTAACCATGAAAGTGGAACAATGACAGTAAAACGTTAACGATTAGGAGGACTATCAAACTGGATTTTTACCTTAATAAAGGATCAAATCTATCATCCGATTTAATTTAATATCAAATCGAATCTGGTGAACAATCGTCACTTTAAAGTTTCCTCCTAATAAGAATCAAATTACAATAATTCTAATATTATACCTTCAGTAACAATCTTACCTGACTCGAGTATATCTTCTGTCATTCTCTCTCTCAAGCTAGAAAACCTCAACTATTTATAGTAAGTTAATTTAAATATCTCGATTCTCTTCTTCCGAAGGGCTGGTTGTGAATAACGCAAATTGATAATCCCAAAGATTTCCCAAGAGTATTAATTGGAAAACGCGTATAGATCCGTCACAACTGATACTTATTAAACTTGATCTTAATTAATTATAAAATACCTTGTGCACACACATACTACTGATACATTTATAAGTGTATTATATCAGTTTAAACGTGTGTATTTTATTTTTCATTATGTCAAAATGTATTTTGTTTGTTTATTTTCAGTAAATTAATAATTTTTTAAAAATAATTTTTCGTTTTCAACTTTTTAATCTGTTCGCGTCCCCGTCTTAGAGTAATTACGCTCTCCCCCTAGGGTGGTGCTGTTTGAGAAACTCCGGGCTAGCTGCATTCTGCTTAGGTAACAAGGGAATTAATTATTCCTCACCCAATTTCAAAATTTCTATGTTTGTCAACAAATGTTTCAAAATGTTTTATGTCCATTTCGTCCGACACGTCAACAGTGGCGTGTGTTTCGCAAAAGGTTTACTCGTTGGAAGAAACCGAAAAAAAAATAATAATAAAATTTAAAATTAGTTACAGGTTCGTGTTGATAGATGGCTCTTTTGACAAGGAAAAACTACAAAAAATTGTTTTATGTTTATTTGGTTAGACACATCAGTATTCTGACCTATGTTTCGAGGATGGTTTACTCGTTGGAACACGCCAGAATACCGGACGTGTTTAACTAGACCAGCAAAAGGATTTATTTATAGTTTTTCTCTGTCAGAAGTGTCACCTGTTGACAAACTTTGAAACTAAAAGGTTGCCTACCCCTGTTCTAAACTTTTGGGTGAACTCGATCCCCATCGGCATTCCATCAATAATTTCAGTGCAAATTCAATTCAAAATGTGAAATTAATAAAAAAAAATCAACGAGAAATTTATAAAGTTGTATTAAAAATTTTGGCATTAAAATGTATAGAAGTTGTAACACGAGAGATATTTGTCTTGAAAATTTATTTTGTGAAATTCTCAATATGTTAATTTTATATTCTATTTAATTAAATATAAGAAATTATGCATCTTGAATTAACATAGATGTTTTTTTTTATCTATTTTCTTTTTTCATTTTATTCTGAAGTAAAAAGTTTAGAAGTTGTTCCTCAAATTTTAATGACATTGCAGTGAAACTACCACATTTACTCGAATCTAAGCCTTGTCAATGCTCCTGAAAATCGGGTGCGGTTTAGAAGGAAAAAAATTCGTTGGATTCAATTACAGCAATTACAGTTTCCAGTATGAATTTGAAAGTTTTAATACTGGTAAAAAAGCTAATTATTCATTTTTTATTAGTTCTCATTTTAAATTTATTTTAGTTTCGCAAAATCGCATATTGATAAACAATTTTAAACTATTTTTCATTTTTCACAAAAACTTGTTGCGAATTTAAGAATCGATAGCGATTTAGATTCGAATAAATACGGTATATTTTGATCATTAATACATCAAATTAAAATATTAAAGACAATCCATAAATAGCCAATTGAATTAAAATGTAACTAAGCTTTTTAATCTAATTTATGAATTCCAAAGCCAATTACGTGCAAATAATGTTTTAAAAATAGCTTGTTTATTACAGAGGAGCTATTTTTACAACTTATGTGAAGTTACCTGTTTCATAAGATAAATTTACCAGGAATAATAAAATTCTCTTTATTAAAATTTTTTTCTCCATATTTTGCATGTATTCAGATTTTAAGAAGTGAATATAAAATGCTTTTTATTAAAAAAAAAAGTCTTGAGAAACGAAAGATGCACATTTTTTTCAAAAAAAAGTACATGACTCATTTCTACAAATGCTTCAAAATTTAAAATACTTTTTAAAATGTATCTAGAAAATAATAAAAAAAACATACATTTTAAGCTATTATGCTGAATTTTATATCAGCAGGGACCTTGATGCAAAATCACGCCTGTGTATTTTCAAAAGTAACAAGGCTTACTCAACATTTTTTTAAAAAATATTTTTTCGCCTTTTGTGTTATTCCTTTTTTTTATTCTTTAGAAAAAAATTGTTCTTACTTTTATTTTCGTCCCTTTTCTGGGATATTTTTTCCCTACTCCTTTTCCAGCATACCTGTAAAAGACAAAAATCCTATTATCTTAAATTTTATCATGCTGTACCCTAATCTTCTTGACGCAGTTTTTTTCCTCAACATTTTTCACAGAAAAGAACATTCAATCAATATATTATTAAATTGCTTTTATGCTGTCTACCTCGAAGCCATCTTTTGACAGGCTTACATCTTCCATTTTCTAAAAATTCAGAGATAACGTCACTGAAATAATATTCATGTATGTGTATGTACATAGATTTAACTCTTAAGCAATCTCTAGGTCTTAGTTGTCAAAATAATTTAGCAGGTATGTACACACTAATAAATTTTCAAGCGCACTTACTGCCATTTAAAAATAGTACAGAAATACCCCGAACTTACGTGATAAGTGGTACTAAGTGATAATCACGTAAGTCGGGGTATAATTCCGCATACAAATAGAAATAAATTATTTTTATTTAGGGTCGGTGATGAAAGAATATGATTCAGAAAAAAAAAATGTTTAATAAAATCTTAGATAACATATACAAAATTGCAAGCCGAAAATTTTTTAATGTAGAAGGTTTCATAAAATCCAACAACTAGTATGTAGGTTCAAATGCTCGTATTTTTTTCTCCCACAAAATTTCCCCGTAGCATGCTAGTATTTTTTTTTATTCTTTGTTTTGTTGAAAAAATACGCTTTTTGTTGGAGCTAATATTCTAAAATATTTAACCCTTTTACAATTTTATTGAGGCCATGTGTCAAATTTCCAACCATCATTTGATCTTCTGATTGAACTTGGTCTAAAGACTCAAGTTCTTCAGTGTCTTGCTCATGCATTTCTATGAGCTCGTCAATTGTCAGCTCCTGATTGTGTGAATACAGCAGTTCTTGAACGTCATCACTATCCACTTTGAAATTTATTTTTATTTTGCGTTTTGGTTTAATCGCGGTTTTAAGAGTGTAAGTTTATTTTTATTGTAGCTAAGTACATATTACGTATTTATTATTAAGCTGTAATAAGTATTGTATACCTGTTTCTTATAGCTCACCTACGCCACTGGGTGGACTGCAACACCTTGAAAAAACTAGAAGTAGCCCGTATACTGGAAAATTTTTCCCGCTCCTGCTCTAGAAAGTTCCACACAAAAGTTTCTTACATTTGAATAAGTTGAGGAATTCTTTGGATTGAAGAATTGACCATATATATAACGCACTTCTCTCGTACATTTTCATATTGTTACTTTTTGTTTTGCAAATGTGAGCTTTTTTTGCTCTTTTATAAAATTGTGTTATCTTCCATAATAGCGATTAAGAAATCTTCAATAAAATATTTTGCAAACATAAAATTCTCTCGAGTCTTTGAACAATTTACAACCAACCTGATTCTAAATGATATCTAAAAGCTACTTCGTTATATATATGTAATAATTCCCTCTAGCATCCTTTTTGTTTTAAATCTTTTTACTAATATTTAAACAAGCTTTAATTCTTTGGTTCGAAAATAACATTTTAATCTTAATCGTAATCAACTAGTCCGAAATTCCTGTCCCACCCATTCTGTCCACACAGAACTACTATTACATAATATAATCACGCTCTTGCTCCTGCCGGTACAAAAGGCGAAAATCTTGTGTAATCGTTCTCTTTGTCTTTGTGTTGTGTCCTCCAAGATGTCGCTGCTGCTTGTCTCTTGTACGCTTTGCTTTATAATCGTCGCAAGTTTGTTTCGTCAACTTGAAAATGTACCGCAATTTTGTTCTAAGCTTTTGATGTGTGCGTCACAATAAAAAAGATGAACGTCCACTGAAGATGTTTTAATGAAAACCTACTAAAACTCGACAAATACCACACTCGGCCAATACGTTACATATATATATATATATGTGTATGCTTTTATTCGGTTATAATTAACTCAAAATTTATTTTATGAATATTTAGATCAATTTTAATAAAACTATATCTTATTTAAATCAGCCAAAAACAAAGCAAATAATCCAAATCTAGAGGGTTCTGTTTAATGCTTTTAAATTAAAATTTTTTTTAACTATTAATTTTAATAGATAACATAAAAGTGATTGTATTCAACAAAAATTTGTATGTAAACTATTAAAAAAATGAAAAAAAAAAAAAAACTATTTTTGTCAAAAAGAAATATCGTTTTATAACGTGTTTTCCGGAAAATACGATAAAGGAACATTTCTCAAAATTTCCCTCGAGGATTTGAAGCGAAATATATTTTGCGAAAGAAATTTACAGAGCTATTTCCCCAATATAAATAAATTGATCGTAATGCATCCCATGGGAAATATAGAAAGTATTTTGCAATCATTTGTCTTTCAGATTTTTAAGTCGAGTTTCCTTGCTGGAATAGCTAAGAAAAGAGCTTATACATTCATTATAAGGAAATACGAATTAATTTATCGAAACAATTGTATACAATGATCGCTGTAATTTTATGATATATTGTAAAATACATTATATAACATGTTTTGCTGTCCATTGAATCTTGCAATTTTTTCAAATTTTTTGGTGGATACATATTTTTCAGATTTGAAGAATTCTGTTATTTTATTTCTTATAAATTTGACCAGATTTCCACTTCAACATTCACAACGTAAAATAATAAAAAAAGTGGAAAATCTTCGAAATGATATGATTAAGCATATTACATATTGAATAAAACTTTTAAAGAATAAAAAATAAATTTTTTTTTTTCAATTTTAGAAATTTTACACATGTTTTTATAATCAATATATATTTTCTTTAAGATAATATCGTTAAGAAGAAAGTTTTCTTTTTGAAAAAGTAGAGAACTATCTCCATATTCACCAACTGTTTGGTTGAAATAATCGTTTTGAAGTCAAAGGGATAAATTTAGAATTTAGAAGTAATCCTGAAAAAAAAACCACAATTAAAGTTTTTCATAAATAATCATCAGCAAATATTCATCATAACCTGCAAATATTTTCAATTAATATACTAATGAATCATTAATTTGAGATTCATCAAAATATATAATTTGACTTACTTCCCAGCCAATGAAAAAATTAAGAAACGGACACCTTTTTTGATGGTTTAAAAACACTCTTTCTAAGACGTTTTACCCTTAATGAGATGTAACTGATTTTGTGTGTTTGGAACGATGAAGTGGACTGGGTAACAGAAATTTTTGTTGAAATAGACGAAAAACACTGAATACTGCACCCTTTCAGAACAAACTAACAAAAGCTCTATTGATATCATCAGAATTTCGCTGAAAAGGTTACAATATGTGTATTAAGCCATAATCGTATTCGTCAAAATTAAAAGAATCATTAAGTTTAGTGGCTTTTGGCGGTTGTAACTGTTTCAATCTCTTACTTATTGATGGTCACAAATCTAAAGTTAAATTTTTAATAGATAACTTGTTCCGCTTTTCTGGTTATTTTCTCAAATTTAAGTAAACATGTACCTGACACGAAATTTGTTTTTATGCGGCAAACTCTTTACAATTATTCATACATGGAACAAAAGATTTAGTACTAGATATCGGTGTGAGACGATTATCCCTGTAGAATTTTGTTACTGAGAGCACATTTCCAAACCAATTGGATTCTAATTTCTTGAAAAATTTCAATTGCTTAATGATATTAAAAATTACAAGATTATTAATCGTATAACCTCATTGAGGGTGAATACCAAAACCACAAATGGTTTGTTAATTGGATTAACGCTAATCTTAGACAACACACGATAAAATTGCTGTGTGACCTTCAAAGAATAAGAAGGCCTTTCTTAAATCTAATACCAGTGAAAAATTCACCTATACTTCAATGAATGATCTCTGATATTTAGCAGACCCAAAATGCTACTAACAGAAAAATTTAATGCTTTGAAATCGGAATTTAATCTTTATTAGATAAAGGAATAATTCGATAATCTATAAGCACATGGGCTAGCCAGATTCATTAACTGAAGAAGAAAGACGGAGCTTGGCGTACATATGTTGTGACTTTAGTAGTTTAAACAAAGTTACACATTCAGATAACTACACCCCTTGCCGCTAGGGATTGCAATATCGGACCAAAAGTTCAATACCGGTATTCGGTATTTTTTAGATCTTAATACCGGTATTAGAAATTTTAGAAAAAGCACGAAAACGCAGGTGTTTCTTTGTTTTATATTTGCCAGTTTTATTAGAGAGTGTAAATTTCACAAAAGATAATTTGTAACTTATAAATTATAACAGTATATAAAGAACACACAAAAAAATAAAAAAATAAAGGAACATCTAATTTATTTAAATCACAAAAAAGTTTAAATATCGATATTAAGAGTCTGTGATACTAGTACAAATTTTTGAAACATGATCTTAAGTAAACAACGCATCAATTGTTCTATCATTAAGCCTGTAACGTAATTTTGTGCAATAATTTCATCCGAATTATCTTTTTTTCAAAATAATCTAAAATCCCTAATGGTTTGGGCTTAGAAAGTGTGCTAAAATTTGTATTTTCATCGTAATTAGATTCTTTCCTTTCTAACAATTTTGTATCATATTTCGTTTTTAAATGTGTATGGAGTCCCCGTTTGTACTTCCTCCATTCATTTTAATAACACTAGAGCATTTTTTACATTGTGCCACTATATTCTTTTCATCATTTAAATAATGAAACCAAAACGAAGTATTATCAACTGATTTTTTATGTTCTTTAAGGTTATTCTCATTCATTATTATGCGTTATTATTTATGAGTATATTTTTTAATAAATATAAAAAAATACTTTGAACCCTAAAGTATGATATGCAAATACAGTGAGAATAACAAACTCACCAATTTAAAAAATATCAAAATATTATGCACTTTCTTCACAATTACGACCTTGTTTTCACAGATATGAATATCAGTCTACGAATACTGAGAGTGTGCAGTATCGCTCTGAGCTGTAACAGGATATTTTTGACCCGCCTCTTTGGATGATTCACATATTTTATCACTTCTCTTAACTGTACGATGCAACTTTTTGTATTCACAGTATAATTAACTTCGCCCGTTAGGGAGACACAAAAATAAAAACATATATTATTTTGCGATGTTGGTGATCCCTGAACATATAGTGGAAATAATTAAAAAAAAAAATTCTAGTAAATACCGAAAAACCGGTATTTAAACTTGTGAATACCGGCATTTCAAAATTGTACAAATCACTCAAAATACCGGTATTCGGTATCCCGGTATTGCAATCCCTACTTGCCGCTTATCTATGATTTTTCTATGAAAATTTCTATAACATGATTTTTCTATGACATGATGCTTCTATTTTTTCGAAGCTAGGAAAAATAGAACTGCCTGTTCTCGGTTATACGGTTAATAAACAAGTAATTTCTCATTTCCTGACAAGGTTAGTTTTTCCGTGTTTTAACTGTTTAAGACTATTTGAGTTATGCCGTTTCTTGGCTGTTTCATAATTTTTTACCACCATTTAATTGCTAAAGCTGCACATAAACAAGCACTAATGTATGATTTAGTCAAAACGAATAAGAAACACGATAAAACTTCATTACAATGGACATATAACACTATTGAAGAATTTTATATTTGTAAAAGTGTACTGGCTAATGTTGTCTTACTTGCTTAGCTGAAAGAAAATACCAACTTGTCTTTCATGACGGATACCTCAGACATAGATAATAGTGTGACTTACTTTGAGCCAACATGTTGATACCAGTCCAGAACCACTAGCATTTCTCCTTGTTAGTTGAATCATATTGAAAAAAATTATGATGTCTATGAATTATGGTTAGTCGCTACTAATTGTGTGTGTCGTTTATCACTTCTATCACTTTCTGGAAGACAGACAATTTACAATTGATTGCAGTCACAAACCACTTACGTTTGCCTTCTGTCAACAGATAGGGAAACGATCTCCTTGTCAGACTAGAAATCTAGAATTTTCAGCCCGATTTCGACGAATATCCGTTATATTTTGGATACTTCAAATGCCGTAGCTGATGCTTTCTCTCGTATTTCTGAGGTTCATTTACTTTGAAAAACAGATTACTTGGCCATAGTAAGAGTTTGATGACAGTTTTAAGTCTACAAAAAATGGTTCAAGATTGAAATTTCAAATGATTTAACTTTCACATAGTATTAAATGGATGTGTGTGAGTTTCACACTAACTGTCGTCATATTACCATTTGTAACTGAGAATTTTAGGAAAATTACTTTTGACAGTATCCACTCACTCCCTGTCCCATCCTGTATGTAGAAGATATAAGTCACACTTAAATTAATCATAGATTTATCTAGTTTTCCTTATGGAAAGATTTTGACTGTTTATTTGAACACTGTCAGCCTTTATTCAAAGTCCTTAGATACACAATTTTCTCTCGTCTCTTCTAGATTCTAATACATTCATCTAGACCAGTTATTCCCAGGAGTCTCCAATATTATTCAGGGGGTCTGTGGAAAACTAAAATTGATTTTGGGATCCCTGAACAGCATCAGGGGGTCTGCTGAAGGTTTAATATATAAAAAAAGATTTTGATCAATATTTATTTTTATGGAAATTTAAATAAATAACAATAATTCACTTGGATATTCCCGACTGGGTGTTGTACCCTTTTACGCGTATACTAACTCGGATCCCAAACACAGATGAATCCATACTAATACAGGAGCATTTTATTGAAGTGTCCCCAAATTAAGGACTTAAGCCAATGTTTGAACAAGGATAGCCCAAATTCTGGTCACAAAAACGTACCCCAATTTTATGTCTGCATTATGGGATATTGTACAGATGTTTTTGACTATTTTCCCGTCTTCTAATTTGGTAGAACGTGGATTCAGTGCCGTTATAAACCTCCTCACAAAAAAAAGTTTATCCAAGTCATTAATTTTTTAAAATTTTATTTCAAAGAAAAGTTATAGTTTTAATAAATTATTCTTCAGCAAAAGGTTTTTTTTAAAAAATTTTGTTTTTATACTTTGCATTTATGCAGCTTTTTTACTAGGGGCTCCTTGACAAAGGTTTGACTTGGAAAAAGGGATTCGTGGGCAAGTTTTGACTATAAAAAGGGGTCCATGGGTTAAAAGAGTTTGGGAACCACTGATATAGACATAATAGGCTCTTACCACCATCTAATGGTTACACGCATCGTCTTGTATGCATTGACAGACATATATTTGAGATGGTCTGAGGTTTTACCATTGAGTAATCAAAGGCTTTAAACATGTGCCTCAACGGATTTCCAGGTTAGGCCTTTCAGTGATAGTTACTACAGATGGTAGTATTTAATTTGAATCTGAGTTGTTCACGGTATTTACTAGGTTCTGAAAAGGATACGTACTACAATTTATCATCTTACTTCCAATGGAAAAGGGAAACGGACGGCTTCACCGTCAGCTAAAAAACTCTATCTTGTCACTGAACGATGGATAGTCTCATTTCCAGTAGTTCTGTTGGGTATTCATTCCTACCTGTAGGAAGGATTTAGAAGTTTTCCACGCTGAATTATTGTATGAAAAATCCTTAAGGCGTCTAAGTTGTGTTAACTTTGTCTCGAGGGTTGAAAATATAAACAATTTTCAAACAGGTATAATTCTTTTAAATTTAATTAAATAATTAGAATCTTCTACACATTATTTTCTAAGGATTATGGCTTCAAAATAATTCAAAATGTTTGAAATATAATCATAATTTTAAAAATTATAAGCATATGAAAATATGTGATAAATATTACATAATTTTTGCATTGCGCGCGCTATTTTCTAAAACAGTAGCCTCTGATGTATAAAACTTTATAGAATTATAAAATATATCATACTCTTTAAGCCCTACATTATTTAAGAATAATATATCTTTTGTATTTCAAAATATTTGAGAAATATTGAAATTTTTTAAAAAAAATTTGAAAATGTAAATTTTTATTTTTTAAAAAATATAATTTATTATTCTACTAATATAAAATTACTACAGTGTAATAAGGATACATTAATTAAAACTACTATTTTAGAAAATAGCATGCGAAACTTAAAACTTAATTAATATTTCTTATAGAAATGTTCCTTATTTTCATATGCTTATAATTTTTAAAATTATGATTATATTTTAAACA
>BMAV01016170.1:29485-47683 GCA_019973955.1 Trichonephila inaurata madagascariensis | reverse complement strand
AAAACTGGTTTTCCGCCAAAAGTTCATTTCATTGTCGCAGGTTCATTGTCTAACCCGCAATTGGGTTAAAAAATTTTGACCTGTCTCTTAGCTGGTGCTTTTTCGTACGCTTCCGGTTTCGGGTAGGGATACATTTTAGATTTTACGATGGATTGAATTAAAAAAATTTAATCTATTATGTACTTCATTAGATTATTTTGAAAAATTGGAATTTAGAAGATTGAAAAATAATTTATTGGTAGAATTGGAACCTGGGCCGATTTCAGAAGGTTAACTAATCAGTTGAGGTCCCGAAGTCTGTTTTGGCTATTGAGATTCAATAATTGAAGGTTAAAAAACTCATAGTTAAAAAATAGTGACGAAATGAAGTCTTAAGCCGGTGGTTTGTCTTTGCACTTGAGATGTATTATAAATTAAATTATTATACACTCATTTAAGAAGTGATCTCTTTTCGATTGCATCTATAAACTTACGTTAAAAACCAGAAAAATGCAATTAATTGTATTCTTAGTATAACCGTAAATAAAAGTTTGGGAAATAAACGGGAGTTCAGTGGAAGAAGTAGAACCGAGAACAAGAAAAAATCGATACTGAGTAAAGCAGCAGAAAGGGATCAGTCGTACAAATTTTTTTATTACAAAGCTAAATCGACAAGGGTGCTTAACATTACATTAAGAGATAATTTAAAGAATTTTCTTTTAAAAAGAATATAAATGTATAAGAAAACAACTACTTGGAAACTTTGAAATAAATTTGTAAAAAGAATGGAACAGATGGAAAGATTCTGGAGGAAGAAAATGAACTGATGGAAGAAAATGGAAACATTTTATTGCTGTCACGGAACCCTCAGCTTATGCCATTCCCCTGTATAAGGAAGATAGAACCAAGTACTCAAAATGATAGACGAGTTTCCTTTTTCAATCGTATTTGCTTTCTGTAATATCAACATAAATAGATAATTTAAATCAAGAATTCCATGCAGATTCCATAGATATAATATGTGCCCTGAAAATTATTTTTCATTAGCACTCTCTGTTTGAAATAATGAAATAATTTATAATATACTTTTGTCTTTCATATAGTTCATCAATTTTTAAAAACGAATATTAAGTTTTCATTCATTTTACACAAATACATGGTGTAAATATATTGAAAAAAAATCCTTGATTTATATCTGTAAAAAATAAAATGAGAATCAATATTGTTGTTCTTGATTAAGTATTATTTTTCACTAATATATTAATTCGTTTTTTTTAAAAAATTATAACGCTAATGATGTTGTTATTTGAGGCTTATTGGGTTATACAATGATATGATGGAATTTCATCATTTATAACATAATGAGTATAAATTATAAAATGAAGTAAATGTACTAAGTGCCGCTTTTGTTCACTTAGAAAATGTAACAATTATGTGAATTTTATAATTATAGGTTTTATGCTAAATAATGGTTTCTTCTTAAGAAACTATAATTTTGAATATAATACTGGAAAATAAGGTATTTTGATATATTTATTGAGATAGACAAATATTATTATAAATGTTTTGAATTATGCTCTTTTACCATATTTACCTGCATTTCGTGAATTAATTAAAATATTAAATTAAACCATACGATGTTAAACATAACATATTTGTATATCCATATGATTTTACATGAGATGAAAAATGTAGAGTTTTATTTCGGTATACGATTATTATTTCCCCATACTAAAATTTTTTAAGATTATTGATAAGCACTGATCAATCATGGTTGACTCAAAAGATGTAGAGAGATTATTTTTGAAAGAAATATATTATAT
Source organism: Trichonephila inaurata madagascariensis (assembly GCA_019973955.1). Lineage (NCBI taxonomy): Eukaryota > Metazoa > Arthropoda > Arachnida > Araneae > Nephilidae > Trichonephila > Trichonephila inaurata. The sequence goes on along the minus strand of BMAV01016170.1, from coordinate 45,881 downwards.
ATATATTTTTGTGGATAAATGCATCAACAGGAAAGCCAGAAATTACAAAGGCTAATTTATAACTAATATCACAGTTGACATACTATACAATTCGTTTATAGGTACGCTGAATGAGTTCAGAGCTGATTTTCTAGTTTAGAATAAGGCACGAAACTCTTGTCATATGCCAGTAAAAATTCTTGCTTGTTGATAAGAGCATGTGTGTGTGAACATTAGAATTAGTGCCATGAAAGAGTTTCGCCTAAAATGACATAATCCTTGTTGTGGTTTGTTCCATTTAATTAAATGTAAATTTAAGTCTTTTTTCTCTCTCGAAAACTTGTCATCAAGAAGCAGTCCCCAAGTTTATAATCTTTCTATTGAAGATAGAAGGACATAATCTCAAAGCAAAAGATTAGTATAAAATGGCATGTTTCGTTTCCTAAATCAATACGCTGGATTCCACAGGATTAAGTCCGCATTTGACTTGTTTTGAATAGTAAAAAGCGTTCTAAGAGAATTTTGAGCTCGAATAAAAATAGTGAGAAAGTCTTTTCCATAGAAGAGGTTCAGAATTTAAACAGAAAAAACAATAGCACTGAAGTAGGAAAAGTTGCTGAGCTTTAAAATGATACCATTGAGAAAGGTACTCCAAAGGATTGATTCCAAAATGGAACCATGGGGACAGCTGTTTTCAAGATCACGTACAGATTAAAAAGAGTCAACCAACTTTAACTTGGTAGTTCTGGCTCTCAAAAGTTTTGAAACAAAGGAAGAGGGATTGATGGGAATTCTGGAAGCCCAGTGTTTTTCAAAAAGTAAAGAATATTAGGTCTTCACGCCTTTTCGAAATCACTTTTAAAGTCCAGAAAAACCAGAACTGTTGCTTCTCGCATGCATGCATCTGCGATGCTTTTTTCAACTTTAAAAATCATATTGATCTCTTCTAAGAAAGTTTTTCGTATGAAAGCACACAAACACAAGAACATTCGAATATTTTTCTTAGATAGGAAACTAGCTAATGACTCATGTTATCCAAATGGCATACTTAAGCTTTGCGTTTTGAAATAAGTATCTCATAAGCCTTTTACCAGATAAGGGAAAACCTTAATGTTTAAACAGTTTATGAAGAGAGTAGCAAACATAAAAGGAAACTCCTTTAAATTTTCAGACGTAATGATGTAATAGAAACTAGATCCGATCGCATATTTGGGTTTGGATTGGCAAATACTGTTACCTTCTCGTTTCAGAAGCTTAATTTAATTGTTGATGATGGGCAGTGGAAATTAGCAGGGGAAAATGTTTGTAAGAATATCATTAATTACCTCTCGTAATAATTTAATTCAGCTCCCATTTGGAATTTGAATATACCCATTATCTCCCCTTTCTTCATAAAAGTTTTCTATTCAAATGATTTTATTTTCCAAATGTTTTGACTATCAATTTTTGATAGGAATTCTTTCCAGGATTTATAAAGTTTTCTTCTAAAAATAACCGTATTGTATTCCTTGCTACGATCAAGGTATTTAGACTTGAAGTTTCCCTCATAAATGTATTGTAAGCACATTGAAACCTGTGTCTGGCATATTCGCCTTTTTTGTGTACAACCAAATCCTATGAACTTCCATACAATGGTGTGAAAATTGCGTTTTATGGTAAGAATTGATAAAATAGAGACCTGGAAAAGAATAGATCCAAAGTTTTCTGTTATGGTGTTTAAGAGGAAGATACTAGAGCAGGATTTGAGAGGATAAGGATAAGGAATATGGGAAGAACAAAACCATTCTTTGTGTTTTGTGTTAAAAAACAGGAAGTCTGTACTCATAAGGGAAAAAGGAAACTTCCAATTCAATCATCTTACTTTCAGATACATTCTATCTCAAAAATCCTGACAGAAAATTGTTTTCAAGTACCTTAAAATACGGCGTATAACGCGCACCTACTATATTTTCAAGCTGAAATTTTTAATTTTTAGGTATATTCATCGTGTAACGTGCATCCCCCTTTTTTACGAAGAAGAATTCTGAAATGTACGTGCGCAGTACTCTTATGTGTGTTCCGAAGTCATTTATTCCAAATATTATTCTAAACTTTGGAAAAAACAGTATACTTTTAGAATTGCCATCTTTTAAATTCATAAGGAAGGTGATTTCTTTTAAACTGTATTTCGGTATATGTAGAAATCTAATTTTTTTCTAAGTTCATCTTTTTTTATTTTTAATGCTTTCATTTTTATATCTGATGTATAACGCACACCCGTAAATTTCGATCTTATTTTTCTTGTGTTTAAAGGATGCGTTATAAGCCGGATTTTACGTTAGTCCTTTCCAATAATAGTAATTTTAATGTATACTTTAAAAAATAAGCAACAAACAGAAAATTGGTATTAAAATGGAAACAATTTGTTGAAATAGAACGAAATTTTAACAGGTTGTTGAACAGAAAAGGGACAATAGCGTGCAAAAAATAGTAGGAAAACAACACAATTAGTTTTCAAATAAGCAGTATAAAAGTAATTTTCCTAACTTGTGTGAAAAAAAAAGTTTTATTGCAAGTATTTATAAGTAGGGCGTGAGTCAATCTCTTTCCACTGAAGAAACAGGTTCTACAGGGACAATTCATGCTTAAACGTGATCAATTACACTTTGTGGGATGTGTGCTCATTCTCGAAAAAGACGTGTTGCCAAATCATTAAGGTTTGCACAGAATACGCGAAGACATCTTTCAAGAACATTCCAGATATGCTCTATTGGCGTCCATAAACATGACATCAAGATCCTTGACTGCCAGATATAGACAAACATATGGGTTGAAGATTGTATCTCAATAATTAACTACTGTCACAGAACCGGTACGAGAGACGAGGAGCTTAATTTGGCCACCGACTGTGATATCCTTATTCAAACCATGATATCGAGCTTCCAAACACAGATGACGGTACTCGCGGGTAGTTGTAAGCCTTGGATGTTCATTGCCAGGTTTTCATGACACTGCATGTTCGTTTTGACAAGCAGTTGAGGGCTACGGTAGCCGAGTGGTCAAGGTATCGGATCGAGGTTGGCCTTGTCACGAGTTCGAGCCCAGTGCCACTTAAGACCCGCCTTGTAGGGCAGCGATACACGTTAAATCTGTCGAGAGCTGAAACGTCCTCCCGTTGGTGTGGTAGTTAGGAGAGGAGGTGTTAGCTCAGGTGTCGTCCACGTCACTTGGCCATGGTTCAAAATTACGTGGTCCGTCGTCAAAAGCCCTCGTGTAGCTGAACAGTGCGACGTTAATATTCACTCACTCAAGCAGCTGAGGATCGAACGGTTGACATTTAAGACTCGCGCAATTTCCTAAGGTCGTTCCCAAGAACAGATCCATCCAGTTGCATACTAGCTATGTTTTCATTCAATTGCCGTCTAAAACTCATTTTTAGAAATTTGGAACAAAGAAATGAAGAAATATATATAAAAACGTAACATTCAATAGCTCAAAAAAAAAAAAAAAAAAAAAAAAAAAAAAACCCCAGGGAAAAAAAAAAGAAAAATATGGCGAATGCTGAAACGAGATTGCTTTTATATTTATCGCATTACACAGCTCTATGAGTAGTCTTGCAAATATTTTACTGCGGAACTACTTTCGCATTTCGTTGGAAGATACATATACAAATTTTACTGTTATGATGTTTCTTCTCGAGTTATGTTAATTTTACAATTTATTCCTTAATTTTGAGACACAGTGTAGTTTAAGCCACTGATTGCCTGAAAATCAGATTCACAACCTTCATTAGTTATAAAAAGATTATTAGAGTAAATAAAATTACATCGAGAAATGGGCTAAGTCGGAATTCAGATTTTTCTATCGACATCCACATTTTCACATATCAGCCTCTCATAAAACTTTATAAATATCAGAGTCAATATTTTTTGAATGTTTAAAATAATAGAAAGACAGGGGAAAAGCTGAAATATTATAATTTACGTTTAATATAACTTTATTGTAGTCAAAATTTTCGAAGCTAAAAAAAATTGAAAGATCTACAGTGCGTATACTGATGGAAGTTTTGATTTTCTCGGAGTTAATGTCGTGATATATTCTATAACTCAGCGTTTCTCAAACTGTGGGGAGCACCCCCCTAGGGTGGCGTGATAACCTTAGAAGGGGGGTGCGAGGATATTAAAAAGTCGAAAACAAAAGATTATTTAAAAAAGTTATTAATTTGCTGAAAGTAAACAACAAAATACATGCTGGCATAATAAAAAATAAAATACACATTTATACTAATATAATATACTTATAAATGTATCAGTACTTCACAATGTATTTTATAAGTAATTGAACAATATTAAGTTAAGAGCAAGTTTAATAACTACCAGTGACTCTATGGACTTGTGTCATATATACAATTATATACAAAAATTAACACTTATCTTGATAATTTATACGGTTCCTTAACTGCCTAGATTAAAAGTTATACGGTTCACTCTCCAATGCCACTGTTTTCTCATGTAGGCGCGCGTATGAGATGTATTGGAGGAGGGGAAGGGATGAAAGAGGAATAAAGAAGCAAATCCTCTGAAATATGTAAATCCTTCGCAAACACTGTCAAGTTAATGTTATTGCATTACAAAGCTTTCGGAATGATGCTATGGATAGAAGTTCACAGAAAAGATCGCATTTCAGAAAGACTTATATATACGTTCGGACCAATTAATACATTGGCTGACCAAGACATTTATATACGTCGGTGGGACTTTAGAGGTTAAAGTCGTACTGTAGCTTTAGCATCAAAGTATAGTATTACTGAATTCAATACATGGTTGTTGTATGGAGAAAGGGGGGGCGCGATGGAAATTATGACTGAAAATTGGGTCGCAAGAATCGAAAGTTTGAGAAGCACTGCTATAACTGATGGGAAACAAATGAGAGAGAGGCCTTTTATAATATTATAGCTCTTGGATCGTACATTCAATATTATTTTGCTAGATATTTTAGATGATGTATTGCGTATCAGATCTATATTTGTGAAGATTTAATTGAAATGAGAAGAGCAATTAAATATAATCAATTCTTAACATAATCAGTTTTCTCATAAAATAAGGACTTGAATAATTGTGTGTGTTAGAAAAAGTTTTATGGAAAGTTTTCCTTGATTCATTTCTAGGTTTATGGTTGAAAGGAATACGGTTAACCCTTTACCAGTGTCACCCGAATCCAGTTCGGGCAACTACTACGTGCCGTATTTGGGATGCCCGAACTTACTTTAGGCAGGAGAAAAATCAATGTTCCTATTTTGTGAAGCCCGAGCTGAGTTCTTTTCTACTTTAGGATACTTAATTTACTATTTTCCTAATAGATGGGAATTGTTGATAAAGTTGATCAACATCTTACAGACTACCCAGTTGCAAGAAAACGAAGTAAAAAAATATTACCAAAAGATATTTTTCCATCTCCTAGACCAGGCATTATATAATTCCTTCATTATGTATAATTCAGCAGAAGGTGCGAAAAATAATATGAACTACAGAATAGCAATTATCGAACAAAATAAGCCAAATGTTAAGCTACCAGGACTAGGGCGTCCTAGTGTAAACTTGCTGCTCCTCGCAGGTCGACATTTTCGAGAACGCTCTCCACCAACGGGAAAAAAAAATCTACTCCAGCCGTACAGTGTCTAACATGCTGTCGTAAAACCGATGAAAAAGGGAAGAGAATAAGATGTGAGACACGAGTTTATTGCAAAGAGTGCAATATGGGCTTGTGTGCGGTACCGTGTTTTGGGAAAAAGAAAAAAAAGATTTGTATCTGTAAAAGATTTGTAAAATATATGTATTGAAAATCATATTGTTGCGTTTTTATATTATATTATATTAGTCAAATTATATTTAACTTCAAAATTTTGTTTAATTTGCTGTAATTGAATAAGATGTGTGTGTAATCCATTACTTTGCTGTGTGTATGTAAAAATTGTTAATATAGTTGTGTTATATATATATTTCATTTAAAATTTTATTTGTGTAATAAAAAACCATTTTCTAACTTTTATAATAACATAAAGAACAAAATTAAACAGTCAAAATTTTTTTCCATTTTTGGTCCATTTTTCTGAAATATATGTCAAAGTTAAGGGGTTAATACTAGCTTCAGTATTATTATTCAAACGGTTTCACTTTTATGTTCTTCTGAGCAATTAAAAGATACCAGTGACTTCGTACACTCAATAGCACGGTGATTGTATCCAAGGATATTGAAGCATTTATTAAAAACACTCTAAGTCACATTGAATTTTTAAACTAGTTTGAGCAAGAATATGCTTATGAACTACAAAATGTATTTCAATAGCAATGTGTCTGAAATGTGTGGGCTGGAAGATCTTTAATATAAACCGAAATCTGCATAAGTTCATGTATTCATCAGATTCAGATTTCTGGATTTCGATTAAAGATGGTAATTAAAACATAAAATTACTGATATAATTTAAACCGTTTTTTATTAGAATTATAAGGATTTTCTTCTTTTGGTAAAGAAGAGTTCAATTTCGAGGATTTTATTTTTAATTCCGTCTCAGAGAGTTCAAACCGATTATGTTTAAAAGCATATTGAACTGAAACTTTTGATGCCAATTGCTTTGATATTACCAATGCCCAATTTGGTTTCGGTAGGGTTAATGTGCAATTAAATGAGCTTAATTTCTGAAGTTAATTTTTAGAAATTAATTTTTATATTTCTATACTTTCAATTAAATTAGCTTAAAGCTAAAACTACACGTAGAAATGATATAAAAACATATCATAAATATACCTTTCATAAATAGCTCATTGAAACAAAATTTAGAAACCCTAAAGAAAATAATAGAATCTAAAATTATCATTGAGTGTACAGGTGGTCCTGAATTCATGTTACAAATTTAAGGGTAGATACAGAACAATATATATATATATATATATATGAAAGAAATTTGTATAATATATCAAAAACCAGAAATAATAGATAATGAACATAACAAGAAATAACGTAATAAAAATATAAAACAAAACATGAAGATCGAATATATAGAAAAATACAAAAAAGGAACTATAAAAAAGGACCTAGCGAGTCAGAAAGCAATTTCGGACATAGGACCGAATAAGTGGGGTTAAACTAGATTGAAGGCGCCAATCTTCCCCCATTGCAATTCTGTAGGAAAAACAAATATATATACATATATAAAATTTTGAGATTTATAATAGTTTATTACGATAAACTTAAATATTTCATAGTTATAGTTATCACCATAATCTAATATTAGATACAATTACTTATTATTATTTTATTCATATTTATACTCTAGTGTTATTAAAGTTATGCTATAAATTGCAACTCTTATTAATTTTTATTTCCATTCTTTTTATACTTTTGTTAAGTGCTACATTTCAGCCGTTCACTTGATTTAAATCTGCATTAGGGTATAGAATCTGGCAATAACTTATTTATTGCACTCAGATTTAGCGCGGGCTTTGCATTTGTAAGTGCAATTTTTAGGTAAGTTACCTCTATCTTATAATGGATTTAGATATTCCTATCCATTATATATTTTCTATTGGTTTTTGCTCAGTGTTATTTACATAAAAGGGGGAAGGTTGGCTGGCCAAAAAACATGTTCAACCCCACTTTTATATAAATTATTTTATATAATAGCTGTCCTAAGTCAGTAATGTTTATAACACTGCAGCATCCATTTTATAATTTTTAATCTTGTTTATTCATATGTCCTTCATTGTGTGATTTTCCTACTGTCTATGTGTTTTTCGAATGTTATTGTTTGGATGTTACCTCTTGTTTGTAGAGAACTATATATATATATATATATATATATATATATATATATAAATATAAAACAATCATTTGTTGTATAGGAATGTATGACCGCAAGTGACGCGGTGAGTCGCAAATAGGGGAAATAAAAGGAAAGAGATATGGAGTTATTGGTTGCGTTGTCAGTAGGGGGCAGTAGATGTCTAGCTGCCGTTTAAAATGATGCATCTCAGTACTGCGAATGTATTATGCGCAGTTTCCTGATCAACGAATCCTGGATCACAGAATTTTTCAGCCATGTGCTCACTTATACAAATACCCCGTTTGGGGCGTGATGGATTGGGCATAGTGGACCAGTCCCTTCGCCACCCCAATCTCCCGATTATAGAGCTTAGATTAGTTTTTATGGGGACATCTGCAGAATCTTGTTTATGCGACTTCATATCAGATGGGGATCTCGTTTCTCGAATATTCAAAGCTGCTGCCCGTGTGCGTGAAATACCTGGCATCTTTGAACGTGCACACCAATCACTCTATCGGCGCAGTCAAGCCTGTATCGCTACTGGTATATGCAATTTTGAACAGTTATCGTAAAGATTACACTTGTCAACGATGCTTTTAATAAACACTTTGTCTTTCCTTTCGTTTCTTATTTTTTGTGTTTGTGCCTCACCGCGTCATTTGTATCCATACATTCCTATACAATAAATGAGTGTTACAATGTCCTGTATCAACTCTTAAAGTTTGTACCATGAATTAGCGACCACCCTGTATTTATAGTAAGCCATATTGTGTGAACAATTACGTTTCTATCATACTACTTGTATTTATTTAGAATATTTTATAATAATTGAATAATAAAAAAATTAAAATAATTTTGGTCAATCTTTTTTGCAATATCTGAACAATATTCGATGATTCTTTAGAAATTTCTTACTACTGGTGCATTATATAGAGAACAAGGAAATGTTTTTAGGAATACAGTTCAGCCTTTCAATTTTTAAATAAAATATGGTTTTTATCTGAGAAAAAATTGAAAAATTGTGTTTGAATTTTTGCTTTATTTTATGTGTCTCCCATTCCATTATTTTCAGCTGTGATAAATTTACCGATTTAAAAAATGAGGATCTATATTCTTCTACCATTTTCTTTGGAGTCATAAATTTTTTTTGGTAGACATATGACAGGAAAAGATTTGTTGCGGTAAGTTGAGTGAACAGACAGTTTTATTTCCAGAGCAATACCCCGAATAAAAATGTAACATTTAGACCAAGACATAGAATTCTGGCGCCAGTTTTATTAAAATCTTTATTTTTTTGTTAAACGGTGAAAATAAAACGAAGAAGGATCAAATATAAATGGGACCTTTTTAAAAAAATGGCAAGTAATTTTTATATTTTTTCCCCATAAGAGCCATGATAAATTATTTATAATTTAAATAATAGTTTAGCATTGATTTATCCTTCCTATGATGATTTACTTGGTACACAATACGAGAAATAAACACTCACAATAAGCACATATTATAAACACGTTTAATGAATAAAAAATTTAAATTTATTGAAATTTGGCTCAGATAGAATATCAACAACTTGGCAATGACACCTCTCTGAGGTCCCGAGTGTGTAAAAGAGAAAGATTTGGCGGAATAAACATAAGTGGGAAGATGTTGAACAATTGGCTCTCCTAATCATCGTCAGACACAATTTCATGATTTCTATTCTTCATGATCGATGAAAGTAGCTAACGAAATTTTATTTTAATTTTTGACGAAGTTAAAGTATGTCATTATTTCTTTGAAACAAAAGGATTTGGTGTAGAATGAGGCGCAAGATTGAAGTTGCTCCACCCAAAGTAAACAGTTAGTTGTTTGCTGCTAAAGAGTTCTTGCTACAATTTTTGGAGATCTCAAAGTATTTTCTATATGCCCGACTTGCAATTAAATGATGTATATGAAAGGAATTTTTGTATGAGGTTAGAGCACATCGGTTAAAAAGCTTAGTTCACAATTATGTATCTTATTCTCTTTCTCTATATAGTAAGGTTATCAATCGTCCTCCTTTTATAGGTTTTGTCCTTCCTCAAAAATGTCCTCCTACTTGTCCTCCTTTTTAATATTTTAAAACTTATCCGTTGATCTCTATATTCAAGATACGCCAGACACACAATGGAAAGATTTACCAAAGAAGTGCAAAATTTTTACCAAACATGTTTTCAATACGTGCCGAAGAATGGCGTAAAACTAATATCACAGGAAATAACAGTTTTCAATGGTGTATTTTGACACATTGTGAGTAAATTGGACATATATAGAAAACTGTGTTAAGTTTTTATCGAAAGAAATGCCTGATATTAAAATCGATGATAATTGTCTGTTTGAAGAAATTAGAAGTCTGAATGAATATTTAAAATTCTAATAAATTAGAACAATGGGCAAATCAACATGTTGAAGTTAATAAAAGATGGGTGGAAATATTTAACCATTTCAAAAACGAATACATTCCATATGAAAACTTAGTTATTCTTGTTAAATTTACGTTATGCTGCCCCAGAACTAACACAGCAGTTAAAAGAGATTTTTCGATTGGTAATGATTTTTGGACTAGTGAGAAAACAAGACTGAATGTGTTGATACTTTAGCTGCAGCACTTACTGTAAAATTCAATATGAAGAATATTCCTTACTCCAAAATTTCCGACATATTAGAAAATGATATATTGACAAAAAAATTTCATTCAATGGAAAAATATTCGTTTAAGTAAATGATTCAAAGGGATGCAAGCATAATTAGTGTATTTTTGTTTGAATTAATAAAATGTTTAATACACACTACTGGCCACTAGAATTGCTACAGCAAGAAGATGAAATGCTACAGACGTGAAATTTAAACGACAGAAAGAAGCTGTTGTGATATGCAAATGATTAGATTTTCAGAGCATTCGGACAAAGCAGGCACCGATAGCGACACCTACAATGTGTTTAAATGAGGAAATTGTACAGCCGCTTTCTCATACACGAAATGCATTTGGATGTTGTTATTTGGTGAAACGTAGTTGTGATGCTTCGTTTAAGCAGCAGAAATGCGTATCAGCACGTTTCCGACTTTGATAAATGTCGAATTGTAGTGTACCGAAATTGCAGTTTATCGTATTGCTGCTCGTGTAACTGTTAGCAGAATATGGAATCGATGGATTCAGGACGGTAATACAAAATTCCGTGCTGGATCTCAAAGGTCCCCTATCACTAGCAGAAAAAAAAGACAAGCATGCTACCCCCACGGCCTTAATGGATCGTGCAGTCACGTCACGAGCCCTGAGTCAAGAATTGCGGTCGTTTTCAAATCAACAAGTGTCTACACGAACAGTTCGACGACGTTTGCAGCAGCATGAACTCTCAGCTCGGAGACCATGGCTGCGGCTACCCTTGACGCTGCATCACAGACAGGAGCGTCTTCAATGGTATGATCAACGACGAACCTGGGCACACGAATGGCGAAAACTCATTTTTTCAGATGAATCCAGGTTCTGTTTACAGCATCAAGATGGTCGCATCCAGGATGTGGTGGCATTGTGGTGATCGCGCATTGACAGGGTGCATTCGTCATCGTTATACTGACCCATCACCTGGTGTGGTGGTAAGGGGTGCTATTGAATACACGTCTTGGTCATCTCTTGTTCTCATTGAAGGCACTTTGAACAGTGCATGTTATGTTTCTAAAATAATAGGGTAGGGGAAGCTCGCTGCAATAATTTTTCCTATTAATATCAATTAACTAATGGTGTGCTACGACTCGTGAATTTATCCTTTATTCGAGCCCAGCGAAACCCTACATTTCATAATGCATGACCACATGTTGCTGGTATTATACGGACCTTCCTTGATACGGAAAATATTCGGCTGTAACCCTGGCCTGCACGTTCACCAGATCTCTCGCCAATAGAAAAAATCTAGTCCATGGCTGCGAAGCAAATAGTGATTGTGGCATCATGTTGAAGCTGCATGTGAGCATTTGTACCGGTACATTTCATCCAATCTCTGTTTGAATCAATGCCCGGGCGTATAAGTGCTATTATTACTGCCAGAGGTGGTTGTTCTGGTTACTGACTGTTCTGGTTGGGGATCTATGCACTCAAATTTCTTGAAAATTTAATCATTTTCTAATTCCAGTATAATACATTTGTCCAATAAATATCATTTTATTATTTACATTTCTTTTTGGTGCAGTAATTTTAATGGCCAGTAATGTACGTTTACTTTGTAATTTTTCTTAAAATTCTCGTCCTCCTTTTCATTGTAAAAAAATTAATCGCCTTAGATATAGCGAATGCCAAGCAAGAAAAATTGAAGATATTTCGCTGAAAAACCATAGAAAACACATTTCTTTATTCAGACATAGCAACCATTTTCTTAGAGCCTTAAAAAAGAAAAAACTGCTGGAATGAGTAATATTTTCGTTCAATAACGAAGCAGATTTTAGCGCAATCATCTTTATTCATGTGACGTCCTAGTCACATGATAACTACGATCACATGATAAATGTAATCACATGTTTCCAGCCAATAAGTTTATGCTCTTTGTTTTTTGTTGCCAATTTTTGCTTTTTACAGAAAATTTTCCTGAAAAAAGTATATATTTATATGTATATCAACTATAATATCGCAAATAGGTTAACAAAATGGATTTGATATAAAAGTAAGAATATCTACATATAAGATCGAACACACAACAAATAAGATCGAAATTTACGAGTGCGCGTTATACGAAGGGTATAAAAATGATAGCTTTAAAAATAAAATTAAAAAAAACTGAGCATAAATAAATTAGACCTATGTAGAATGAAATATTGTTTATTTATTTATTTTTTAAAAATGATATTCCTTTTGAGAGTATGGGTGCGCGTTATACGCCAGATTTTACGGTACTTATTTATTTATCATTTGGCCGAAAGTAGAAATGAGTGTAGAAAGTTTTGGATGGATGAGGAATCATTTTGTTAGATGGTAATCCAGTTTATTGCACATTTAAACACAGACACAAGTAAACATCTTGACGACACTTAAAAAATAGCACAAAAAGACATACCCTCGTACTACATGACGAGGACAAGAAATAGGGCGAATTTTCCAGTCTCGGTCTTTATGTGAAGCGGTAACCGGAAGTTTCAAAATCCACATGACTTCCGTGGACGGAGCTTGTGATTGGTGAAAAAATATCGTACGATGATTCTTATGTAAGATTATTTTAAAAACGTGCACGCACGCACGCACATAAATTCTAAATACTTGAATATCTTTATCTTATAGTCAAATATGAAATTGTATCTAAATTTTTAATTTAGAATAACAAGTAGAAGTGTAAAGGAAATTTTGAATTGAATGGAGAATACATGATTGTACTAATTACGTGACTAATGAATTTAGCCCATTCATTTCTTATTCGTTTGAGCTCTTTCACCATACAGAATTTCATTGGAAACATCTCGCAATTCACTGTAAAGAATATGTAAGTCGTCCAAACTAAACATGTATACAAAATTTCAGCTCAATCGGTTGAAGACATCAGCTTCAAAATTGAGTTGCAAGATTCCTACCGAACAAATTACTTTAATTAATATCTTTTTAACTAATTATGATATCGTAATATAAATGGTCAAAACATGCATTGTCATCCAAACTAAACGCGCATACAAAATTTCATCTCAATCGGAAACCGGGAAGTGGATCAAATCTAACTTGCAAGATTTGATTACAGACCGATAGACAACGGGACAGGGGAAACTAAATAAAAGCTTGCAAAATAATTAGCAGTCCAATTCAAAGTGTCGTCATAGAAATCCTTGATCTAATAAATAATGAAAAGTAAAACAAAGGTATCTCAAAATTTAAATTAATATTCTCCTTCATTTTTGTTTTAAAAAGTTTACACAATGTTTTTCATGAAGCAACGGTTTTTCTTCACAGCATGTATTTTTGTTGATAATATTTAAATATTACCTATTTTTGCAACATATTCTTTTTTCCCTTTCTGTTTAACTAATGTTAGTAATATGAGCAATAATAAATTATATCATTTGCTTTCCCTTATTATTTATCAATTATATCCGCAAAACAGATAAAAATGTATTTTTTGAGAGATTTTAGCTATTTATGATCCATTAATTTATAAAATATCTTAAAAATTGTTTATTTTTCACTTTAACGGTCTATCCTTAGTTATTTCATAGAATACCTAGTTATTTCATAGAATAACTTGGTAAAGTATAAAAATTTTAATCTATTATGTACTTTAACTCTGACTTGTCTAGTTATTTCACGAAATACCTATATATAATTATTCTAAAAAAAAAAGAATTATACACTTTAAGGTAACATATAGATAAAATAGTCGAAACAATCAGTGCTTAAAGATATTCTGCTATCTGTGAAAGATATTATTATATAGCACCAAATGATCAAATCTGTTTAAGAAAGCAAATTTTAAAGTCAAAGCACATTAAAGATAATATTTGCCCAAATCGCTTTTCTGTTTTTCACATATAATGTGCTTTATGTATTTGAAATTTCAAAAAAAATGGAGCGTGGAATTATTATGTTAAACATGGACCACTGATTTTATGTTAATGGAAATAATTGTTTTTCTCTGAAGAGCTGAAATGTTTTTTAAAGTCATGAGAAGAAAAAGAAAAGAAAAGAAGAAAAAGAAAAAGAAAATAAAATGATAGTTTTTTACTGTTTTTTGAAGCTAAGAACTCTAAAATTTTTAAAAGGCTTATAGCGATTTTGAGACAAGCTACTTAAAAGTTAAGTAGGTCTTCATAAATTGAGTCATTATGTGAGAAAATATATATTGTAATAAAGTAAGCTAGTTTAAATAAATTGTCTAATGCTCTTCCTGAAGCTCTTAACTGCACATTATACTCTGTTCAAGGACGAAATATACCATTTATTCTGATCCATAAAAGTTTTGGTAGTTTTTGATTTTATGGAATAAAAAGATAATGTTTTTTTTATGAAAGTAATTTACTAAACGTTAAAGAGAAACTCATAAGATTTATGAAGAAATTTAGAGTCAAATCATTTTAAAATACTGAAAAATTAGCGGAACATGCACACACAGTTTTTGTTTTATAATGAATAACGTAGATGTAAAACTTATTCAGTCAGGAAGAAGAAACCATCACAATAAATGAGACAAATTCTAGCAAAAACTAATGATTCAATAAAACTGTAAAATGACCCGGAATTATATTTTTTACTTTCAATTTGAAAGAGGTATTTTAAAGCAATTTTTATTATTGGTTTTTAGTAATTTTTGCAATCTATTAAGAAAAAGTTTTTGCACGTAATTACGCATGAAAAAAAGGCAGTTTTTGATCAATATTATACTTAGCCTGACTTGTTCTACTCATACATCTACTTCATATAAAATTCAACGTATATAATTTAAAAAAAGCAGTACGTAGTTCCAAAAGTTTGAAGTAAATGAAATATACATGATTTGGTAAAATTATAAGTCATCACATTATTTGAAGGTTTTTTTTAAATGCTCCTAAAAAGAAGAGTTTTTTTTGGAGTATTAACTGTGTATAGTTTGAAAAACAAAGAAAATGTGTAATATTGAAGTTTTTTCGGATCAAGTGATTCATTACTGCTAAATTTCAAAATTTTTACGCAACAAAATGTTATTGATCTAATAGTTCCATTCTAAAATATCTATTTTTAACTTGAAACATAAAGCTTTTATTGATCCCATATAGAATAGGAAATACAAATTTCTTTTCTCTTTCTATTGGGAAACAATTTACTTAATTCTGATTTTTCTCAATGTTCTTTGTAAAATTTTCTTTTATTTTTGTAAATTAATTTTGAAAGTATATGATTTATTCTCTGTTTCTGTATCATCCTGCAATCCCACGTCCATTCCCATAGATATTTAAGCAAATATTAATGAGCTGAAATTGACAGCGCTTTTATTTTCTTAGAGTGAGAAAAAATGCTGCACTGGGCTATTGGTTCTAGACCTCGTAATTTTGAACCATGGTGAAGTGATGAGGACGAAACCTGAGCCGGCACCTCCCTCTTCTAACTTCCACACCCCGCTCGACTGATTTAATGTGCATCACCCCCCTCTACAAGGTGGGTGTTTTTTTGTTGTTGCCAGTGAGGCATTCTTGTAATCAGTACAGAGAAGGATATATTTCATAAAAATATATATTACATCCACAACTGTTGGCTTTACATGAATTTAATTTCAGAACAAAATGATTTTCGATTTCAAATAACATTTTTTATTTCACAATTTACTAAATATCAACTTTACTATCCACATCATTTTTGTATAAAGTTGTTTAATTATACCATTTATCACAAGCAAAGATTTAATGTTGATTTTTCTTTCTGAGAATCAAGTGAATTTATCCTGCTGAGTCAAAGAACTGCTTAAGTTCCTGGTATACATTTTGTGATTTTTCTACGAGCTCTGAAACTGCACAGGTTGGACAAAGCCTAGAATCCATAAATTGTATGATATAAATCACGGTAGCATTAGATGTATAATAACTAGAAATACTACATCGTTGTTTAACTTTTTTTTTCCAAGATGGATACCCTTAGCCTTCACATTGATATATATTAAGGTATCC
>BMAV01016170.1:0-19485 GCA_019973955.1 Trichonephila inaurata madagascariensis | reverse complement strand
TAAATGAAGATCAATATAATTTGAATCTCGTAGCCATAATACTAAAGATTTTTTTTTTGAAATTCTGTTATAAAATTAATTTTAAGTCCAAGTGCAAGAAAGAAACGAGTTATAAGATTATAATGAATTATTTAAAAAAAAAACACCTGTTACGTAACATCAAATTATAGCCGTAATGCATGTTCTTTCCATAGATTCCTGTGTTTTTCTCATAAAAGTTTTTCTCAATGGAAAAACTTCAGCTGCTTTCCTGTTAAATGTATAATTATAAAGGTATTAAAATGCCTTTTTTGACAATTAAATAGAAATATTATTTTCCAGTGCTATATTTATGTCTAATTATTCTCAGAATTTGTACTAAAAGTTTAACATTATAAAACATTCCATTTTAGAAGTTAAAGCAAGAAAAGTAATTTTTAAAAGTATTTGCATTTCACTATGATACATAAATAGATTCCTTTGGTTGTTTTTCCATGAATATCAAGGTACTATCAGAGAAATAATGTTTCTTTGTAAAAATAAATTAAGCAAGAGTATAACAAATCGTGTAACAAAAAGGAGAGATTTACGCTTATAGCTAGAAAATGTTGCCCCATTACTTACGCTCGTATTCCTTTTAAAAATATTTCTATGACGTCAAAAGTTAATTAGTTGCAAATATGCTACGGTTCTCAATTACCAACAAAACTTATTTGAAAGCTCTAAAATTGTCTCACGAAATTTTTTTATTACACTTCGACCATTCTGTTAATTGTGCAAAAACGGTGCTAAGAATTATAAAAATAATTCTCGAATTTAAGCAATTTCGGAATAATAGCATTAACTATAGAGCTTAGAAGAATTTTTCAATTTCCTCTTTGTGAAGAACCTAAAATATCATTATCATCAAAAAGCGAGGACCAAATCGTTATACGTCCAGCTGAAGATAAAACAGAAACTCCTAATTTAATTCAGAGGAGTGAGTGGGTTTCATTCTATTGCATTAATCTTTTCGACATTTCTAAATTACGCGTTACTGCATTCCAACTTCTTCGAAACAAAAAGTTCCAAGTATTTATTTTTAGAAGTAAGCGGAGGAGAAGATTCTCATTTGATCATTGAATGAAATGCATAATAGAATAAATAATAAACTTTAAAACTTTTCTCTGAAACACCCACAAAGATTTCAGAGATTATAAGGAAATCTTTTATGCATTTATTTTCTCCTTTTGAATAATGTTTTTATTCATATCAGAAAATAGTTTTTGGTCATACTTTTTGATAGGTATAGGCTTAAAAAAATCAAACTTTTAAAATATCTCGTAGTTTGATTTACAGGTCTAAAAATGGGACATTTCTCTGTTCCTTGTTATTTTTCCATGTCCGTCACTTTTTGATTTTCACTAGAAATAATAGGATTGCTTGGTTTTCAGATCAATTTTGAAAATTAATTCCTGAAGGATGTTATGAAATATTCTGATCAAATTTTAAACTATTGAAATTTGCATATGCTTAAAAAACAAAATTAAAGGGAAAATACTATTTAATTTTAAAGTTAAAATAATGCTCAGAAATTGTCTTCCATTCTGCTTTGAACATACAACTGTAATCGCAATTTAAGTTGTCCTAAAAGGCAATATAAATGCTTCGTGCTTGGAGTTAAAAATACAATACATTGATAAAGATATGTAAGTTGATGAGTCGGGAAATGCGTTTCCCCTAACGACTTTGGTCAGAGTTGTGTATGAAAGTCAAAACATAGAATGAGATATTAAAGATAAGATATAACACTGTGTTTTTCCACATAAGTACCAAGTACATTGAGACATTTGTCATACCGCTTAATAAGCTTCAAAAATAAGCTACAAGCCAGGAAAAACTCAGGGCTTTGCATACGGAAGAAGCGTTTAACAGCTATGGGCGAACGACAAAACCGCAGGTAAACCCTCAAGACACCGATACACCATTGGGTAGAGGTCGCCCGTGGTCAAGCCTATGGATTCGGAAAAGTGGCCAAGACTTCTCAGATCTAGCGTTCTGTTGTTGGATGACAATGCGTGACCTCACTCGGCGACGGCAATGCAAAACCATATCGTAACTCTTGGTTGGGAGCGCCTACAACATCCTCCATACAATCCTGATCGCGCACAAAGTGACTTTCATCTGTTTCCGGCTTTGAAGAAGAATCTAGCCGGAAGGCGCTTTCGAAGCAACGCTGAAGTCAAACAAGTCGTTAAATGCTTCATCCGTATGTAAAGCCCGGAGTTTTTTCTGGAGGGCTTTTGGAAGCTTATTAAACGGTATAACAAATGTCTCAATGTACTTGGCATTTATGTGGAAAAATAAAGTGATGTCTTATCTTTAATGCTTCGTTCTATGTTTTGACTTTCATACACAACTCTGACCACAGTCGACAGGGGAAACTAATTTTCCGACTAACTCTCGTATATATATATATGCATATGTTAATGCGAATGTACGTTTACATACCTACAGTGAAAATATCTATCTATATGTATAAAACCACAGTGCAACGACATTAATGTGCGAGTATATAAAGCATTTACGCATTTTTGTTCAAGGGTAAAGAACACAATGGAAAAACAGCTGATTTCGAATCAGATTTCGTTAAAGGTTAAAGCTTTTTAGCTTGGCATCTGGAGATGCAGATTTCAGCAACAGTATGTTTAGCAAGGTGCTCATGTAGAGATATTGCGAGAACTTATAGAAAATAGTGTATAAAGGGTGAAACGACAACCCACTGGCCTGCGGTTTGTCGGCTCCGAAGAAGTGATTTCGATGGAGAACAGATATCGTTAGGGATTGTTCACCGTAATCGAATCACTACAATGGTTAATTCAGCAGCAGCTACAACAATGACGATTTAGATGGCGTATTTCAACACACAGTACAGCGTTCACTGCTGAACCTGGCTCCCGAATTGTGTCCTTGTGCTGACTGTACGTCATCACCAATAGCGCATCTAATAGGGCAAGGAACATTAGCATTAGATAGCAGCAGGATTGAAGAAAGTAGCCGTTCACAGTCGTCCGGATACAAGGCAGTGGTGATATTATGGCGAAGACGGTGTTTTCATGGGGCATATCATGATTCATTATCCCCTTAGAACAATTTTAAACTTCTATATGTTATATAAACATTATTGGAGACCAGATACTCTCTTTCATGTCTACGTGGCCGGCTGGAGATGGCGTTTATCAACAGGATAATGAATTGCCGGTTTATCCTTTAGGCACTTTAGGCGGACGCCCAGGGGCCCAGATAAGCTGGACTTAACCAGGTTTTCTGGTAATAAATTTCGATACGCCAGTGTGAAGGAGGCCCTTAGACCTTTTGTGCCCAGGGTCCCCGAAATGAGCTTAAACCGGCACTGGGATAATGTACCATGTTACAAAGCCTAATCGTAGAGAATAATGGTAATGGGGCGCTGTTATCTCCCAATATGAGGCAATTACACGGATCAGTTGGCGAGTATCTATTACTTAAATTATATATATATAAAGTACTGATAATGTATATTTATAAAATGTTATCCCATTATATATATATATATATTTACTCATGCATTTGTAACCAGCTCAACGTTATTGGTTTGTTATAAGTTTTTTTTTGTGTATCGTGTGTATCTTTGAGATATGCTTCCCTTCTTATTTTCTGTTTATTATTCTACTTTAAAACAGATGACCCCATTTTGTTTTTGTTGGGTATTTTTTTAAAATTCAGTTTTTTATTTCTAGATAATAGACTTCTCTTCCTTCCAAAAGCAGTTTTTAAATTTTTTGCATAATTTTCATATTATTTTTGTACAAATTACAATGAATTTTTTTGAATTACTTTTATGAATAATTTTATCATTAAATACATTTCACCGTTCGCGAATGTTAATTACTTCTTACTAGTAAGATGGTTTAATACTTGTGCTGTTTTACTTTCTTAACGATTACAGTTTTCAAATTAATTTTGGCCATTTAAAATTTCTTACTTAATTTTAAATAAGAAGATTACTATTTTATACTATTATGTCAAGGATTTTATATCTTTAGAAGTTATTTCTAGCTTTTACTAAAAGCTTTTGAGTTTGCAGTTTCTCTTATTTTAGTCCAGTAATATAAGCAAAAAAAAAAAAAAAAGAAAAAGGGAAGGTTGATGCGTTGAAGAAATGCTTAACTCTACATTCTCTTAGTCCTAAATTTAAAAGTTTATAATTGTGCTACTGTGAACATTTTATGACCTGTACTGTCTATCTATATTCTTACATATTACTTACCATTAAGTTAGATTTACAGCTGTACATGATTTATTATTATATATAGAGAGTATTGGATAAACTATTTTAGAAAAAAGGCTGTGCTGTTTTAAGTCAATTCCGTTTAGTCTCACTATACAAATAATTAAACAAGAATACTAAATGAAACGTTTAGTGCTTTAAAAATTCAATGATTGAGAATGTTTTTCCTTTCTCAATATAATTTTTTTTGTCTTTTGAAATTAAAATCTTGGAAACTTAATGAGAAGATGAATATTTTAAATATGCACGAAGTCTCCTTCTAAAAATTTCTTTTTATTCGTTGGACATTCTCTGAATTATTTATTATAATGAAGAATATTTATATATTTTCGGACACATAATACAAGTTTTTCTAGTCGGTTCTCTTTTTAACCGGAAATCGATACGGCAAGAAAAGTTGCTTGCAGAATTGTGGTGAAATAATAAAAACAACACATTATTAAGCTTCGAGTATAAAGATAAGCATTTTAATTATCTGTAAATGTAAGCCAATTACGAAAAGTAATTGATGCAGCAAATGATTAGCAAGTTAAAACATTTTTAAAACAGCTTTTTTTGCTATGAAATGTAGCTTTTTTTTGTTCTGTTACATCTCATTATATGAACTATTAATTAAAACGAGCTGCGAAAGCAAGGAATTATTTTATTTCTTATTTTGGATTTTTAAGATTGTATTTCTGTTTATTTTTCTCCTTAATGATGTCTAAGGTCTAGTGAAAGTAATAAGAATAAAACGAATACAAACGCTTGTGAGCTTTACTCTTGCTTTTATTACGTCATTCTCATAGACTTTATATTATTTTATTTATTCTCCTTCATCCAGAAAGCTCTTTTTAGTCCCAGAAATTGTTTTTCAGTGAATAGGTAAAAAAAAATATGAAGCAAACTGTATCTTTAATTTTTTTTTATATAAATTTGTCCACAAAGAAGAAAAGAATAGATGCCACAGACAAGAAGTGAGACGATTTAAAACGAGACCACTTGTAGGACATATGGCTATTTGCTGTTTTTTTATTCATCTGCGTAGATAAAAAGAATCTGGATATAGGTTGAACTTTGTTGTATAGTCGCACATTGCATCTCTCTAAATTCTATATTTATAATTAATTCATCTTGTTAATTATTATTTTAAAAACTGAGATTTGTAAATGCGTTTGTGATGAATTAAAAAGTTGAGCTCCTTGTGACATATTTGGGAAATCAATAAAGTAATTTCTATACACACGGTTGAAAAGTCAAGAGGAGACAGTAATATGTAGAAATTAATATCACTCTAGATTTATACAAGGCTACTCGCAGCAGATTATATTATTTTGAATTGATTGATTGATTGATTGAATATTAACGTCGCACTGGTCAGCTACTCGAGGGCTTTTGGCGACGGACCACGTAATTTTGAACCATGGTCAAGTGACGTGGACGACACCTGAGCTGGCACCCCCTCTCCTAACTACCACACCACGCCAACGGGAGGACGTTTCAGCTCTCGACAGATTTAACGTGCATCTCTGCCCTACACGGCGGGTCTTTAGTGGTACTGGGCTCGAACTCGTGACAAGGCAAGCCACGGTCCGGTACCTATACCACTCGGCTACCGCGGCCATATATTATTTTGAAAAGCGGTAAATAGTGAAATAGTGAAGGAAATGGCACCGAGCAGGCATTTTACTCTCCATACTATATTTTGGGGGAACTCAGTTGAATTTAATCCCTAATATTGGATTCGACGATCTTGGGTAAAATGATTTCCCAATGTGCTTTAAGAGGACTTAGAGTCCCCATTCAAATATTAAACAAAGGCACTTCACTATTTTACAATAGAATTTTCAGTAGAACTAGGTTTAAAAGAAATAAACCACCTAGGCGAGTGTTTTAATTTTGATATTCTACTGCTATATATGTAAAGGATTATTATGCCTGTGAATACAGAGAAATTCACTCTCATTCAATAAAGTAAAATTCACCATCTTGTGATCTATTTAGGCAATGACACCAATGAATCTTACTTTAATTTAAGAATATCCATATCTTGGATGATCGTTAGACTATAAAGTTAAGTAATTTTGATTGATTTTAATGTTAAATAATAGTTTGATATTGATATTTATACCACGTTTTATTTATGATACTTTACATCAGGGGTGGGTAGACTTTTCCAGTGTTAGGGCTACTTCTAATTTTTGGTTGCGGTCTATCCAGTGGCGTAGGTGTAGTGATCTAAAAGAAAGTCTACAATACATTCGAACCTCCATTTTACTAACCTCTACTTTGCGAATTTTTCTATTTAGCGGACTTTTTTTGGAAGTAAGAAAATGTTACGATTTTCTTCGTAAAGTAGCCTCCAAATATCCAACTACATTTTCTATGTAAAGAAATTTTTCTCTTGTGGTTCGATTTTTCTTCTCTGTATTTTTAAAATATTTCTAGATCTTCATATGGGTATTAGGTCTTAGTGAAGGCGGTCACCCTAAAATGCCTTGGCGGTCCACCGGTCGATCGCGATCGACTTAATGCCCTTTCCGGCTTTACATTATGCATTAAGTAACATTTGAAATAAAAGCACTTTCTTTATATTATGTGCAATACAGATGGTCGTTCGCACTTTATAAAAACGATTTTGATAGATAATTTTTAGCTATAAATGCTGTATTTTTTGTGACGATTCTTCTGTCTGATAGCCATGGCTCTTAACAATAGCTCTAGCCCAAATATTCCATAAAAGTAAATTTTTTCTTTGTATTGTCAAGCCAATTTTACTCCATTTCTTTTGAACTATTTTCTAAAATCCGTTCAGTGTTCTTGAGTGCCTTTTTCCTAAAGATCGTTTTAATAAACCGAAAGAACAAAAGTTCATTGGAGAAGCGTCAGTAATTTTATACGTATTTCATCAAATGGGATACATTTTATTTCTGTTTCTGATTCTTTCTTTGCTAAATAAGCGACAGTAGACATAGACGTGTGACTAGAGGCTTTGTTCATATGAAGATCAATTTCATCAATGTCCTTTCCTTATAAAGCTAGAAATTCTCTTCAAAAATTGGCTTTAAAATGTTCGGTTAGTAGTAGAATTAATTAATTTTGGCTTTTTACTTGAAACTCTTTTGATTTTAAATGTGCAGTAGTTAGAAAATCCTGCAGCTATCACGAATCTCTTTGGGAACTGACGAAGCCATTTTGTACGGTCATTTCCTTCAGTTGAGCAACAGAAAAAATGATCTTTTATCACAGTCACTTAAATATACTCATACCTCATCGAGTGTTACCATAAATTTCCGTTTTTCACCAGCTGGGTGTTTTATATACTTTTCTTCAATTAATTTTTATTTCAGCAATACGTTTTCGGCAGAAGCAGATGAACTTTAAGTTTAAACATCCTTTTTTACTTTTAAATACTTAAAAATGAGTTTACTTACAGTTCCAGAAGACATTCCTAGTTTCAATACAATGAATCTTAGAGTCGGCGGATTTTCTTTTATAATCCGACTACTTTCTTGATAGTTGCATGCTTTCGAAGAGTCTTAGTATGAGGTTTCATGGTCATGTTTTCATTTTTAATTTTAATTACACGTTTTTTTCTTTTCAAATTTAATGTATCATAAATACCTTTGATTGAAATGCAATAACCGAGATTTTTAAACCACCTTTTGATTTTTTGATACGAATATTTCTCAACTGAAAGCGCAATTAGGTAACCTTCGAGCCATCTATCATTTTTTTAGGAACCATTTTTAAAAGAAATCTCTATTTTATATTCCAATTAAAATAAAACATGAACAGATGATTATTTTGAAGTTGCCAAAGCTTTATCTCAAAATACAAACGAGAAAATTAATTACAAAATCTTATTTTCAAAAAGCGGGAAGTAATTTTATGAATTCTGTTTGATATTTTTATGTCAAAAAAGCAAAAAATATACACAAATTTGTAATTGGTTTCCAATTTATGCGCAGTGTAAAGATAGGAAATCTTTAATATTCTTTTGATAAAGTAATTACATCGACATATTTTATTACTGGAATTTAGACAAATTAGAATTGAAAGCAGGGTTTCATTAGCAGAGATATTTTATAGGAACATGGATTGTTTTTTCATTATTTTTCCCGTTGTTATAATCGAGATCATTTCCTTGTTCTTGATCATTTTAATAACATGAACACATGATTTCATGAGATATTTAAGAGTAATTGTAAGTTCATATGACTCTTATGACATTTAATCTCGTTTTTCTTTATACCATTACAGAGTAGATAGGAAGGGAAAATATTTTTGAAGTAATTCAGAAGAAATGTTTCGGACAATTTCTAAGTTGTTTTTTTCATTATCGTATGAGTTAAATTTAAGAAAAATATGTTTTTCTTTAAAATATTTTAAGCTATTTTTCATTGAAATTTTTCTGATCACACTATGTATATTGATTAAATTTCTCTTTTTGTTATTATTGGCTTAATTGTGGCATATGTATTCACATGATAGGTTTTCTCACTCTTTATCAACATTTTAAAAATTTTAATCTTTTCAATTCATTTAATTGATATAAGATTAAAGAAGAAATGTTATTTCTTCTGTATTAATTTACGTTTTGTAAATTATTAAAAAACAGTATTTGAATAAATGATGAGATTTCAATCTCAAATTACGTGAAAAAATGTCGTTTAAGTTAAACGTAGAAAAGGGCTGTGACGCTATGAATATTCATCATTTGACCACTAGATGGCAGCATGGTTGAGTTGGTGATGTGACGAAATTCTGTGGAGCGTGTGGATTTTTCAGGTTAACTTCGCTACGCACTACAACATTAGATGCATACGATGGATTAGTACAATCAAGTGCAGTATGAAATAAATTATTCATCTTACGCGTAAAACAACTATGCCATCCGTAGTCACCCAAGTGAAAGAAGGCATAATCATCTGCTGCGGCTGAAAAGGTCATGTTGAATTTGTTCCTTGATATATAGGGATTATTTATGTTGGAGTGGATACCCGCTAAGGCCTTAAGGCTCAAGGTTATTGTGATGATTACACAGAACTTTTGAAGGAGAATTAAAAGCAAGCGACTGGAAGAATGTCACAGGGTGTGGTTTTGTTTCGTGATAAAACAAAGCCACATACTGCCGATGCAGTACAAGGCATTTTACATTTTTCCTGTTGGAGGGTAATGGTTCACCCTTCCAATAGTTCGGATCTTATAACCTTGCGATTATTATGTGTGTAGCACATTAAGGTCCTGAAAAAACTAATTCACCTTGGGTTGGCAATGCAGATAATATAAAAGAGTAATAATAGCACAAGCTTTCTTTCTTCTTATCACGGAAAATTGTATATCTTTCCCTTCAAAATTAGACATTAGCTAAATATAAATTAATCCAAAGATCTTTGTAAACTTCTATTGTCATCAGATTTAACTTTCATTCACATAAATTTTTCAGTTCCAATGTTTTAAGAAGGTAAACTCCCACAAAACAAAGGTAAAAACAAACAAACTAAGTAAGATACGTGAGTTATGCCAAAAGTTAAATATATTATCTCGAATTTAAGTGTCGTCATATTCTAAGTTATATGCATGAAAGGTTCCAACGTTGTTCGTAAGTTAGGAATTTTTTATGTTTTGGCACTATTGACAACACGAATTTCTACTCTGGATTGTTTTCAAGAACTATGTACTAGAAAAGAAAACATAGTTCAGTTGAGTTCTTTATATTTTAATATAAGTAATTTCATAAAATTAAGATAAGATGATATTCAGGAAGAAATGGAATATATATAAAAGGAATAAAACTAGCAACGATACTAAATGCTTAAGATTAGAGAAACTCACTATTATAACTACGAATGCTGAATTTTCGTACTAAGACAGTTGTAGATATCTTTATATATTTTCCATAACAAGAAAATCGACGAACCAAGAGGAGTTACCCGATTGTACTCCTTAATCCTCCTTGTAATTTCTTATGCAAATACATCTGGACAGAACTTGCAAATGATTAAAATTTAGTGTCCAAAGAAGGAAAAGCGGGAGTTTCAGCACATTGGAGTTGAGCATTTAGCAGGTGTACATAAGGAGTGATTCTCAATTTGATGGTCGAAATTTCTGTTGCATTTCGATTGCGATATCTTACGTCGGCTGTTATAATGCCTCGACGAAAGATTCGTGTACATTACGAGGAGATGCCAGAGTTCGAAAGGGGTCGTTAGATCGGATTGAAAGAAGCTGTCTGGATGAATCGAAGAGTTACTTGACATTTGGGCCGAAGTGATGTGGCGATTAGACGATACTGTCAAGAGTGGGTCGTAAACGTCAGTCATCAACGTCAGAACGACAGTGGTTAACCGGGAGCCTGAACAGAGAGGGAAGACAAAGCGATTTTCAGAGCAGATCTCACAGCACCAAATTCGTTGTAATCAACTATGCATTGTGTGGCCTGCACACGTATCCACCATGACTCTTCACAGATGACTGAGAGTGTGGAATTGCTCTCTGCGACCATTGCGTCACTTTTCTTGCACTCCTGTACACCGTAAAGTCCGACTAAAGTGGTGCCGGGCTCGATCAACATGGAACTGAGAGCTGAATGGGAACGTATAGTCTTTAGTGACGAGTCTCAATTCCAACTGTGTCTTGACGACAACCGCAAATGTACACGAAGACTTCCAAAAAGATGTGGGGATCCGGCTCTGACTTTCGCATGACACACAGGCTCACAACAGAGTGGTATGTTCTGGGGGTACTATCTGCTTTAATAGCCGGATCCCTTTGGTAGTCATTTCTGGCACACTGACAGCACAGTGGTATGTTGACTACACCCTATGACCGATTATGTTACCGTTATATTTGAGACACCCAGGACTTACTTTTCAATACGATAATGCCTAGCCGAACACGGCACGTGTTGATATGAATTGTTTTCTAGCTTGCCCTGCACTTCCTTGGCCAGCTAGATTGCTTTATCTCTCTCCCGTACAGCACCTTTGGAACGTTGTAGGAAGGTGATTTAGCCCTTCCGGAATGCTAAAAATATAGCCCAACAGTTGGAAAGCACGAAATTCCACAGGACAAGGAATTTTACAGGCTATGCCGCACCGTTTGATAGCTTACATCCAGGCCAGAGGAGGATCAATTCCTAATCAACTCCTCAGCAGAATATAAAAAAACATATTGAATTAACTAATATTCAAAATAGTACATATTTAGCATGAATTTCTCCTACTATATGATATAATTTTTAAACCTCATAGTGTTTCGTTTCATTCAATTTATAGATAATATATGCATTATATTGTTAAACAAACATTAACTTCTTTACAGAATTGAAGCTAAGGTACAGATACTCTAACACAGGGGTGGCCTACCTTTTTGGGAAGAGTTCCCCTTTCTGATGAAAAAACATTATGCGTGCCACCTTCAACTTTTCTAACAAATAAAAGAAATAGGATGAAAAACTGAAACAAATGTTACTTATAAGATTATGGTATTTTAACGCAAGTAGCATATTATTTTTGTGTGCAAGTCTATATATAAATAGTAGAAATTTAAAAATAATATAATAAACAAAGCAAAAGTACAAATTTTGGTTTTATTGTTAATTAACTTTTTACAGGTTCAATCAGTTAAGTTAGATGTAGCATAAAAATGAGCAACTTGAAGAATTTAACTCTAAATAATTATTTAACAGTCAGTACTCTTATTAGGCTTTTGAATTAGTAATTTTTTTTACCAAGTCATCTATATTAGATTAATCCTTGAAGATACAAATAAAATTAGGTTGTTTTAGGTGCATATCAGCTAATTTTGAGCGATACTTTGATTTTATGTTCAAAATAGAAATTTATCCACAAACATATGTTGATCCAAGTTTTGAGAATTTTTTTTTGTCTGAGACAACCACATTTATAAATAAAATTGCAAATAAAACTGCAATTTATTATTATCTTTTCAATTTTTTAAATTTTTCAGTAAGTCTTTGCGTACTATTGTTACAACTCCGCCGTACCACGGGTTGGACACCCTGCTCTAACGTATAATAAATGTAACGCTTACAATTCCAACTGTTATTAATGTTAATGAAAATTCAGATCGTTTTATAAAATCTATATTCACTATACTATATCATTTGTCAATCAGAAAAACATGGATGCATTGTACATGCATTGTACTTTTAAAAAATGGAAACAAAAGCACGAGACAATCTCATCCAGTTAATGGACAAAATTTTATTTTCACATTTAACAATCACATTGATAAAATTTTTATAAATTAGACGATGATGGATTTTCAACAAAATGAAATAAATAACAAAATGAAATTCTTTTGATGCATAAAGATTAAAAATGCATTATCATCTACTCAAATACAGTATTTTATACAGTATTAATTATTGAACAAAAAATACATCAGATCAGTCTTCAGACGATGAAAGGATATCACATACATTTTTGGGAACAAGCGGGACTACATCATACATTTATAGACCATAACATTTAAATAAAGAAGCCTCCTGCAATTTATAAAGCTTTATTTTCTCTGCAGGCAAAAGAACAGCGCAATATTCACAGCATGTCCGTTCGGTTTTGAATTCGGCTTCGTTGATGGAGCCTGAATTCCAGGATCGTGTATGGAATAATAGCGACTGCCAGAAAAATGGCTAACGCCAATATCTTTATTTCAGCGCAGAGGTAGGGACTGATACAAAAAGAAATTGCCATTCCAAACCACTGCAGTTGGTAATAAGTGCAAAATGGAGCTTGCCAGTCGTCCACAAATGTTGAAGCGAGGAATGCTGAAAATATAATTTAATTTTAGTTCCATGTTCTACTGAAAAAATGTACTGGTTATATAAAGCCTTTCTTCTTAGATTTAGAATATAATGTTATAGAAATAAATCTTAAAAATAAAGTTTAGAGAGTTAATAAAACTTTAAGGTTAATTTATATGCATATTCAAAAGAAAAATGTGAAAGGAAAACCAAAAAAAGAACTAATGGGTAATAAACAGGTATGATATTATGCAATACCTTAAAGTTGAAAATAATTGAATAAAAAATCATGATGATGGTATATTCATTTAAGTTTCGGGATAAATACAATGAAATGAAAAATACATATTCTTCTAAACGATGAATAAATATATTATTCATTTTTGCTACTTTTAAAAATAAACTGAAGATAAATGTATTTAATTATCTGAATTTGTTCAGTAGTTCTTGCCAGTTATTCAAATTGAAATTTTATGAAACCGTACTTCTTGAATTCAACTACTCATTTTAAATGTATGTGTTTGGGAGCTTTATTTGAATTGGTAAAAGACATCTCTTTTTAAAAATTCTGTTTTTATACTGTATTTTGGTATTTTAAAACCCTGTTTGACGCTTACTCATATTAAAAGAAGACTGTATTTTTACTGTCAAACTATATTTGCTTTCACTGTCATTTAAAGACAAATGCTATTTTTGTAGCATTTTAGAAAGAAATTTTTAGAATGTTTAAAATAGAAAATACTTATTATATTTTAAATATCTTCCCACAAATATTGATATAAATTACAATGTCATTCTTTGTGAATCCATAGTTCCTTAAAGAATATAAAGGGCAAAAATAATACTAATATTATTTATAATTTATCTAAGTTCAGTTATTCATGGATATGGCTGATAGTTATGAAATTCAGATTATGCGTATATTTATTTCTGTAATTTATGTATAATTAAGGAAATATGTAGAACTTTGTCGAACTTGAAATTTAAAAATAATTGAAATCTTTTATTTATGTAGGTAATAAATAAATAAATTGCAATTTTATAAAATTAAAATGGAAATTGCTAACCTAAGAATTTGGTAAAAAAGGTTTAATTTTACTGGTAATAAAAAATTAATTAATTTAAAAATTTAATCTGGTAATAAAATCTTTTTAATTGATAAATAATTGAAAAATAATAAGGAAATAATTTTAGAAGTTATCTTAGATTAAAATAGATTATTTTTATATTCAAAACTTTATCTTTTTCTTAAATGTTCCTGTTTTTATGTTTCTGTAATAAACTATATTGTATATTACAATCTAAATTAAAATTTTTCATTTGAACTCTTGTTTTAATACAATTTTTGTTTGAAAATCGATTTTATTATATTGAAAAATTCCTATTTATATTTAGATTAAAAAGAAGTTTTTGAAATTTGTTAAATACTAGAAGTATAATACATTGAAGTAATACAATTTTAAATTACATAATAAGATAAAGAGAATTTTGATGAAAAATCTTTTGAAATTAAATATATAAAAATCTATCTTGGTCAAGATTATTTGAATGAAGTTTATACATTGATAATAGTTTATTAATGTCACCTGAGCTGGTACATTAATGCTTCCACATCACACCAACTTTTTGAAAAAGTTGAAAATTTTTTACTGTTTAAAAATATTTTTAAATGGAAAGTTCTCAATATTTTAATGCGTAAAAAATTATCATGATTGTATTTCACGCATTTGATAAATTTATATAAGTGAATCAAATAAAAGTATGACACTTCAAGAGTAAAATCAATCTAGAACGTATGAATGTATTTATTTAAAAACGAAAAAAGACCGGAAAAAGGGCATTTTAATAAATTTGATTTTCAATACTTTGAGACAATCAATAAAAAATAACACTTAACTAATTTCTGCCTCAGAAAATTGAAATGGAGATATTGCATAATTAATTACAATTATTGCAAAGTTTAAATAATACATGTTTCTTATTTAAGCACCGAAAAATTCTATTCCAATTTCTAATTCTCAAGATATTTTTTGATAATAAAATAAAATATTTGTGTAATACTGATTACATATCAACGTGCATAAACATCATAACCTTTCTAAGAAGATTTTTATTTTATAGTCACGAAAATATTTGTAATTCTAAATAGAGCTTTTTGATACATAAATTTATTTAATTTTATGCAAACTGTAAAAGCGAAATAAGAGAATTTGATCAACATAATAAGAAATAAAAGGAAAAAAAATTGATAAGCTTTATAAAAAAAGAAATAAGTCATTATTATAATATAAAGCGAAATAAGCGAGAGTGTTTAAAAAACTCTAATGCTACTTTCTTGCGCGTATGACTAAAATGTTCAAATAAAATTTTATTGAATATTAGAATAAATTAATTTCAGCTCAATATGTGTTATACCTAAATATATTCCGTCTCACAAAATAAAACTTCAACTCTTCATTTTTGAAGATAAAACATAACATTCAGACTTCTAACTCTGACATACGAAATGATTGAAAGATAATAATAAGACAAACAAGAAAATTTTAATCCTTTAGTTTATCTTTCTAATAAAGTCGAATTTAATTGTTCCTGATGAATCAGCGGCTTTGTTGGTTCAGCTGGAGGCTATTGGAAGTGTCGTGTTTACCATTACACTTAACTCTTTCCTGGATTGAGCAGCTAAAGAAACAAGTTAATCGTTATAGCTCTTGGCTCTCTTCACAAGAGATTAAGATTGGAGAGGGGAATATCGATTGAATTTAATTCTTACGCGTATTATTTTCTGAGACCTTTAACTCAATTATCAGTATGAAAACTGCGCATTGACCATCCTAATAAAAGTTGTGACGTCAGAAAGACTAAGAACATAGATTTACAAAAGAAAACATAGAAAGATAAAAACATTCTGATGTTGAGAATGATTCGGGGATTTTTCAACTGCTCCTCAGTTATCTGTATTTGGAGCTAATTCATCTGTATCTGAAATACTTTATTTATACTTGATTCTGAATACTTTCTATTGCGTATGTTAGCCTGTGCATAATTTCCTAATAAGGTAAAAATCTTACTGAATATTTTTGATAAGAAATAAGTATCATCTTAGTCCCAATTTATTAAGCCTTGTTTTAATCGATTGCTGTGTTAAGGAAAACTTTCCTTTGGCCCATGTATGAATGAATTTATTTCCAGTTTTTTTATCAGCAGTTTGTTTTGTCAAACACTGGATGGCTGATAACAAAGAATAACATTTGTACGGAAAGGGAAAATATGTAAATCAATAATTCTACTAAAAAACTGAGATTCTACTGAGTTCCTGCAATTTTGTCATTTAGTGTGCTTGGGCATATATTTTATTGAGTACTTTCAATTTATTGGCAATTAGTAAATTTTTAATCAGACGGGAGCACACAAATTTAAGTTTAACAAATGATTGTGTTTTAGGAATCTATAGATATGAAAATTGCTCTTTTGCAACACATTATTCCCAATTTCTCTTACGTAGAGAAGAATTTTTCAGTTATCCCACTTTTGTGTAGTGGGAATTGTTAATTATTCTAGTGGGAAGAATTAAGTTTACGAAATACTTTTGAACTGCATGAAGAATTGAAGTTTTACGATACAGTAATACCTCGAACTTACGTGATAAGTGGGGTTGAGGGATAACCGCGTAAGTCGGAGTATAAATTCGCTTATAAATACATATAAATTATTTTTAGTTAGGGAAGATGAAACAAAATAATAATTTAGGAAAAAAAATGTTTAATAAAATCTGAGATAACGCAAATAAAAAATCGCAAATCGAAGTTATTTTGATGTGCAGAAGGTTTTATAAAGTCTAATAAGTATTCTGCCAGCTCAAAAACTTTTTTTCTTGCAAAACTTTCGTCGTATATCCTAAAATTTTTTTATATTCTCTGTTTTTTGAAAAAAATATGCTGTTCGTTGGAGTCTATATTTTCTAAAAATTTGTAACTCTTTTTCACTTAAACTGAGGCCTTCTGTCTAATTCTAACAGTCATTCGATCTCCTGATTGAAGTCTCATGTTCTTTAATGTCTTGCGCATACATTTCTGTGAGCTCATCAACTTTCGGCTCCTGATTGTGGGATTGCTTCTACAGTTTTGAATGTCATCACCATAATCTTCTAAATTTATTTGCTTGACAATTTATTCAATTCCATTAACAACTTCATCAGTCTGACACTGATTACTCCTAAGTTTCAGCTACGAAAAAAAGAACAGTTTTTCCAGACGCCATTTAAAGCTTTTTGTGTGTAATCAAGTTGTATAATGCTCAAACAAAAGATGAAAGCAGAGATTTGAAAATCGCGTAACTCTAGCAACGTAAGTTGAGGTATTACAGTATACATATTTATAATGAATGGTACTTATTACTATGTGTTTAATAAATGTTTCCTGGTTTTTAGTTGGTTTGAATCAACATTTCACTAAAACTACAAGAAAAACATTAACGACAGACTTTAATTTAAATGGAGTATTTCATCAGAATTAGCATTTAGTTTTCTAATTTCCACATCAAGCAATGAAAAGGCTTATGCGGGAGGATCTGTTCAATTTAACACATTGTAATTGCATTTAATCCTCACAACGTTTATTGGAGGAAACACAGACTTTGAACCAGGATTATTCCGGGTGTATTTTGGACGAACTTTATTAGCCAATCGCCAGTTATAAAAGCATTTGTCCTTTAAGGTATCGGACTACGTTCCGAACCGTGATTTTAAAAAAGCACGTAAATGGATAATTTTCGGGATATTTAGTGTCACTTAGATTAGAATACACGCATAAAATATTTTAAAGACATTTTGACAATTTTTTTTATTTAAATACAATATTTTCGCAAAAAATGTACTTATAATAACTTTTTTTCAAAATGTTCTCCTTTTATAAAAAATGCTTCTAAAATAATAATATTTTGCTTATATAAAGTAAAGACTTCTCCAGAAAGTCTCAACTAGGGTTTTTGAAAAATTCACATTATTTTCAGAGTTACAACCAATTGAAATAATTATCGGGGCTTTTTACTTAAAATTTCTCCCCTCTGTGGTCGTAAAACACGAGAAAACCCACTTCTAAGTTATGTATTTCAAAAATTTTAGTTGAGCTTTTGTACAGATGTCTGAGCTATATACGTGCAAAATATTATTATATAATAGAAGCATTTTTCACAAAAGGAGAATATTTTGAAAATGGGTCATTCTATGTTCATTTTTTTGTCAAAATATTGTACTTAAATAAATTTTTATTGTAATACTATTCTTAAAACAATTTTATATACATTTTCTAATCTAAGTACACTAAATATCATAAATATTATCCATGTATACGCTTTTGCGAATTCACGGCTCCGAACGTAGTCGGATACCTTAACGACTGTTATAGAGGACTGTCATCAAAGGTTTAAAAAAGGAGGAAAAAGAAATAATCTCTCATTTCATTTGGGTGGATTTGAGGGAAAAAAATAAAGATTTTTTAGAAGAGATATAGATTTATAAAAAATCAGTTGAAAATAAACACAGAAATTTTATTCCATGGTTTAGTTTAATTTAATGAAATATTTTTTTATTAAGCTTACGCTTAAACATTGGTTTCTGAAAATAATAGTTCCTATTTTTCTTACATTCACAATAAATTAAACAGTTTAGTAACGATTTAAAAGACGTATGTAATTACATTTTGAAGAAAACCATTCTAACAACAGAGTTTACTTCAAAAGTGAAAGAAAAAAGCATTTGTCAGCACAACATAAACCTTAATTATACGTAGCAAACCCTGATTTTCTCTCAAACCATCAATTATGTCTCTGCAGAGCATTTGTTATGGTTCTTCAAGCAAATAGGAACAATAATTTTATCTCTTTTTTTACTGAATTCTTTTAATCACTGCTGAATATGCAGATTTTAGTTTGAGATAATTATTAAGAACTAAATTCTTATAGAGTTAAACATTTGAATCATCTTATTTTTTTAAACATCTTGGTTTTTTAAATTTTAAATTTTTTCTTTGATTTTTAGAAGTATTATATAATATTTCGAAAAACATTATATACAACGTATGTATAACATTTCTACTTAAAATTCCGAATATAAGAGGCATATAGTGCATAAGGCACTTGCATATCGTAAGTAAATGTAGGTAATTTCTTTTTTACCAATTCAGTTCTCTAATTATTTATATTTAAAAAAATAACAAGCATAAAATAGGAATAACATCAGTGAAGAATAAAAGGAAATAACTAATAACAAACTTAAAAAAATATGATTTTACTGCATTATGAATCCTAAAAATACAGAAAATTCTTAACAAAATGTAGAATTATCGATTTCAGATTTCGAAGAATTACAACCTTCTACTGAGCAAAATAAAAAAAAAAACATGAAGTATTTTATAGATGTATAAAATACGAAGTGTTTTCCCCCTGGAAA
>BMAV01016168.1:0-21863 GCA_019973955.1 Trichonephila inaurata madagascariensis | reverse complement strand
GCCCGGGCAGACTCAGATGCAACATCGTCATCTGATCGTCGTTTTAAAGATTATTTAGAACTAAAAAAAAAAACGTTAAAGACTTTAAAAAAAAGGTAAGTAAAAAAGGTTTATTAATTGTTTACATGAAGAATATTTATTGTTAAATCTTAGACAAAAAAAAATTAGTCAATTTGGGTAAGTGCATTTCATTCAATAAATTGTACTGTATGTATCTCATCAAACGATGTATAGTTGTTGAGTCATTTAGAAAAAAAAAAATTTCTATCTCTAATTGAAAATTGTACTTTATTATTATTTAAATTTCAGTAATTGCGTGAACGATAAGTCAACTAAAATAATAAAATTCCGGGAAAAAAAAATTAATACATAATTTTTTTAAATTTCCCCTTGTTGAGTATTTACGCTTTTTTAAAATTTCTTCTAAATATTCAATTACTTTCTGATTCCTTTTTTCTTTTTAAAAAACGAATTATATTGGTTTTATAAAACAGAATATGATATTTGATGATTATTTTTTTATTCGTTGTGAAAAAAAAAAAAACACTTAAATTTTTTTAAATAAAAAAAAAAAATGATGCTTTTTCAATTTTTAAACATCTTTTGGTGTCATAATTTAACTTTTGATATTCCTAAACATAAACCACTGTGTTTTAAATAAATTTTCATTAATTTGTAATATTCACATGGTATTTTTTTTAGATGACATTTAAATTAATTTCACTTTATTTAAAAATTTGATTTTTTATATTTGTCTTCTGCTACTAAGGTATAAAGTATACTGCCATTATAAACTTGTATTATATGTATGTAAAATCAATAAAGTATAATGAAAAAAATCCGCTCTTTAAATATAGATGAATATACATCATATACGTAATATGAAACTTTTACAGAATTTGTAAATATTAATGAACTTCGAAATATTAATAGGTAAAAAGTTAACTCTAAGACTAATTTAGTAAATCATAAAACTAAAATTAGTTGTAGGGTTGTAAAAGGAAAATGTATGTAGTTCTTACTTAGAGATTGGTTTAAAATATTTTTTAAGGTTTTAAAAATTTTTGGATACATATATTTTTCCCAATTAAATTGAAAAAAAGCACACAAACAAAATACAAGTTAAATTAAATAAATGCAAGCGTAAGAAATTAACAGGCTGTGTGGGTTTATAGACTCGGGAAATTTTAAATTTAATTTGGGAAAATAAGAGAAAGAAAGATTAAATACACTGGTGTGCAAAACTTAAGCAACAATGTAAAAATTAAGCAGATAGCCATGAAATTGCAGAAAAAGGAGGTCGGAGTCAGTAGAGGGAACACGTAAGTCAGTAGAAACGCAAAGTATGCAAATATCAGGAACAAAACGTCAGAAGCGATGTGAGCGTACCAAAAACCCCGTGATGTCGGGGCGCGCTGCTCAACAGTAGAATGAAATGAAGGACGGAGACGCAATTACCATATTCGCTGAAGTGCCAGTGAGTCAGTTCGTGAAAATGGGTAGAAGAAATCACCTGGGACTTCACACGTGGAAGAATGATCGGAAAGCTGGATGAGGGCGTACTGTCACCAGTGTAGCTGCAGAGTTCGGAATCAACAAAATGTCGTTTCGCGCGCTTGGAAAGCGTTCCAAACCACAGGTACAGCTGTTAGAAAGGTTGGTGTGGCCCCCCGAGGACGACAACTGCAGGGGATGACCGATATATCATCCTGCAGGCGAAAAAGTTCGACAACAGTCAGCAAGCGCATTGCTCAGAAACTCTGTACAGCAACAGGTCGACAAGTGTAGGGGTTTTTACTGTGGCCAGACGCCTTCACAAAGGGGCCTGTTCCCCCGCCGCCCCGAACGCTGCCCCCCGTTGAAAGATGGCCACCGAAGCCCCCGTTTACAGTGGGCCCCGAGAACACAAAAACTGGACAACTGATAAATGGAGTCGTGCTCTTTATGGATGAAGTCGGTTCAGTACCAGAAGCGATTCTCAACGCTTTTTTGATTTGGAGAGAGATCGGACCCGGTTTTATCCCAGTAACATCAAGGAAAACATCGTTACGGTGGTCCTGGAGTTCTTGTCTTGGTTGGCATTATGCTGAACGGCGGAACTGGAGCTTCCCTTTTTTCGACAGAGGGTCTGTAACCGGGGATCGCTATTGTGGGGGAGGTACTTTTTCCCCCATCTGCATCTTTTACGAGGTGCCATTGGCCCAGACTTCATCTTTATGGATGACAATGCACTGCCACACCCCCTCTTGCTGTTGAGGAGCTGCTGGAAATTTAAGATATCACTCGAATGGATTGGCCAGCGTGCTCCCCAGATTTAAATCCCCTCGAACATGTGTGGGATGCTTTGGGGAGACGTATTGCCACACGCTCCCCATCATCCGGAGTACAACCAACAACTCAAACAGATGTTGATTGAGGAATGGGCACTCCTACCTCAAGAAATGTTGCACCAGCTGGTTCTGAGTATGCGGAGACGGTTTCAAGCAACCATTGTAGTAAAGGGAGGGCATATACCATATTAAGGAACATCTGCTTGTTGTTCTTCCTGTTGGATAGACAATCATGAGTCACGATACTATGCGTTCAATAAAGCTTGTTTTTGTTTGATTCATACCGTATGCGTTGTATTCCTTTTTCAGCGCCGATTCTTTTTGTCATCCTTTACGTACATAATACTCTCCTTCATTTCAGAATTTCATGTCTCTCCCGATGATTTTTCGTGAAGTTATGGCAATAAACCCACCTGTTGCTTAAGTTTTGCACACCAGTGTAACTATGCATAACCTTTAATTAAACCCCTTCCTGGCTTTCCCTGAGCTGAGCACGGCCATGCGAAACGTACTATCCTGTTTCATCCCGAGTGTGGTTCGGGCACTGCGAAAATGTACACTGTACAATTGGTCTTTCTTGAAATATTTCACATGTGCTTTTTATGGTTTTGAATGCTTTTGCTCATTGTTCTAGGCACGGATAAAAAAATTGACATTTTTTTTTATCGATAATCCCGAAATAAAATGACCCTAAAAGGGGAGGGGGGGATTAATTCTTTTTTTAAAATCAAAATAACTGCTTTAAATTTACTACAGAAACAAATAAAATGTTGGTATAAAAAATTAAATGAAATAAGTATATTTATGACTTTTGAAAACTTTTAGAATAAAAGATTATGTCGCAATCGGATTGCATTAATATTATAATTATGTTTTTTTATCTTTTTTAATGTTATAGAAAATGAAAAACTGGCGATCTAAAAATCTTTTTTATTATGCAGTTTTGTAAAATTGTTTGCGTCAAATTTGGATTCCCAAATGTTCGAAACAATTTTTTTTTCAGTCAGCAGAACATGACTAATTCCACAAAGATCGTGATTCTTTTATCGTTGTGTATGTTAACTGTATTTGAATGACTCATTTATGTATGCTAACTGTACTTGAATGACTCATTGTGTATATAGACCAGTAATTTTCAACCTGTCTGCAGCCCAATTTTTTTAAAAAAAATATTTATTATAGCCTGATAAAAAAATAAAATCCGGAATGGAATCATTTTGCAACTTATTTGCTTAAATTCGGGGTTTCAGCCTTAACAAATATAAAAAGGAAAAAAAGATGGGAACTTTTAAATGCTCATGATGAAATGAGAGAAGTTATAATTTTTACGATCAAATATAAACGAAATTATCAAAAATCAACTGGCTCAAATTTCGCATTAAATGTATTCCTATATTTAATTTGTAATTAATTAATAAACATTTTGTTTTTTTGTTTATTTTACAGTGAAAGTTATTATCATAAACTATTTTGCATAGTGAGTAGTATGCAAAAGGCAATTTACAGATTAGTAAAATTCGTTTAAACTTATTTTATTGCTATGGTGCCAAATTTTGAAATTACTAAAAAGTTACGGCAACTACAATTAAAAAAGATTGAGAATCACTGATATGTTATTGTAATTTAAACATGTATCTACATAAAAAAAAAATAATAATAATGTACCATGTTTTTATAACGTATTAAAAAGTATGTTTTTTTCACATTTTGATGCATTGTCATCCACTTCTGAGCTATGGTCCAAATATCAAGTCCCTAGCTCATCGGGAAGTATTTTAAAATCAATTACAAAATTCCACCCGGACAGATATACAAGAAAACGAGTTAATAAAACTTGGTAAAGAGAGAAAAGCGCATCTTTTCCGATAAGAGGGGAGCAGTCATGCGAGTCTCTCTCGATTAAGACAAAACAATTTTTTTACAGTTGTTACCCCAAGCAAGCCCTGTCTCAATACTACCTCGTAGTGTGTAGACAGTTTCTGTCCGTCAGATTTTTCTGCTATGAATCTCGAATAGCATGTAAAGTATATTTGCTGACACATCAAAAATTAGATTTTTTAAATCTCGTCAGTTTTAGAAGAAACGTTACGTCTCTGTCATGCTCTCATATTTGTATAACTCAATGTGAATCACATATATGCATATATCATGTTACGTAAAATTTATTGCAAGCCGGCGCGTACAACACCCGAGGAGTTAATTTTTGCACATTTCTTCTAATACAATACACACATTTTTATGAGAAAGAATTAGTTTTGATATATCATTGAGCTACTTTAAATATTATTTTAAGGTATGTTTTTCTAAGTGTATGCGTAGAATAGGGTTTCACCATCTATTGTTCCGTAAACTTCCCTTGTGAATTAATTTTTCTCGGGAAAAAAAACATTTCACATTTATTCATTCTTGCTTGGTGAATTGAGTAATTTAGATTTATTACAAAAGAAATGCAATTTACATCATAAAAAAAGAACTCGACTTTGGTGCGAAAACACGATAAAAAATTCCCAATAAAATAATATTTATAATTACATAAAAATGCCTTTCTTTTATTTTTATTTTTTTGGTGCATCAAATGAAATATTTTACATATTTTTGTTCCATTTATTGAAAAAAGGTTTTATTTTTAGTTCTGAATATTCTATGAATAAATACATTCCTGGTTAATACTTACGTTTATCCTTCATAGCTGCATGTATTTCATAAAATAGTTCATTGTTCTACGTAGCTGTGTTTCTTTGGAGATTTTTAATGTTATTTAAAGTCGCAGTTATTCAGTCGCCATGATTATTTTAGCATAAATCATATAGAATATTTATACATTGATCGTATTTACAGTCCACTTAGTACGAAATCGTACAGTAATTAGGTTGTTATTTCATGCTATATTTTGATCATTTTTATTTCGTATTTTGACGTTAAGGGTACTTTTAATCATTTTAGCAAATTCTAGAATTTTAAAATAAAATACTTTCGAACCTTAATAAAATATTTTGATGTATAGAAATTTTGAGAAGAGAAACGGTTATTCAAGATAGATTTCTTTATGTAATGTATATATATGAACGTTTTTATGACTATTGTTAATAAGCGATATCTTTCATTTTTAAAGTTACATGCAGATTTTCTTATAATTACCGGTAAAACAAATGTTTGTTCAATTAAATAATCTTGAAATGGGATAATTTTTTTGTCTGCCTATAACTATAAATATTCTGTATATATAATTGGTAAAAAAAAAAAATACAAACATCAAACTTTAGTACATTTAACTTTTGATCTGATAATGAATCAATAAGATGCAATTTATATTACAATAATTACAGATGTACATTAAACTTTTAAAAACACATTTCAAGAAATGAACTTTTAGCGATAAAGTCGAAGATGATTTTGTTTATTTTCCTTTTTACATGAATCTAAATCTATAATGAATGTAATTTTATTAGTATGTGCTGAGAATTTATATGTTTTATATAGGAAGAAGCTTCAAGAAAAGCAAATTTTCCTGAGTAATGAAAACACCTTACGCAACAAAGGAAAATATAAACCATACTTTTTAAAATTTTGTTTGTATTAAAAGTTCTGCATAAATCTCACATAAAAAAAATTGTTAGGTAGCATTATTACTGATTTTAATTACTTGTTTTATAATACTATGCAAATTTATCTTTGGCTCGTTCTAAAATATTCATAATTTTCTCCAATAATAATAACTTTTAAATATTAAAATAATTTTTCAGCTATTCCTTAGATTATTTTCAGCAATTTTCAAGGTTTTTGGATAAACTATATTTAAAATTAAATTTAAAAAATAATAACTGAAAGAGATTAATTTCATGAAAATGTGTACATATTTAAAATTAAATCACACACATGATTTTGCACACATGACTTTGCATTTGTTCTTTACATTTTATCATAAAAACATTTTGGGGAAGTAAATAAGGTTCTAAAAAGAAAATCAATTATAATAATGAAGACGCATGTGCATAAACATGTTTTCTGCAGTTCCGCTGTTGCCCAATTTTCAATTAAGAGACCTGCTGCTGAGTGCTCCTCAAGTTACAGAGCTCTCGCAAATAAAATCAGTTGAATCTATTTCTATCTCAGCCTTCCATCCGTTTCGAAATCTGTTTTTGTTCTGCGACTCACAACTGGTTATGTTTATGAGTAACATTTCAACATACTTGGGAGGCAAATAAATGGGTATAAAATGCTTTAATGGTTTACTGTTATTTATGTTTTTTTAGGTTTTAACTTTTTCAATTGCAAAATTCTTCTTAAAAGTTAGATGGGTTGAGAAAAAAAAAGTTTCTTAAATTTATCTCTTGTTCTATTATAGTTATTATTTAAGAAATTTTTTAAAAAATTATAGTAAATATGCAACCAATATAGCTGGTTTTGATAAATTAGTGGAAGAGAGTCAAGCCAAACAGATAAATTTTTTTTGTAAGGAAATGCTTGACTGATCTTTATTAACGTCGTATTTAAAAGCAACACACGCATGCACAGTACAATTTTGAGCCACGGTTGACGATAACAATACATCTGAGACTGTATCACAATCTCCAAATTTCCTCACTACTCAAACGTGAGAACTTTGACACGCACATATAGCCATGACAGCACATATCATTTAGCCAGGACAGATTCACCAAGGATTGCGAAGGACTTTGAGTGTCATTAGGACTCAGAAGTCAAACTCGATTGGAACCTCACCGGCAACTATAATC
Organism: Trichonephila inaurata madagascariensis; assembly: GCA_019973955.1. Classification (NCBI taxonomy): domain Eukaryota; kingdom Metazoa; phylum Arthropoda; class Arachnida; order Araneae; family Nephilidae; genus Trichonephila; species Trichonephila inaurata. The sequence continues at coordinate 14,797 of BMAV01016168.1, read as the reverse complement.
ACTAAACTATCCCCCGGCCATTTTAGGAAAAGCGTCAAGCATATTTGCATTGATGTAACTGAGAATATTAGGGCCTCCCTCCGAAGTCAGATTTTGGGTCCCCAGCCGGATCTTACAAAGCAGCGGTTGCCAAATTTTTTGACCTCACGGACCAGTAAATTCATAAATTAAATCCCGCGGACCACTAATAGGATTTTTTAAGTGTTAAATATATGTATAAAAAAAATTGGTCTCTAAGAACACATAACTATTAATTGTAACCAAATTACGAAAGTTTTATTAATAAACCATAATAAAATAAACAAAAAAAAACTGTAAAAACGAAACAATTAAAAAATGGTTTAAGTATATCGAACTCTTAGCATTATACATTTCTTGTGTGATGGATGTTCCTGCTTACTTGAAATAAGATTATGGAAATTTGGATCCAATGTTGTTACTGCATTTATATTTCAAGCTCGAATCGGTACTGTGTTTTGATGGCTGTGACAGATCAAAAGGCCTTTTCACATAAATAAGATGTGGAGAATTGAATCAGAATTTTCATTGCCTGTTCACTAAGAAAAGGGTATTCACTTTTTATGGAAAACCAAAACTGAGATTTTGATAAGGATAAATGAAATTTTTAAAAATGAGAGTTTCTTCGGTCAATAGGTTGATGAGGTTTCTCTTAGATGCATACTTAAATTATTATCCTGAATTTTCACTGGAAACGGATATATTATTCCGTTATTCTACGAAGTAGCGTTTTTATAACTTTTCAGTTTTATTATGAATTTAATTATGTTTTAAAGCATCTTAAAACATAACTTAACGTGATGGGTAAGTATATACCACACATTTTCCTGGGGACCAGCGAAATTTTCTCGCGGACCACTAGTGATCCACGAACCACCACTTTGGGGACCTCTGTTACAAGGATTTCAAAGCCATAACATACTCTGGGGCCTTAGAATCCTGGATTTTCCCTCACTACGATGCGAAGGGTGTACTTTACGCACTGTATATTTGCTATGAGGTGGGTTTTTCATTTTTCGAAACTATCAATAAAATAAAGCTAGATCTCGTAAGATTATGATTTCAGATTTAATGTACTTAATTATTATAAGTTTAATGTATTTCAAACAACGGTACATTGCCTTTCAAAAATATTTAAATTTTTAATTACAGATATGTATTTTTTAAAGTTTTATGTTCTACATTACTATTAAGAGACAAAACCACTGTTATTCGACCCTATTTCACTGAATAAATCAATCACAAGGTTACATATCATTATATCGTCATTCATTCAGTGAAAAAATTTTCTGAAGTTACTTTAAAAATATATCACAAAAATAAGAAAATAAGTTATTGAAGTAGAATGAATCCCTCACATATAAAAAGAAGATTGTTGTTATAAACAATTTTTGGGGCATATTACAGCTAATTTGCATTTCAAGTTAATGTCGGGTTGATATTTTAATAACAAATTAATTAATAAATATTTATGTGTTCTCTTCATCTTTGTTAATTCGGGGTTTTATTTTAATTTCGTGTCAGAATCTATTTTTTTGCATTCTAAGACACAAAATTGGATTAAATGGATTCAATTTTGTTACAAAAAATGCTTATATTCATTCAGAAATTTCTTATTTTTTTCAAAATGTGGAATATATAAGGTTATCCGTAACAATGTTTTTGAGCTTTATAGAAATTTTATTTTGCAACGGTCTAAACCATAGAATCGTAACGGTGATTAACGCTCCCTTGTGGGCGTTTGAGACTTTCAGGGGAGAGGGCAGTAAAAGACACAGAGAAATTAGGGGTGTTGAGATGGCGCGGAGGGGCTTCGACAGATTAACCAAATATAGTCCAAGAAAGACCAAAAAACATGCTGATTATATACTAACAAAAGTAAACTTTAATACTGGTTACCTTATGTTGATTGTATGTATTATAAATCCTTTCTATCAGGTGTAAGAAAATTCACATATTTCGGTATTTCGGGAAATGGATGAAAAACTTCAAGAATTACATTTAGATCTACTTTAAATTGAATGATATAGTAAACTTTAATTTCTGTATTTACGTGTTGTCTTTGCCAGTAAGCAGTAGGAAAATTGTTTTCGTTGACTGCATTTCATTACGTATATTATCCAAGAAATATAATTAAATATATAAACCAGAAATTAACGTGTGATTCTTTAAAAGCTGAAACTGTAATTTTTTTTTTTTATTTTGAAAGAAATAGTTTTTTTTATTGTGAATTACTTCGTTCGCGCTGAACGAGTTCTCAATTTATCTCTCAACGTTACACATGCGCTGCACGCGTCCAACTAATTTTTCCACTGTTTCAAACACGTGTATCGCGTTCACAAGGAATTGTTTCTTTTACTAATAAATGACAACAGTAGACTGATTGATAAAGATTAGAATACAATATTTCAGGAGAATTACTGCTTCATTTTTATTTCTGAAATGGCGTCAGTTTCAGGCTTACAGAAACTAAAGGCAAGTGAGATGTCAAGTGGCAACCACAATGTGTAAATCATGTAAATATACAAATGCATTCTCAAAAAAAATTATTTTTAGTGCTAAATATTTTAATTATTATTTATTATTTTTCATTATTTATTATTTGTGATTTATTATTTCGATTATTTGATAAGGGTTAAATAACAAGCACACTTAACTCACGTTTCTGAAAAAAAACACTCCTTTCCAGTACGAAATTTTTAAAAGAATCGTGCCTTAAATGAAGTTAAAAAATAATAATAAAATAAACCACTGGAGGAAAATCCGAACGGCGAAAACTCAATTACATAATATAATGTTTTTTTTCTCTCTCTATTTAAAAGTTTTTCGTGATGCTGTAAAAAATTTATTATGTACTACAGAAACAACGCCAAGGTTTCAAGATAATTCGCCAAGTTGGCAAGTCCGATTTCTCATGTGTAGTACTCTCTTAAATGACACCAATATCCTTCATTTCATATAATGGTGCCAAAACGGTTCAGATAGTACATTAGGGCAAGCTGTCGCAGAAAGATATCGCGAAGATTACCTTGACTGGAATTGTTGAGAAGAGAGAAATTGCTTCATTCGAAGACTTATGAACAATCAACGTAACTAAATACTCAACCACACGCACACACTTATAAAGCAAGCACTATTAAAGGTTTATTGAAGAATATAGTTAAATTAAACTTACTATTAATTTTCTTTAGATCTTGATGGTTAAAATGGTTTTAAAACCATTTCCCTGAATTTAATCACACGAATTGCATTTATTTTTCTCTTTCCATGAGAAAAAAATTTAAAAATTATTCAGAGACCTTTACACTTCGAAAATTATACAATTCTGTATAATTTTTTTCTATCTAAAGGGGAATAAAAGCACATGATTGTTTACTTCAGAAAAACTACATTATTTGCATTTCCAAAAATTTTAATAAAAAGCAAATATACATGATGCAGAAGCTTTTTATGGCTCAAAGAGGTAAAAAAACATATTTAGATGTTAGTTTTTGTGTTTTTAAAAAATCTAACTCTTCCTTTACAAATATAGTCAAATTGTTACTTGATTTTCAATTTATAATTACTTGGTTTTTTGGCTAATATCGACTTAAAAGTTCTTTTGTGGGTTTTAACTGTAACATAATTATTATTTGATTGTTTTTAAGGCTTTGATATCAATATTTTGCCCTAATTCTTATATAATGGCTCCCCCTCCATACTTTATTTGCTTAAATGTGTGGCTATGAAAGAAGAGGGAAATAGAGATTATTTTTTATGCTTCTGTATAGAAACCAAATTTTGTTACATCTGTAGGAGAAAATAAAAGGAAGATGCCCAAAAATTTAAACAAAAAGCGTGATTTAATTATTTGCATTCAAACTGTCGCTTGTACAGAAATGTAGAAATGTATGAATTACTGAAAACTTCACACCTCCTCAAAAGAAACAGTAATATTTTAATGTTACGCATACACACATATACCTATATATTCATATATATATATATATATATATATATATATTCTTAATAGATATTCATATCAGTTTACTCTAGTCATGTTCTCGTGAAAATAAAATGGCAAATAAAGTTTCAGAGAAAAATTAAAAATTATTTCACATTAAATGCAAAGAAGGATAATTCTAGTGTTGAGAATTTGTAAATTATACTTCGAGGGCATTTATTCAGCAAAAAAGAAAATAATTTTGAAAAGTAATTGTTGCATTAATAGTAAAAGATAATATAATGCAAGATATTAAATTCTTAAAGAAATAATAGAAATATATTAGCTTATAACTGATTTTAAACAAGATTAAGAAATAGGTGTTGAAATAGGATTTTATATAGAGTGTAGCAAAGGAAAAAGTTATTTTTCTATGTTTCCTTATGTTTCATTTATGTTGCCATTCGTTAGAAAATAAATAATAAACTTTTCTGTGCAATGTATCTTAGTGAAAGAATATTCTTTTTCTAATATATTATCTCAGGGGACATTGTTCTTGTATGTTATTCCAGAAGTACATTATTCTTCTGTTATATTCTTAATGTAATATTAATTTTATACTCTTTTTTTTCTAAACAAAAATTGTAAAAAAAAGAAAAATATTAATAATTAAGATAAGAATTAATGGGATACGTATAAATAACCTCCATCAAATCTTAGGTCGTTAAAGAGTTTCTAGAAGCTAAAGAATTATTTGAAAGACTATTAATCAGAGAGAGATTGCTATGTTTTCATTTTCAACAATTTATTGTTAAATTTTTTAAAAATGAAAAACTGAAATGCCTTAAAGCACAGTTTTTATATTTTTACTCCAATTTATTCACAAACGAATATTTTTCTGAATATATCTCTTTCGAATTCATTTTTTTTTTTAAAAAAAAATTTGCGTTCATTTATTCTCGGATTCTGCTTGGAAACATAAACGCAGTCTAACGAAAGTACTTTAAAGTAGATGGCGCTGTATGTCTGTCATCTCAGCAAAAGATTTCTAACTGTTCCTCGTTCACTATCCGGCATCAAGAGGCCATTGTTGGATATTGGATATTTTCTCTCTCTCTTAAGCGTCACACAAACTTCTCTGAGGTAAATCTTTGTTGTGACTTTTTTTTTTTTGTTACTTAATGAAACGCGATGAGAACTGCATTGTTCATTATTGAAATATTTTAAACTAAACACCTATTGGGAATTCTCTCGCTTTTAGATTAATCTATCACTATCACTTGGAGGTTTTGAGATCATCGTACGTCATCCCTATTCAGCATTTTAGCACGCTTTTTAAAGATATTTTTTGTGCCTTTTTCTCAAAGTTTAGCATTTTTATATTCATTTGGAAATTCATGCGTTTAAAGACATATAATCTTAAAATTCCTGGGTTATTCTTTTTTTTTTTTTCCTTTTCTCGCGAATGATGTTTTGTGATCGGAAGAATTTTTTTTAAAATTGATTTAAGAAAAAGAAATTAGAAGACTGCTTGTTTGTATTTTTTCCTGAGAATTGCAAAGTTTCCTACAAAGAGTTTTAACACTTCTGTTTAGCTAATGAATAATAATGAATTGGCATGCGTAATCCTAAATCGCCATCTTTCACCTTTAGTCACAGTTATGAATAATGAAGGGAACGTCTAGAAAAATCGATTGTCTTACAGAAGCGAACACCTGTTGCCTAAGGATTTTATGAAAACCGAAGAACGAAAATCTTTAGGATTGAGTAAAAGAGATATGGATTTTTTTTTATTTTGTGAAATATTTGTAGATTTATGGAGTCCTTTGATTTTCCGGGCTCTTATCTCCTGTTGGGGTTTTTTGAGTGACTGTGATAGTTCCACAAACTTGCTCTTTTGTATTGAAAATACTCAAAAATGAAATAAATCTTTTAAGATAAATAACTGTTTGCTAAAAAATTTGAAATTTATTGTTTTATCAGGTTTAATAGTTATAGTATTAAATAATAAAATGTTTTATTTTTTTAAAAATGATCTATAAATTATATATATATATATTTTTTTTTTGTGTGTTTATATGGTTTAGTATAATTGTCCAACATCACATTGTAATAAGTATTTCGATTATGTTCTAAGATTTCATATAAAACATCAACTTGAAAAGAGCAGCTCATTATTTTTATGTAATTCAGCTTCTTACTTTTAAAAACGAAAAATATTTTGCAAAAAGACCCTTTTTAAAAGATATCTAAAAAAGTATTCATTTTCAGTTTTTTAATTGAAAACTGTCTTTAATGCGATTTTTTTAAACATGATATTTTAGATTTCTAAAATTTTTGAATGGTTTTAAGTTTGGTGTGAAATATTGTTTATGATTTTTTGGTTTTTTTTGAGGGTCAAAATATGAAATCAAACTACAAATTTTTAGCCACCAAGGGGTTAGTAATAAATTTTCTTAATCCCCCGTTAAAATTTAAAGGGCAGTTCAACAATGTCGACGCCTTTCGTATACATTTATTTCCATATCTGTACATGTATTTTCTTTGGTGGCTAAAACGGGTTTTCTTTGAAAAAACTTGCAAAAAAACATTTACTATCCATTCGTCTCCCATTTTAGTTTTGTATTGCATATTGTTTTTTCAAAATCAAACATTCCTTTTAAAAAGCTGGAAAGCAATTTTAAAAAGAATGAAAACATTTAAAAAGATATAATTTAAATTCACATTCTATTACTATAGATTTTAAACTTTTAATTATTAGTGAAATTTTTTAAGTGATCACTATGAAACTCATATTGAAAGTATTGTTTTTGGAATGCTACTTGTATTATGTAAAAATTGCCCTTTTCTACATAATCCTTTATGACTCAATAAAATATTTTTAATATCGAGGGGAAGGAATCCTTAAAACACTGTCAATAATTTTATTCTTTCTAAACCTTCGGAATAATTTTGGACGGCAGTTCACAAAAAAGATTTAACTTCGGAAACACGTCATATACGTTTGAGGTCAATTAACACACTGGCAAAAGCCGTTTATATATTTGGGGGGCTTAGAGGTTAAAGTCATTTGTGGGTTTTAATCATAGTATTATTGAATTTAATACATCGTTATTGTATTTAGGGGGGGATGCAAATTATGATTGCATAGTAGGTCGCAAACATTGAAAGTTTGAGAAGCTCTGCTTTACTCTCTTGAGGGCTGAAATATTTCTTTCACTATCTGCTAAGCGATGGTACGTTCGTTGTAACTTTTTTTTTCTCTTTTTTTCACACTCCAATTTTTAGCACCCGCAAATCTTTTGCGCCGCACAGTGGGCAGTTTTCCCAATCTGGCGCACGGAAATTATTTTATGGCTTTAAAGTCTTCAATATGATCTAAAACCATAGAAATTAATGTAAATTGGGTATTCTTTTTCTGTTTTTTACTAACAAATAAGGTTAATAGGGTCTTAACTAATTTATGTCAAGTTTGAATTTGATCAAGAATAAATTATTGCTAAGTGGAACTAGTTTTTGAACAAGGATTTAAGGATATTAACGGAAGCAAAAATTTACACGTGGGAGAATATATACAAGAAATAGTGTGGCAAGTTAAAAAAATTGAATTTAATAATTGTTAAAGATTAAACAAATGCAATCAATCATAATATTGTACATATACAATAAAGGAGATAATAGGTAGTGTTTTAAAGGACGCGGCACCCTTTGAGCATTTTTTTTACTTATGTATTTAAAAATTTTACATTTTAGCATTTCATACAATATTTATTCAAGAAAATGATACGAGATAAAATTTTTCACATATTATTCACACAATTTTACAAATTTAATTTCTTTTAAGAAATTTGGAAATTTTTAAAATTTTGCTCTTTTTGTGTTAATTAATTTTTTTGACATGAAATTTTTGTAATATTTCTGAGGATGTTTTAAATACCTTTGGGGTCGATTTTACAATACCTTAATTAGTTTTGGAGAAAAAAATAATAAAATGTTGACATATATATACCGTAAAATCCGACGTATAACGCGCACTTTGAACACAAAAAATAAGATCGAAAATTAAGGGTGCGCGTTATACGCCGGGTATAAAAACGATAGCTTTAAAAATAACAAAAAGGATGGGGATAAAAAAAAATTACTTCTAGATGTATCGAAACATTGTTTATTTAAAAGAAACGACTTGCCTTATGAACAAGAGCCGTTGTAGTTCTAGAAGTATACTATTTTTTCAGAAGTGTGGGATAATACCTCGAAGAAATATTTCAAAACATAAAAGTCAATGTATTTTTATTTCAGATTTCTTCGTTAAAAAGGGGGTGTGCGTTATACGGCGAATATACATATAAATCAAAAAATTTAGCTTGAATGTAAGGGTGCGCGTTATACGCCGGATTTTACGGTATATATATATATATATATATATATATATATATATGCTAAAATTCAACCAAAAGCCTAATATTTCCCACATTTAATTTTTTTAGAAATAGAAGTATTCAATTTGCAGTAAAATGGATCCCTAATTTTGTTACATGCATTACATATAAGATACAGAGAAAAATGGAAGTGATTGGTAAATAACTGGGAGAAGTGGTATTTTGAATGTAAAAAAATACAAACCGAGAAAAAACAATTTAAAGTTTATAATTTTGAAAAAAATAATTATTATATATAAGTTTAAATAAACATAAAATACCACACTAAAATATTAGCAAGTATTTTCCTTAAAAATAATAAAATATAACATAAATCTTATCCCCGACAACCACGCATCATTCGACTCGACGAAGAACTTTTCATTTCTATGGCGCTTCATCCATTTTCCCCTACAAACGAGCAGAAATTTTTAACAATTTTTCTAAATTTTAATTGCTGTTGTTCCTCATATTTATCAAAGTCCGTTGCAGTTCTAACTAAACTCAAAACAGCATAAGTTTTGCGCTAGTATCTTGCTCTTCCTTCCATACATTGAATAAGGCACGCCGAGTAATGCCAACGCTGAGAAAAAAATCATAACTTTGGGAGTGCAGGTAGTAGCAGCTAAATTTGGTATTAATTTAAAGGTCTGTATCTACTCTATTTGACTTAAGTGTTACTGTGATCAATCCGTGTCAATCCCAAAAGTTCTACTCCAATAAACACAAGAAACCGACATATGATAGTAGGAGTTACATGCTGTGCTAAATGTTATGTTTTTACAATTTTTATTCAAACTTGAACCTAATTTGAAAGTCAAATCAAGAAATTACTTACCCATGACATGTATTTAAAAAACCCCGCTTATACTACAAAATCTTTTTCAGACGAAACGATTGAACTTTTTACTAGAAAATGACGCTCACAAGTGTTTCTTGCAGCAAAAAGAAACCCTATCTAAGCCGCTGATTGTAGAATATTTCCATTCGCGTTCTGGCGAAAACTGTTTACCACACGGCTAGGAATCCTATGAGGACCATAAATAGTGGGTTGTTTTTTTTATTTCGCTCAATTTCATTTTTGGACTTTCCGAGCGCTAGATTGGGAAAACTGTCCACTGTGCCCCGTAGGCGCGTGCCTAAGCGAAAAAGCGACCTTGGCTTTCGGAGGAATCTGCTGAGTTCTTCCATGACGGCCCTCTAAAAAAGCAGAAAGGCTGAGCGATGCAGATATGTCTTAAAAATAACGAATAGAAACTAAGTTTCTGGTTGATTATTATTAATAATGCTAAGTTATTGTTTGATTATTATTATTAGTAGTTTTAAAGCTTTATGAGATATATCTTCTTACACTTTTCTCCAGAAAGAACTGCGAAATGGCTTAAATATGTAGAAATTCACAATTAGTAACTACCAATATCTTTGTTTATATTTCAGGAAACTTAAAAATTTCAGTTTATAGAAATCATGAAATTAAGTTAATTTTTTAAATGTTTTGAAAAATTAAAGCTTCATTAGTGGAGGTCAGCTCTTAACAAAAAAATAAATTCTTCTTAAAAGGTATTTTTTTTCAATCGGTTAGGAAATGTTTAACGCAAAGAAGGAGAAGATGTTTCAATTTCAAAGCTTTTATATTAGCAAGACGTGCAGTGACTAACATACAGTCGTGGATCGTAGGGAGGGGGGCAGGATTCCAAGGGGCCCAAAGCCAGACTGACACCAAATACGTATTTAACCAATTGGGGCCCAAAATCTGACTTTGCTGGAAGCCCCTAATATTCTTCGTTCGCATACATACATTGATCAAAGCTATTAGCTTAAAAAATTGCACAATCGCATTGAAATTATTGAAAAGAAATACATAATTTTTAACGGATAAAGATTTGTAAGGAAATTACGTACAAGACTTTCTTAATTTATGTTCGAGAATCAGACAGTGAATAAATGAAATATTTTGTTAAACAAGTTTCTGCAACTATATTGTATGAATTAAAGGAAGTAACAATCTTAATTATTAGATTTTTTCAGATTGCAAAAATGCTACTCAACTTTTATATTTTCTTGTGGTTTCTGATGGAATTTTATTTCTTTTTCAGAAAAGTTCTCAGAGAGAGAGAGTAATAAGTTTTTTTTTTCATTTTCTGGTAGAAAGAATGGCTGAAGGAGGAGAGGAGGATCCTTTGAAAAAACAGCAGAGCGTTTTTGTAAGTATTCCTTTATGTATAGCTTAATTTTGCAAAAAAAATATTTTCTTCAAACAGTTTTTTGTTATAATCGCAAAGTTACTGAACTTTAGAATTAGGAAGAAAGAAGAAAAATATAGATCTTAAATGTTTTATGCGATTCTGTTGCCATTTCTTGGAGTGAAATGTAAGTAAATATAGATAGGTGGCCTTTTGTGAACTTTTCTGGCTTTAAAAAAAAATCCTTTTCTACAGAATTCCTATATTAATTAGGTACTACCATATGGTTCATATTTTAAAAAAGGTTAAATACTTCTTTATAATTTTTTATTCATTTATATCGATCAACATACGATGCTAAGCCTACTATGTATTAACTTGCATATGCCTTTTTGGGAACACATTTTGTGTATTTCTGATTAGGCTTAAGTTTAGTGCCTTTCTGAGTTCTCGCAAAGCCTTATATAATGTATAAATATATATTAGACAATTGTTATGGAGTAAATGGGTAATAGACAATAATTTTAAAAATAAATAGATATAAGAGATATAGTTATTCAATATACATAAATAATTCAAGTGCAAGATAAAAATATCAAAATTATTAAGTCTTGTTTCTCTGATTGTTATTAATACCTTTTTATCATAACTGACTCTTTTTTTTGTAATATTATTTAGAATTTGTAAGATTACATGCCAGTTTCTCTTACATCAAGCATATCACACTTGCGCTCAATATGTAATACGTATGTTACAGTAAGTACTTCTTAATTAAATTTCTACGCCTTACAGAGTGGCACACACATAATTATAATGATCATCCATGATCCATTTATATTTAAAGGTAAAACTCATTGAAGTTGGTGTACTATGTTGTACATTCCAAGTTTAAAAATATCGAAATCTTTTGAAATATTTTCCATATAGTTTTCGAAAATTAACTCATGCAAGCTGAAAATAGCGGCTAGATGCCGACAATAAAATTAAAAATTAATGTAGGACGATGTCAGCTGCTTTGGGAAAGTTTTCCCTTTCATCAAGTGACAGTTGCTTTAACACTCGTGTAGAGAGGTAACAAGCAGGAGTAGTTCCATAAGTTACAGTTTTTAATTTTAAAAAAAATTTGGACAGGTTCATTCAGCCTTTTTTTCCAAAAATTTTTTGAAAATGTCTCTGATGGGGGATGTCTCTTTTTACCAAAAACATATGACTAATGTCACAGCAAAAAATAGGCTGTTTTTGGGGGGAAAAACATTATAGAAATAGATTTTCTTAAACCCCCTTTCCTTTTCAAACACATCTTTAAGAGAATATCAAGGTCGTTTTTTGCGAGTCGTTAAAACCACTTTAAGGGACGAAGGGGTTTCCCCTTCAAGAACATGATGGGGAAAAAAATCCCTTTTTGTGTTATATCATTTTTTTTTGGATCTTTCCTTTTGGGTCTAAACTGAGATATTCTTCAAAATATTGTATGTTTTTTAATTTAGGACGCGGGCGGGGCTCCAAAATTTATCAAGGCGTTTAGAAGCAATTGATCTGGAATCCCTAAATTAACACCTGGATTTTTCCTGAATGGTAAAAAACAGAATATCGCCCAAGGTTTTTTAAAAAGGTTTTTTTAAAATGTTTTTCCGGGAAAGCAGTTCATCACTAATTATAGGTTGCTCTTTAGAAATATTTTCTGTTTCCCCGAAAACGTAAAGTTTTATCTAAAGTGTTAACCTTTAGAAAAAAAAACAATGTTTAAAATAACCGGTTAGTCGATGTTTATCCCCTGTGTGACAACAAAAACCAAATTTAGAATCAATTAATCAAAAATTTCTTCGAAAAACCGAATTTGTTTTGTTCCGAAGATATCGAAAAGTGTTCACGCCTCGCGAGATTTTAGATGGCTGGTTAAATCCTTTTTCCCAAAACAATTCCCGGGGGAAAGACAAATTAAATATTTTTTTTTTGGATCATTTTATTATTTCTGTAGTAAAAAAACATATTAACATTTAAATTAAATGTTCCCTCTGAATTTTAAACAGACGCCCCTTGTTTTTAAATTTTTTTTTGCTGAGGATTTTTAAACCTTTAACAGTAAGAACCGTTTTATTTTGCCCAAACCCTCATTCTTTTAAACTTAGAAATGAGGTTTCAGAAGGGAGCCCAAACCTTAAAATTAACGTCATAATACTCAGAGAAAAAAGAACCTTAACCCATAACAAAAAAAAATTTTTAATAAACATAGGTAAAAAATAAAAATTAACAATGAATTTATAGGTAAGAATAAAAAAAAGAAGCTTTTTTAAGCATTGAAAAAAATTCTGACGGGACATGGGAGAGTACGTCCACTGGAAAGGAAAAACTAAGGTGTAAATGTAGGAGGCGCGACGGCTAAAGGGGGGGGTGTACAAGGTACAAACACAAGTAGTTATTAACATTTATGAAAAGAAATAAATTGATCTTACCAAATCCACAGTGGGGTAACAGAGAGTATAAGGCTCTCCTTGCAAAGTCAGGTTTTGGACCCCGAGGTGGATGTTACAAAGAATTGCACAAAGCCGTAGGTAACAAGGGTTTTAGCACCCCAAATTCTGGTTCGATGCTGGGTTTAACGTTCGCCACTTCAAATAGAAGTAGAAATTCACTTTGAATGGGGTTTTTTAAATTTTTAGAAGGGGGGGGGTTTTCCTCTTTGATTTCTAAAGATCATTACAATGTAGAAGAGATTCAAAGTTGTCAAACTTTGTCTTTGTTACTTTTATATTTTCTAAAAACTCATTTTATTGAAAAAAAAAATTTTTTTTAAAGTTTTTTCTGTACGAAAATTGTGTTATTTGGTTTATGTTAGCATATGCATTTGTCTTGCTTGTCATATAGAATCAAGATATGTTCACTCAGTTTAAAATAAAATAAAAATGATGCACAGAGCATCCAACAAAGTTAGTTTATTTAAGACTCGTTTTGTATAACCATTGAAATCTATCTAAATAAAAATGTGTTGTTGTACTGATAGTTTTAAAACCTACACCCAAAACCCTAAAAAATTTTGGGGAAATTTTTGGGTTATCCCGGGAAGGGTTTTTTTAAATTTTTTTCTTTTTGAAATCAGAGTTGGGTTTGTTCCGAACAAATACCCCAAAAATCAAATATATATAAAGGGGAAAAAAAGCGAGTCACACTCACTGACTGACTGATAATCAATATCTCCGGAACTATTAAACCTACAGACTTGAAAACGTGGCGGGTTTCCCTTTTCATGAAGTAGACATCAGCTGCGGATTTGAAAGACGAACCCCAAGGCATCACGGGGGGTTTAAAAGGGGTTATAGAAAATTGTTTCATTTTAAACTTTATGTCCCCGTCGGGAAAACTTGGTACGAAGGTTCCTTTCATTGAGTAGAGATAGTCTCCCCCAAAACATTTTTCGAAAAAGACCAAAGGGGGGGTTTAGGGGTTTAAAAAACGTTATGCAAAATTTTTCCATTTATCATTCGTACAGTCTTTAAGTTTAGCGGTTCCCCTTTTATGGGTAAAACCTCAAAAAAGGGGGTTTTTAAAATTAATTAATGGGTGGGGCAAAGGTGTCATACATAATTGTTTTATTTTAAATAATGGGCAAAAATTGAGACATACCATCCGATGACCATGTCTTGCCGGTTCCCGGGGTGAGGGGTGGGATATCAAAATGATGGACATAATTCCTTTTTAAAAACTTTTTAAGAGAACTTTTAATACTTAAATTCTAATTTGACAATTATTAATTAGAGGAAGTCAAGCCCAAAGTAAATCACGTATTTAAGTCAGATCACCAATTAGATCCTTTTTCTCAATTATCCAAATAATCCCTTTTTTAATTTCTTTTATCTAAATTACCTTTTTCCCGTTCTGGTCCCGCCTAGAGAATATAATCTATAACTTTCTATATGAAGACTTGATCCGCAATGCAGCTAATTGACTGCTTATTCTTTGGGCCGCAAGATTTCACACCCTTTTCACGCTTTGACAGGAAAATTCCCATAAAAATCTACCGCCCCTTCTATGTTATGCTATTTACACTTCTATCTTTTCTGTTTGCCACGTAAACCTTTTATAGTATATCTCATTTACAAATTTGATCCGTTTTCTTCTTGGTATTGGGGGGGGTTTTTCCATTAATCGTGGCCGTCAAAAAAATAAGTCATGATAATCAGAAAAAGGGGAGAAAGTCACAACCCCCCCCAAGAAGAAAAAAGTATTTCTTGGGTTCCAATGCCCAAAAATCGTTTCAA
>BMAV01016166.1:0-21365 GCA_019973955.1 Trichonephila inaurata madagascariensis | reverse complement strand
CGCCTTTTTTGGGTATAAAAAAATTTAAACACAAACAGCGCTCATAAAATCTAAAAATAATGCTTTCCTGACATGCCTCAAAAACCTCCAAAGCCGCACTAAAAATAAAGCAAAAAACTTATAATCGATCGTCGTCCCAGAGTGCTATGCTGACGTGTCGAGTGCAGTCAATTGGCTTCAGTACATAAAAATAATGCTTTGAAGGAAAAGAAACTTAGGTCGTCGTACTCGCTAGGCAAAAGTAGTGCAACGAGTAACATCAAACGAGAAAAACATAAGCAATGGCATCAACAGACAAAGAATGAGGGCAGCATGCAGCCAGACTTGAGGATGCACATTTGCGACCACATCATTCGTTTTTTGCAACATCAGATCAGCACTGTTCTCAACAAAAGGAACACTATAGGTTGCGAATGGGTGAACGAGAAAAAGAATATCAGTGTCAAATACGACGTGGTGTGAGCAATCACACAATAACAGTCACCTTGCATTCCGGTACAACCCAGTGGAAGATAATAGTTTGAGCCAGCACGTTCTCATCCGCACAATATCTGAAGTGTATCCTCATTGAAAGACTGAAATTTAAGGGAGAAACAAAAGGAATGTTTTGCGCCACTGGAAAAATTCAACTTGGAGAAACACCAGAGCCATTAAAAACTTCGCTTGCCAGATATACTGCAAAGTTAAAATATTTCCTGTATAACATCGGGAGATACAATTAATGTTTCCAAATGACATTAATTGGAGAAATGTGCATTTGTAAACACACCTCTGATTTAACGGAGATACTCATAAGCATTGTAAAACTAACCCTTTGCCGTTGAAGAATCTAGAGTAGAGCCATGTAAAACTTATCTTCGAATATGAGGTCTCTACTATAAAGACAATGTAAATAATTTTAGGTTCCCCATAACATAAAGACGAAAATAAACTGTAATAACTTCAAGCATTTTGTTAACAAATTACAAATGAAATGAATTAAGGAAAGTTTTGTGTATATATATTTACAAATGGCCGCCCATCTGGTATAATGGTTAGTGACGCGAAGGGCCTAGGTCCTTATCCCGGAGAAGACATGGATGTTTGTAAATGTACAGTGCCTTTGCGGCATGGTGGTACTCTAAATAGCCGTCGATCCACAAGTCCTCTCGTGAGGTTGATGGAAAGGGAAGAGAGGTGGTAGGCCTCTGGCAGTCCCTAGGGTGTTCTCCCACAAAATTGGGGTGGAACCAAGGCAAATCGTACCGTGACCATATCCTTGATTGCCAGCGTGAGCTAGAGGTGTGGGATTCTCAAAATGAACAGACATTTTAAATTCTTAATATGACTTTATTAAGAATATAACTTAAACGTCTAACAATTTAGATAAATTTATATAAATGAGAATCTAGAATGAACGAACACACATAAATAGTTAAACCGAATCGCGTAACGGGGGCCACTTTTATCAGAATAATTATTTTATCCGCCTACTTCACTTCTGATAATATTAAAGTCCTAATATCAAATAACCCTGCCCAAATTAACCCCAAAACTAAGATTCAATCACTGTAGGGAAAAACGTTCCGGGTGAAAGGGGGGATGCACCTTATAGCAGTGGCTGGGGGGCCCGGGAAATTTTTTACAAATAGGCTGTCAATTCACGCTTGTATCCCCCTCCAAACATAACATTCATCAAATTGCCACCCCTTTTTACTGAAGCATCTGTTTTTTTTAAAAGCTATCTTTTTTTGCATTTCTTATTCGCATTTTGCTTCTTGGTTTTGGGGTTGGGAAAAAGAGTTGCCATTAATCTTGGCCGTCAAAAAAACCCCAGAGGTTATGTTAAAAAAAAAGACCCCCCCCAAGAAGAAAAAACGTGATTTATCCGAGGATTTTTTAAGGGCCCTTAAGAAATTCTGCCTATTTAATTTCTTAATCTCCCCACTTTTTCCAAATTTTTTTTTTAAATTTTTTAAACTTGAATCCTTTTTTTTAACTTTTAAATTTTTAATATTCAACTTAAACTTTTTTTTTTCATTGTTCATTTTAAAATTTTAAATTTTTTAAATATTCCTCCTTAATTTGAACTCTTGACAGCCACAAATAAATTTTATTTCCAATTAAAACCCAACATTAACAGTTATGCTTTTTTAATCATGGTAGATTCTCATTTTTAAAACCAAATATGGGGTATCCCCCATCCGGGCTACGGCCCGGGGAAAAAACCTTTCTATGACTTAGATGGAAAACGAGGTCCACACATCCCCCTTAACTAACTTAAATCTTTTTTAAATGCTACTTAATGTTATTTAAAAAAACTATTATAACAATCTTTATCTTCTATTGCTGTTCCATCCAATAAAAAAAAAGGAACTTTGAGACTTGGTTTTCAATTTGAATTAAGGGTCTGTCACCATCAAAAAAAAACTTTTTAAAGGTTACCCCGGCAAAATCTATATTCACATAATCCCGGTATTTTTCCCACAATTTTTATACATTATATATTTATTTTTAAAATTTACAACAAATTTTTTTATATACCTAATCTGGTTCCCCAAAACACTTCCCACCAGTCGCGCAGCCCAGCCTTATTATTGTTAGAATCCTATCTACACCCTTTTTTCCCCGGAACCAGATGTACAAAAAATTTGAAACAATACAACAATATATATACACTTTCCCAATTACAAACATTTTTCAACAAATCATTAAAAAAAAAATAACCAAAGGAATTGTCGCATCTCAGTGAAGTCATACATCAAAGAAATTAAATGTTTTAATTACAATTTTTTTCTCCATCAATTGAAAAAAAATTTTACGTTAAATGTTTCAAAAACAATACACATATTGTAGTGTCAACTTTTTCTTTGGGTTATGATTTTTAAAAACCCCCAAGGAAATTCCTTTTTTCCCAAAAATTTTTCCGACCACTTGTTGGAAAAAAATATAAAATTTAAACAATACAACCTGATTTTTAAAGGCTTGGTATCTCCAAAAGAACTTCCAAGGGTAAGGTTTCTTTCTTTTTCGCTCTTTTTCTCATTTTTTTTGGCTGCTCTGTTGAGGGTTAATTTTTGTTGGGTTTTTTGCTCCTTGATCTTGCCTGTTCCTTGATGTAAGGGGCTGTAAAGGGTTTTTTCCCCCCGGCTGTTCCCGGCTTCACTTTTTCTTGTTCGTTGGGGGTTTTTTGATCTTGCCTTTCCGGGTTGGGTTTTACCCCTTTTCTCTTTAACTACTGCCCCTTCCTTTTGGTTCCTCTTCCTACTTATATAAATATTAGTAGTAGTATTTGACGATAATTTTTCTTTTTTAAAGGGCTAAACGTTTCTGCAACTTTCTTTTTTGGTCCACTTGACCAAGATCCATGCGACGTTTACATCCCCAAACTTTCCTGGCGTTTTTTTTTTAATCTTTTTGTATTTGAAAAAAGAGCTAGGTAGTGATCTAAAAGTGGTCCGTGTTTTTCCGCCCTACCTGTGTGTTCTTTACGTTGATTTGATTAAGATTTATCTTTTTCCTCTAACCCCACGCTTTACATCTGACCCCTTCCCACCAAAGCGACTCAGTTTTTTTTTTAACGCCTTTTCCCCAAAAACCCGTTTCCTGACTTTTTAACCAATTTCTATCCGGAAAACTACCTGTTCCTATCTGAATCTTTGTTACATTTCCTATGACAATATATTCTCACTTGATCAACATTGATGGTTAACCCCTTTTTCCCGACCCCATATTATAACATTATTATTATTTTTTTACTTCTAACACCCTATACGAACTTTCAAATTTTTTTTTAAACTTGGCACACAAATTTTTTTTTGGGCTGCTGAACTTAAAAGGGGGGGAATTTTTAAAAAAGACCCCGTCATTCATTTTAATTTGAACATCACGCCCCCGGGTCCTTTTTAATTTTCTTTTTATTTTTTTATATTTAGTTTTGTGTTTCGTCTTTGCTTCATCAAAAAAATTTTTCAAACCCCCCTACCGCAAACCCCGTTCCGTCCGAAACCCATCCCCTTTTAATTTTTGGGAAAAGGGGGAATTTAATTTTGACCCAAAAATAATTCCCCAGCGGTTTTTCCCCTCGTTTCATTCCCCTCTGTAAGAATAAAAAAAAACAAACTCACGTAAAATTTGGGGCCCATGTTCGTGTTTATCATTTACATAAATTTTCAAATCATTTTCACCAGATCGCGATTCACGCGTTCGGTTCCCCTTCGTCTATACCGGCTTCACATCCTTTTCCTAATCTTTCCTTAAATGTTCAAAAAATGGATATAAATTGGGGAACCGGGATAACTGTTTAATTTTTTGGGCGCAAAACGCGATATTAAAAATTTTCAAAAACAGTATGCGCTATTACACGAGCCGGGCCTTTTTATGAGGTATGATTTCAACCCATTTAAATGGGGAAAAGATCGGTAATTACGTCTCACCTCGATGTAGGGTTTGGACTTAGCAAATCCCCCTTTAAACCTCTCATTTGGATAATTTGATACGATCGGATTTTCCCACCAGCTGGTAACGCGTTTTTAAAATTATTAACTTGACACATATGGCATGTAGAGACATATTGATCAATAATTTTTCTCATATACGAGAAATAACAAACGTCCGGTTTAATGATAAGTTTTAAATCTCCCTAGATGCCCTTTGCGATTGGTTTTCGTGAAATTCGCGTAAAATGCTGTTTAAAGACTTTGGAATGTACCCACGCATTTCACCTAACGACGTTGCGTGTTTCGCATAAAACAACAAGCCTTAAATAGAGGGAAGTCGGGACCAAACTCACATATCGTCGCATTAACTGAGTTATCTTCCGGGTTTTCTAAATATCTATACATGTGACCTAATTCTGGGTAATTCTTTTGCTCTGTTAACTGTTCTCGCGACGTAAGTACTAAATCTCTGATTATTGCACAATTAACTTTTTCTCCCATTATACTTGCCGCCACCGTGTGACATAGCCATCCTGCGATACCTATGACGTGTTGGATCCGCGTAAGCTAGAGGTGTGGGATTATCTAAAGGATGGGACATTTTATAATTCTTAATACAACTTTTATTAAGAATAACTTAAATTACTTATATCTAATGAACATCTTTCTTTAAGTGAGAATAAGCCACAAATTAGACCGAATACTTAAGTCAGATCGCACCATTTATACTAAGTATAGTTAATTATCTGCCTAATCTAGCTTTCTATACAAAATATTACCGTTTATAAAAGTAACCCTCCTACCTTGGTTGAAGACTCATCTATTCTGCTATTTTGTAGATAGGTGTACCAGGTACTATTACTCTTCCTTATAAATTTTATTATCGAAGGTGGGCGTTTCCTTCTTCCTTGTGAGTAGGCCGTCTAACACTTGTTCCGCACTAAGCTTTCTCTAAGATTGCCATTCTCTCTCACTAAACCTTCTATCCTTTTAAAGTATATCTTATTTGCATTTTTGCTTTGTTTTTCTTCTTGGTATTGGGTTGGAAAAGTTTTGCCATTAATCGTGGCCGTCAAAGAACGTAGGAGTTATGTTAGAAGAAGAACGCGAGAGATGTCACAACCGCATTTTGAGTTCCAGGTCTATGTTCCCATTCTATATTAAATTATGCTAATTTGAGTGCCGATATGATCATCCTACTCGACAAATTTTTCCCATGAGTTAAACGTGTTAAAGCAGCGTGATCAGTAATAACTTTAATCGGCATTGATCCTAAATATGTTCGGAATTTATTCAGCGCCCACACTACTGCTAAACATTCTCTCTCGGTTACCGTATAATTCCTCTCAGCGTTGCTCAGATTACGCGAAGCAAATACAACTGGTCTTTGTTCTTGATTTAGAACTGCTCCCACACCTATTGAACTTGCATCTGTAAATAACTCGAAAGGCTTTTGGAAATCCGGCAATTTTAAAACTGACGCCTTTGTTGTGGCCGCCTTGACCTTGTCGAATGCCTTCTGGGCCTCAATGGACCAGAATTTTTTTTTTAAATTTTCGTTTATGATTATAAAGAGGTTCGTAAGGATCAGCGTAATTTTTAATAAATTTCGCGTACCACTGGGACATACCCAAAAACTTAGATACCTCCTTTGAATTACGCGGTGGTTTCATCTCAAGTATTTCTCGAACCTTTGTCTCATACGTTTTGATTCCTTCCTTACTAATAATCAATCCTACATACTTCAATTCATCACAACCAAATCTACATTTTCCCTTATTTAAGGTCAATCCTGCATCTTGTAATAGCCTGAAAACTTTTAATCCCGACATTTGAGGAACGATAGACGAGATTATACGTCATCCATGTATACACTCCAAATTTCCCCTATCACCGTATTCAGGATTAGGTCAATTGCCTTCTGAAAATATGGAGCCCCCCCCTGAAAAGAAAAATGGCATTCGCCGAAATGCGTGGGTTCCATTTTTTACTACGAACGTGATCTTAAAATATGGGGGGGGCTTACTGCCATTTGAAAGTCCCCACTTAGATCAAAGATAACATTATTGCGCGCGTATAGGGATTTCGTTTTAAATCATCTATTAACGGTAAGGGATAGCGTGGATATATTTTAGAGAATTCAGTTTCCTATAGTCAACTGAAACATATGCTTCGACCCCGGGTTTAACCCATTATTTTTATAAACAAAAGGGACGCGTAGGGGATTGAAGGGAACTATGGTTCCTTCTTTCCACATTTTTTTATATGGATTTCGAATATCGCTTGTTTTCCCGATCATCCGTAGGGACGGGAAACAACCGGGGATTTTCCCCCGATAATTTCATGGTATAAAACCTGAGTAAGACCTGGTTTATCTGAGAATAATCCCTTAAAACTACTAACCAAATTTTGTAACTCCTGTTTTGCTTATCCTCCAACTTTGTCTTACAAGGAGGGGGGCAGCCCAAGGAAATTCATTTGGGATCGAGTTTGGTAAATAGTACTTTTTAGGTGTTCACCCCCAAAGTAATTCCCTTTGAATGGCCAGTCAATTCGGGGAAAACAGCCTTCGAAATTATGCAGCTTTTTTTTACAATTAAATTTTAATTTCCGCAACGAGCGTAGCTTGATTGGTAAATCGTCTGCTTTTCATTTGAGGTTAGGTTCATTTAGCGATCATTTTTTTTTTTCAATTCATTTAATTTTTTTAAAAAAATTAATTTATTTATGAAAGGTTTATTAAATATTATATATTTTTTAATTATTTTGAATTTAAAAAAAAAAAAAAATTTAAATATATAATTAAATTTTTTTTCTAGTAAAATTATTAAAAATTATTATTAATTAAAAGTATTTAAAATTATTATTAATAAAAAATTAATAATAAAAATTAGTAAAAATTTTTATTTATTAAAATGTAAATAATCACTATTTATACTAATTAAATTTTTTATTTACTATAATTAATCAATCACTATTTAGTATAAAATAATTAACATTAGTATTAATAAGAAATATTATTAATTGATAATTAAAATAATTTAAATTATAATTTAAAAATTATTAATTTATAATTAAAATTGTTAATCTATTATTAAAATTATGATTTATTATTAAAATTATGATTTATTACTGAAATTTTTATTAATTTGTCAGAAATTATTTCAATAAATTTATTAAAATTTTTTTAAATAAACTTTTTGAAATTAAATAAATTTATTTAAAAAGGACTTATTAAATATTTTATAAAATTGTAAAATACTAATTTAATAAAAAAAAAAGAGAGATTTTTATTATATTAATTGTAAAAAAATTTAAATTTAATAAAATAATATATTTTATAACTGTTTTTTATATTATATATAATTTTTTATTTATAGTATATTGTATTTCATTATAAAACTTTTTGGGAACAAATTTTTTTTTAAAATATCATTTAAAAATTTATTATATTTTATTATAAATTTTATTTATTAATATAAAATATATTTAAAAAATTTAATATAATTATTTATATATTCAAAATAAATTTTTTTTTTTATAAAATACAAAATATTCAAAAAATATCATTTAATTTTTAAAAAACCTTTCATATAAATAAATTTATTTAATTTAAAAATAATCAAATGAATTGAAGAAAAAAATTGATCGCGGGGAATGAACCCTAACCCTAGCTGGGCAGACGATTTACCAACGTTTGAACTCGGGGGAAAATTAAAATTTAATTGTAAAAAAGTAAGCATGAATTTCGAAGGCTCATTTCCCAATTGATGGCCATTCGACGGAATTAATTAGGGGTGAACCCCCCAAAAGAGTACTACTATTACACCAAGTCCGATCCCAAATGAATTTTTTAGTCGTGCCCCCCCCTTGTTAGACAGATGTTTTTTACATTTTTTTCCCCTCAGTTTTTTTAACCCCCTTATTATTTGCGAATGGGGAATCAACGATTTTCATAAAATTTTTAAACAATTTTGATCCATTTATGAAATTACCCAAAAATAATGGGGATTTCAAATCCGTCAACACATAAACAAATCCCGTTTTTCAAACTCCCCCAATTCGAATATGCAATTCTACAATTCCATATTTCAATTTGCCCATGTGCGTTGTGATCACCTGAGCACGCGATTTTTTTTTTTGCTTATAAAAAAAAATTTTTTTATTTTCCCCAGATATAAATGATTTCTCCGCTCCAGTGTCCCCTAACGCTTTAAAATGTTTCATTTAATAAAAAAGAAACATATGGAAGTTCCACTGGGGATTTATCGCAGAAAGTTTAATCGCGCGGTATATCCATGCCGAATTCTTTTGATTACTTTGAACCCTCATTAACTTTCAAAAAAATTCAATGTTCCCCTTTTCATCCTATCGCCTCGACAGAAACTCCTGAACCCCTATTTCTGCGCCCCCATTAAAATCATCATTTCGATCTCCCTTTCAAAATGGTATCCCCTTTTTGTTGAATCTCATCATGTTTTGAAAACTATTCTTCTATCTGACCATTGTTTTCCTTGACGGCCATTCCTAGTTTTCCTATAATCATTTTGCCATTATTTTGTCTACGCCCAACTTCTGAATTTCCCATTCGGATTATCATCAACATTAGACATCCTTGCTTTTTGACCCCGTCTTTCCAATTATAACATTCTGCGAACCCCGCTTTGATTTGCAAGAATACCCCTTCAAATTTAGCTAAGATTTTCAAAAGTGGTACCTTTTTTAGGATTTCGGACCTCCACGTAGTCCTGAACTTGTGGTTCGAGTCTAACAAGAATGTGATCTATCAGTTCGATTATGACATCCCTAGTTCCAGATTTTGGTGTAATTTAAGAATCAAACAAAACTGCTGGCTCCAGATTCCTTCCCTGTTGATAGGCATAAAAACCTCGTCTCCAAATCTTTCTTTATTTCTTATGGCGGGGAATACTTTTTGATAATTCCTGCTTTTAGCTGCGCTAAAATAATCCTGCACTAACACTGATCCGAATATCTGATACCAATCTCGGGCCCTTCCTCGGAGAGACGACCTTTCAAATAGCACATGCTGAATCGCTAGGCATTTCTTAGGTAATTTTATTTTGATTGTCTATGGTTTCCTAAAATTTGGTCACATTTCCGACCCGGAAAAGCACACTTACAAATACCAAACCCACTCGAGCTTCCTACCCCGGGGTCATCATAAACAAATTTGGTTGTTACGTGATATGGCCTCCCTTGGTGGCCATATCCTTGATTGTCAGTGTGAGCTAGAGGTGTGATTTTCAAAATGAACAGCCATTTTAAATGTTTAATATGACTTCATTAAGAAAATATAACTTAAACGTGCCCAACAATTTAGATAAATTTATGTAAATGAGAATCTTAGAATGAACGAATACACAGAAATAGCTAAACCGAATCGGCGTAACTTAGACCACTTTGTCTAAATGGCCTATATTATCCGCCAACTTCTACACATACAAGTCCCAACATCAAAATAATCAGTCCTACCCTTTAATCCAAACCAAGACATCCAATCACTGTATGGAACGTCTGAGCGCACGCAATGGTATGCACCTTGTGGCAGTGGCTGGGTGTCCTGTAACTTACGATAGGCTGTCATAGATGAGACATAGCCATCTCTGTGATACCATGTCTTGCCGGTTCTGCTCAGAGGTGTGATTATCAAAATGATGGTATATAATTTTAATACAACTTTTTATTAAGAGTAACTTATACTTAAATTTAATTTGACAATTATTAATTAGAGTGAGAGTCAAGCCCAAAGTAAATCACGTATTTGGAAAGTCAGATCACGCAATTAGATCCTCTATCTCAATTATCCTAAATAACTCTGTTATCTAATTACTAATATCTAATATTACCTTTTTCCAGTTCAGGTCCCTTTACCTGTGAGAATATAATCTATAAATTTATCTATGAAGATTCTGATCCGCAATGCCACTCCTGACTGCTTATTCTGGGTCCGCAAGATATTTTCAATAATTAAGCTTTGTCACGCTATTGATCAGAATGATTCCACACTACAACTTCTGAGCTCGCTACGCTATGCTATCTTATGCTATCTTTTAGGTTTAAGTTATATTCTCCAAGCTTATCACGATATCCTTTTTATAGTATATCTCTATTTACATATTCGATCCGTTTCTTCTTGGTATTGGTTGAAAGTTTTTGCCATCAATCGTACGTCAAAGAACATAGGAGAGTCATGTTAATCTGTGAAAGACGTTGAGACGTCACAACCCTCTGTTATTGAAAACGTGATTTACTATGTTCTCTTTACTGCCCTAATAAATTAAGTGTTCAAATTCCTATTTCTAAAATTTCTTTTCGCTTCGAGTTTTATTTAAATTTTAATCTTACAAATCTTCATTTTTAACTTTTATAATTTCCAATATCTATCTTGACTTTTAATTTTCATTGCAATTTTAATCTTAAATTTTAACTTTATAATTTCCAATATCTATCTTGACTTCAATTTTCATTGCAATTTTAATCTAAATTTTTAACTTTTATAATTTCCAAAATTTATCTGGACTTTAATTTTCATTACTCATCTTAGAATTAATATTCAATTTAATTTTAAACCGCATAAATAATTTACTCCAATAACTAGGCCAACATTAATAATTACTGTTTAATTTGTGCCTACTCACTTTTTACATTTTGTTACTTAAAAATATTTATATACCTTAAAAATCCACCATTCTGGGTGCGCAGACCCAATCTAACATTGCATATGGAGCTGGTACTTCTGCTCCTTTCTAACAACAGCCTGGAAACACTTTAAAGTTATATTTTCAAGATTTTCAGGGTCAGTCTCCCTTGAAATGAAACTATTATTTATATCTATTTCCATAATAATCAATTTTACATAATTTATTTATATATCACAATAAATTTATTCCATCCCTACATCTGGTTTCAAATAAAAACTTCCCAAATGAGTCCGCGCAGCGCCGTTACATATTGTTAGTGCCCTGACTACGCCGCTTCCTGAACCAGATGCCTCTATAATACGTAACAATACAACAAACATATATATATACACATATTATACAATTACAAAACATTTTCAATAAACCTTTATAACAAATAACCAAAGGAATTTTCGCATCTCACGAAGTCATACATCGAAGTAAACAAATGTGTGAATACAAATGTTAGAAAAATTTTTAACAAGTCAAAAGTTCCAAAATTAAATGAACACTATTGTAGTGTTTGACTTGGCTTATAACTTTAAGCACCGCCCGAGACTTCTTCTTTGCAATAATTCTTCCGACCACACTTGTTGGAAGATCAGCAAAAAATGAAAACAATACAACCTGATTTCTTTATATCTGGTCTCCCACGTTCACATTCAACGACAGAGGTGTCATCACTTTCATTCCCTGTTTAATTGGAATTTTGTTGTAAGGCCTGTACTTTCCTTTTGTCGTCCTTTCCTTGCCTTCAACTTTGTTCTTGGCTGGTCGGGGGTTCTTCTTGTTCTCCGTCGTGGCCTTTAAATTAATATAAGTCTTTTCAAATGGAATTTCAGTTGATTCTTTCCTGCTCTTTTTTCTATTCCTGGAAATAGTACTAGATGACATTTGTCTTTATTATTACAATTATTATCTCTTCTTTGCCACTTCCTTTGTGGTCCACTTGTCCCCGATATACCTGGATCTTTTAATACCTTGGTTATTTTAAACCTTTTTATTTTTATTTTCTTCTTCAGTCTCTACCGAAACTAGTGGTAGTGATCTGACCAGTGATTTGTTTTTATGGGTCCTTCTGTATTTTTGTATTGATTTGATTGGTTACCAATCCTTTTGCCTCTAACCCACGTTTTTCCCCACCGCAAGTAAGATTTTTCTTTCCCCATATTGTGACCTTGGTTTAATCCTTGTGTACTTTTTCCGAAGTACTAGTTTCCTGACTTTGATCTTATACTATTTGGGGATACCTGTTCCTAATTCGACCTCGTCACATTTCCTATGACGATATATTCTATCGATCTACGTTAACTGTTAATCTTTTTCCGATTTCCATATTACAATATTGTTAAAATTCCTAACTTCCAAGACTCTATATGTCCCTCAAATTTTTGCTTTTAAATTTCTAGCACATACTTTGTTGTTAGCAGCTTGAACTTACACAGGGTGTGTTTCTAATAAAACCCAATCATTTACCTTTTTATTTTTTATGTCCTTTCTACGTCTATTGCGTAATATTTTTCCCACCTTTCTTGTTTAATTTTCGTACTTAGTCTAGCTTCTTAAAGCTTTCTGTATATCTTGAATTTTGAATTTAGAGCTTTCCGATATCATAACTAGTTTTGAAATGGTGTAATCAATTTTCGACCTAAAAATAACTCAAGAAGCCGGTGTTTTTCCTGTTGTTTCATTCACCGCTGTACGAATAGCGTAAGCAAACTCACGTAAGAATTGATCCGTTGATCATTAACGTAATTTGCAATCATTTGCACTCATATCTCGATTAACTCTTCAGTCCGGATTTGCTTGTGGTCGATATGCAAATAAAGTCTTCATGCCTTATGCCTAATCTTTCACTTAAGTGCTCAAAAATCTCGGATATAAATTCAAAATCATTATCACTTATTAATTTTATTGAGCTCCATAACGCGATAGTAAAGTTATCAAAAAATATCCGCTATTATACGAGATGAGCCTTTTAAGAGGTATACTTCAGCCCATTTGCTGAAATGATCGGTTATTACTAAAATATAGCGGTTGCCCTATTCTCGATATAGATACGGGCCCAATAAATCTAACGTCACTATCTCATTCGGATACCTGATATAATTGATTTTAACCGACCAGCTGGTAACGCTTTTATAGTTATTAACTTGCACATATGGCATGTAGAGACATATTGATCGTACTAAATTATCTATGAAGATTCTTGATCCGCAATGCAGCTACCTTTGACTGCTTATTCTGGTCCGCAAGATTTCACGCTACCAAGCTTTGTCACGCTATTGGATCAGAATGATTCCATACCACAACCTTCTGAGCTCGCTACGCTATGTTATCTTATGTTATCTTTAGGTTTTGCCACGTTATATCTAGCTTATCACGATATCCTTTTATAGTATAGTCTCATTTAAGCATATTCGATCCGTTTCTTCTTGGTATTAAGAAAAGTTTTTACATCAATCGTAGCCGTCAAAGAACATAGGAGTCATAAAGACCAGAAAGACGCGAGACGTCACAGTATCTCCTTTCCAAATATAACATTCATCAAATTGCCACACTGCTTACTGAAACTTCTGTTCTTTAAAAGCTATCTTATTTGCATTTCTTATTCGCATTTCAATTTCTGGATTTTGCTGGAAAAGAGTTGCCATTAATTTGGCCGTCAAAGAACCCAGAGGTTATGTTAAAAGAAAAGACGCGTGAGCCCGCCGGCAGCTCGAATAGTGCTCAAAGCTACAGATACCCATACAGACGCGACACTCAGCTGTATGCCGCGAGCGAATTTTGATCTCGGACTGACACCGTCAGACAGGTGGCATTACAAATAACATATTTTTATATAAATATTTTATATAAAAAAAAATCATACCTCAAATGCAAGTTTTTAAACATTCTAAAAATATGTGCTTTCTCTTTTCTTTTTTTTTTAACCAGACGGAGCCATAGAAATGCGTTGCAGGGTACAGCTAGTTTTCAATCAGTTTCTTTTTATTTTTTTACTCTCCTACTGATTTTGTGAAAAATATTTTTTGAATAACACATTGTTTTGGGTGGACAGTAACAGTTGAACAGGAGCCAAGATAAACTTGCCACCAAATTTCAATTTTTAATTTATATTTACATGCAGACGTGAAAGATTTTCAAAAATTCATTCCATGAATTATTTATTACAAAAAAGATTTGACTTTCAGTAATCTTACTACACACATATATATATATATGTATAATATATACATATATATATAATATATAATTATATATATATATTATATATAATATGCAGTCGACTCTCGATAATTCGAACTTTCGATAATACGAACCTTCAGCAATTCGAAGTATATGCTCAGCCCTAGAAAACTCTTTTGATATTTCGGAATTAAAATTGTAATTTCCTTTTTTGTTCCTCCACTTTGCTTAGACAGATGTATTTCTACATTTTCTTCCTCAGTTGTTTTAACCACCTTATCTATTTGCGAATCGGGAATCTAACGATTTTCGATCAAATTTTAAAACAATTTTTGATCCATTTATGAAATGTACCTCAAGAATACATGGGTATTTCAAATCTGTCAACACATAAAACAACCAAGGTTTTTCAAACTCCCTAATTCGAATATGCAATTCTACAATTCCTATATTTTGACATTTCGCTCCATGTGCGTGCTGTGATCACCTAAGCACGCGATTTTTTTACTTGCTTATAAAAAAAAATTTTTTTATATATTTCCTCAGATATAAATGATTTCTCCGCTCCAGTGTCCCATAACGCTTTCAGAAATGTTTCATTTAATAAAATAGAAACATATGGAAGTTCCACTGGAGATATAAATATCGCAGAAAGTTTAATCGCGCGGTATATCCACTGCCGAATTCTTTTGATTACTTTGAACCTCATTAACTTTCAAAACATTCAATCGTTCCCTTTGCATCCTATCGCCTCGACAGAAATTCTCACTCGAACCCCTATTTCTGCGCTCCCCTCTATTAAAATCATCATTTCGATCTCCCTTTCTAAAATGGTATCCCCTTTCGTTGAATCTGCCATCATCGTTTTGAAAACTATTCCTTCTATCTGACCATTGTTTTCCTTGACGGCCATTCTCATAGTTACCCCTATAATCATTTCTGCCATTATTTTGTCTACGCCCAACTTCTGAATTTCTCCAATTTCTGCGATTATCATCAACATTAGACATCCTATGCTCATTTTGACCCCGTCTTTCCACATTATAACTATTCTGCGAACCCCGCTTTGATTTGCAAGAATACCTCTCTTCAAATTTAGCTAAGATTTTCAAAAGTGGTACCTTGTTTTGTGGATTTCGGACCTCCACGTAGTCCTGAACTTGTGGTTCGAGTCTAACAAGAATGTGATCTATCATGTCTGATTGCGACATCCCTAGTTCCAGATTTTGGTGTAATTTTAATAAATCGTAAACAAAATCCGTTGGCTCCAGATTCCTTCCCTGTTGATAGGCATAAAACCTCGTCTCCAAATCTTTCTTATTTCTTATGGCGGGGAATACTTTTGATAATTCTGCTTTTAGCTGCGCGAACTAATCCTGCACTAACACTGATCCGAATATCTGATACCAATCTCGGGCCCTTCCTCGGAGACGACCTTTCAAATAAGCACATGCTGAATCGCTAGGCATTTCTAGTAATTTTATTTGATTGTCTATGGTTTCCAAAAATTTGGTCACATTTTCCGACCCGGAAAAGCACACTTCTGGTAAAATACCAAACCCACTCGAGCTTCCTACCCCGGGGTCATATAAATTAAATTTGGTTGGGCGCCAATGTGATATGGCCCCTTGGTGGCCATATCCTTGATTGTCAGTGTGAGCTAGAGGTGTGGGATTCTCAAAATGAACAGCCATTTTAAATGTTTAATATGACTTTATTAAGAAAATATAACTTAAACGTCTAACAATTTAGATAAATTTATGTAAATGAGAATCTAGAATGAACGAATACACAGAAATAGTTAAACCGAATCGCGTAACTTAGACCACTTTATCTAAATAATTATATTATCCGCCAACTCTCACTTCTGATAATATTACAAGTCCTAATATCAAATAATCAGTCCTACCTTAATCCAAACTAAGATTCAATCACTGTATGGAAACGTCTGAGCGCACGTGCAATGGTATGAAAACCCTTGTGCAGGGTTTTCCCGGATTTTACGATAGGCTGTCAATCCACCTTTTTCTCCCAAATAAAACATTCATCAAATTCCACACTGCTTACTGAAACTTCTGTTCTTTAAAAGCTATCTTATTTGCTTTTTTTATTCGCATTTCCTTCTTGGATTTTGGTTGGAAAGAGTTCCCTTATTTTGGGTAAAGCCCAAGGGATGTTAAAAGAAAAGACGGTGACCCCGTCACGGCTGAATAGTGCTCAAAAGCTACGATAAAGATAGACGTACATCTTGCTGTATGCCCGTGAATTTCTTGGGTCTCGATCTGACACCGTCAGGGTGGCATTACAAATAACATATTTTTTTATAAATATTTTATATAAAAAATCATACCTCAAATCAAGTTTTTTTAAAAATTCTAAAATATGTGCTTTTTCTTTTTTTTTTTTTTTTAAACCCGACGGGGCCATAGAAATGCGTTGCGGGTACATGTTTTTTTCAGTTTCTTTTTATTTTTTTCTCTCCCACGATTTTGTGAAAATATTTTTGAATAACACATTGTTTTTGGGGGGACGTAACAGTTGAACGGGCCAAGATAAACACAATTAAAATTTCAATTTTTTTTTTAAATTTTTTATTTACATGCGCGAATGGCAGGATGTCATGAGTTGACCCCTCCCCTAAGACCCCCTAGGGGAGCGATGCACGTTAAATCTGTCGAGAGCTGAAACGTCCTCCCGTTGGTGTGGTGTGGAGTTAGGAGGGGGTGCCAGCTCGGGGGTCGTCCACGTCACTTGACCAGGGTTTAAAAATTCGTGGTCCCTCGCCAAAAAACCCTCGTAGCTGAACAGTGCGCGTTAATATTCACTCACGCAGACGTGAAAGATTTTCAAAAAATTCATTCCATGAATTATTTTATTACAAAAAGATTTGACTCTTTAGTAATCTTACTACACACATATATATATATGTATATAATATATACATATATATATAATATATAATTATATATATATATTATATATACACACAGTCGACTCTCGATAATTCGAACTTTCGATAATACGAACCTCTCGCTAATTCGAAGTATATGCTCAGCCCCTAGAAAAACTCTTGATATTTCGAACTAAAACCATACGTTTTGGTACTCTCAATATTTCGAAGTAAAATTTGTGGTTGGACAGACTACAACACGCGATAATTCGAAGTTATCCTATAAAACTCTCGATATAATTCGAACCTTCAATATTATGAAGTTAGATTCACTTCCTGTGTGTGTGTACCTAATTATCCCACGAGCGGTTTTTTTACTGAACTTATTTTCAGTCCAAATTGTGCATGTTGATAGAATAACTACTTTGTTTATTATATTTCCAGTATTTGTGTGTGCTAAGTAGAATTTTGATTTATTCCTAAGTCATTTGTTTTTTCTTTTTCCGTTGATACCCAAACTTTAGATGGATAAAGGAAAAACTGCTTTCTTTTTTATTCACTGTGTAGTAATGAGTGATGCTTCCTTTTACAAGTATTGCACAATAATTTTGATTTGTACGTTGAGTATTTATTACTAATAATGAGTCACATTTAAAGAGATGGGTTTTTTTTTTTAAATAAAGCACTCAAACTATTTTCAAGATAATTCAGCAGAATCGTTTTATGGCAGAGAACTGAAAGCGAGAAATAAAACCTTTATATAAAAATGTACGAGGCAAAGACCTGAGAGACAGGGATTTAACTTTATTCTATTTTTTTTTTAAAAAGAGCGGCAATGTGCCACTAAGAATTGCTCCACGTGCCATAGTTGTCGACCCCTGCTGTTAAGTATACCCCGTAGCTGAGTGTGAACTGTGAATACGCCTTGTGTTCATTTTAGATTCCAAATTTAAATTAAAAATATTATTTTACTAAAGTTGTGGTGATTTACGTTTCCTACCAGTTAATTTCGATAAACCTTGGGCCACTACTTTACACCTCACCTCAGTGTCTACTTATCACGCGAAAGGAATGACTTGCCTTCTTTTAAAAAGTACAAGTGCTTAACAATTTCTGAAAAGCAAAAGGTGATAGAATCAGTTGAAGAAAGATGAGAGGAAGGTCGATGTAGCCAAAGCATTTGAAATCCCACTGAGCTCGCTCTCCACTATTCTGAAGAATAAAGAGAAAATCTTAAGTGCATCTTCGAGTAGAGTGAGAAAATGTGAGAGTAAAGGTAATTTTCCACGTCTTGAACAGTGTTTAGTTTCACGGATGAGACAGGACAGAATATTCCGATGGGTGGTTCTTTATTGAAGAAAAGGAATGGGATAGTCTTCAAAAAAATGTGCGGGGAAAGCTCAAGTGTCGACGTTAACGTTTGTTCTAAGTGGCAGAACTCGCTTTTGGATCTAATAAAGGAGTATGAACCAAGTAACATTTTCAACACGGATGAGGCCAGTCTCTTTTTCAAGTGTTTGCCAGAAAAAACATTTGCATTCAAAAAAGAAAAATGCCATGGAGGAAAACATAGCAAGGAGAGGTTAACTATATTACTGGCTGTAAACATGGACGTCTCAGAAAAGATTACTCCTCTCATCATAGGAAAATCTGCAAAACCTCGGTGTTTCAAGGGCATAAACTCGTTCCCTACCAAATACCGCTCAAACAAGAAGGCATGGATGACCACCGAACTCTTTAATGAATGGTTGGTCTCACTGAACTCGGGTATGAAAAGGGGAAATGACATATTCTCTTTTTTTAACCTCTACTGTGCGCAATAACGCACCACCTTTATCAAATGTGAAATTTCAATTTTTCCCTCCAAACTCAACCTCAAAACTTCAGCCACTCGACCAGGGCATCATACATAATTTTATAATTTTTTATCGGCTTGAAGTCGTTAAAAGCGTTTTGGATAACCTCGGAAATCAGCAGAATGTAACTATTTCTATTTTAACAGCTTTGATCATGATTGACAAGGCTGAGAGCGATTCACAGCTGTTTTAAAAGTCAGGCTTCCCCCTTTCCGAATCTGGTTGATGTGGACGATACACTCACTGAATTTAATGCTGAACTATCCCCTTTTGGGGAAGCTCTTCCAGAACAAGATTTGACGTTTGACGACCACGTGTTGGTTGACACGGACATTGCTGTATGGGGAGCTCTATCTTACGCTGGAATTGTGGCTTTGGATCACAATAATACAGAAAGTGATGAAGACGAATTGGAGGAGTTGACTCCGGTAACTCTGTCTGAAGCTAAAGAATCACTATACAAACTACGCAATTTTTTCCTTCAAAATCATGTTGATGCAGACATTTTACAGGCTTCATTTGTTCTAGAAAAATCTATTGACAAAGTTAGATTGAATGCCTTAAAACAAAAAACAAAAATATAACAGATTTTTTCGACAAAAAGGATTAATTATATATAGTACGTATATTCTTTTAATAGTTGTTTTCAAGACATAAGTATATTCTTTTAATATAGGACTTTTAACTTCTGTTTTATTTTTTATACAGTATAAATGTACTTTAAAAATTATGTACAATTGTTGCTTTATTACATAGTTTTAAATTTAAGTGTGTTAGAAAAACTTCTCTTCGTGTATTTTGAGAGTTTTTTCTCCCTATCTTGATAATTCAAGTTTTCATTGGTCCCCCCAACTTCGAATTATCGAGAGTCATTATATATATATATATATATATATATATATTTTGGGAATGTTGTTTGTGTGTGTGTGTGTGTGTTGATTGGTGATGAAATGGTGATTTGATGTGGCGAGGATCGTGGGCAGCGCAAAAAATTTGGAAGATGCTGAATTGCAAGCATTACTCGATGAAGATGATGGCCAAACGCAAGAACATCTTGCAGAATAATTGAATGTTGTCCAGAGCATTGTTTCCCGTCGTCTGAAAGCAATGGGCAAGATAATAAAGGTCGGTAGATGGGTACCACACGAGCTAACGGACCGTCAACAGAAAAACCAAAAACTCGTGTGTGAAATGTTGCTTGCCCGCTACAAACGCAAGTCATGTCTCCATCGTATTGTGACTGGTGATGAAACTTGGATTTATTTTGAGAATCCCAAGCGTAATCGATCATATGTTGACCCCGGACAGCCGTCCAAATCGACCGCAAGGCCGAATCGCTTCGGCCGCAAGACAATGCTCTGTATTTTCTGGGATCAGGAGGGACCAATCTATTATGAGCTTCTCAAACCCAGCGAAACTGTTAATACTGATCGCTACAAACAACAATTACTTAATTTGAACGATGCTATACTCGAAAAACCCGAGCAATACGGCAGCAGAAAGTGATTTTCCTTGATGACAACGCACCTAGCAACCATGCTAAACCGACCAAGGACATCGTTAAGGCACTCGGCTGGGAGCCCTTAGCGCATGCGGCTTATTCGCAAGACTTGGCTCTTTTCGATTACTACCTATTTGCATCATTGGGACACGCATTGGCTGACCAGCGCTTCACTTCTTACGAAAACGTCAAATCTTAGCTTGATGACTGGCTGGCCTCAAAAGACCGATCATTTTTTGGGGGTGGTATTCACAAATTGCCCGAAAGATGGGGAAAATATGTAGCTAGCCATGGATATTATTTGGAATAAAGAAATGTTAATAGTTTTCGCAAATTTATTGTGCTTTCTTTTAAAACAATCGTCTCATTTCATTTGAATACACCTGGTATATATAATATATATATATATATATTTGTTTACCACAAGGGGGACCAGCTAGCAACTGCTTAGCAAATATCTACTTGCATTTTTATGAAAATGAAAGTATTAGTTATGAATCTTGTTACTTTTTTAGATACATAGATGACTTAATTATGTTTAGTAATATAGTAGACTTTGTTCCTAACCTTAATTATTATCCCCACTATTTAAAATTAGTAAAAACACTAATTATGATAATGAGTCAGCTAACTTTTTGGACCTTCAATTAAAGGTTAAGAATAATTTGCTATTAAATAATATTTTTGATAAAAGAGACTCATTTGAATTTAATATTATAAAAATGCCTTTTTAGGGTAGTAACCTACACCTATATATCAATATTTAGAAATATTATCTTAAATTTTATAAAAAGAAACAATGTTTGATTT
>BMAV01016165.1:62252-75592 GCA_019973955.1 Trichonephila inaurata madagascariensis | reverse complement strand
GATAATACATTATTCTTGATATAATAGCTTAATTGTAAGGAGAGTAAAACCAAGTGCATGACAATGTATACAAAAATGTAAAATGATTTATTGAAATGAATACTCATATTATAAACGGTTTTGAATGAACTGTAATTTTAAGCCTCGCAGAATTAGCATTTAGAATAAATGTTAAGTAATAAAAAAAGAATATAAAATTCTAATGAATAACAATTGTGTTATTTTTTTAATATTTAAAGCGAGAAAGCCCGGGATCAGGTGTGCACTCGATACTAACGTTAATGGTCGCGGGGAGTGAAGCACCCCAATTCTTTTTTTTATAATTATTTTCAATATACAAGATAAAAAACACAATTTCAGTGAATAATTTAACTAAGAGAAAATATACTTACCTATTTCAAGGATTTTTCTATTTGTCTTTCATAATTTGAGAAAATATCCAATAAAACTGAACTAAATTGTTCCAAATGTGCGTGACCTTAATAAAGGACACAAATCACAGACACTTTTTGCTAACATTACAGGAAAGCTATTTGCAAGCAAAACTGTCACATTTTGTTCACGTTTTTGTAATTTTAATATCCTTTGATGATCGACAAATATCCTGTTGAACTTTTTCTTGCTTGTGTCTTTTTGACAGGGTGAAGTGCATTTTGCGGTACAGTTATGGCTTCATATTTTCTTAATAAAGTTCTTAATGTAGCTATTGAAAATTTTCCTTTCGTTTCATGTTTATTGCTTTTCTCAAATTTACTTTCGCTAACATGATTAATATGCATTATTTCAGCAAATGTTTCCATTGTTTGATCAGCTTCAATTTCCTTTCAGAGAGATCACAGATGCCTAATTCTTTTTTTATATTCTGCTCATTTACATTTATAAACCATAATCAGTCGTACAGCATCACAATTAAAACCACTAAGTTATTTATAGGGAAAAATGCAGCATGTTCAAGAAAATATTTTTGAAAAATAGTGGTCGTGCCGGGAACTCGGTCTAAACAAGTACCTTAAGATTCTAAAAAAACGTTTGCCACTCCCAAAAAAGGAGATATGTTATCAATACATTTTAGCTCCCATTAAGACTGTCATATTAGAGGATTCTCTGTCAAGGTCATTGGTAACAAATAAACAATTTTCCCAGAATTAATGATTTTTGTATTATATGTTTCAGTATACTCATAAAAAATAAATCTTGGCCAATTAATCCTTCAAAGTGCTCAATATGCTTATCCATGTATCAAAAAACTCTTTCACATTGTGAAAAAAAAGCGCAACAGAATTATATAATTTACAACTTCCCTAAAAGAAAGGAATGCAGGTAACCATACCAGTAAGAAACGTAATAAAAAATCTCTCATCGTAGGATTACAGCAAAGCAAACAAAATATTTTTTTTATTTAGCTATAGGATCAAAGATAGCTAATGAGTGTTCAAAGTAGAATCTTTTATTTTTGATGACCTTTTTTCACCAGATGATGTATATAAATCATATCAATGTAAATCTGTATTTTTTTATTATATCGGAAAGTATTTTGTTTGTTTTTTTCATTCTAGTAAATTAATTTTTTTTAACCTTTTATTTTCGATATGCTCGCGCCCCCCTTGAAAGGTTATCGCGCCCCCCCAGGGGGGCGCGCCCCACAGTTTGAGAAACACTGCTCTACTGTCATTGCAGACAAGCTTTGATATGGCTTGAGTCTGTGGAACAATGCACTTCAACTGCACTCTCTGAAGATATTTTTTACAAACTCTCCATCAGCAAAGAGTTTTCCACACTTAGCAAATTTTTCTCCTATCATATAACTAACACCACTATTTTCAAATTCTTTATACGCTTCGGTGAAAAAAGGCTGTTGACAATTTAATTTTAATTCACTTCGAAAATGTCCTTCTAATGCAGAATATTACTATATGCCCTCGCATCGCTAGGGTTCCAGGATTTTAGGGGGCTCAAACCCTGATTGAGGCCAAATGTACATTTAACTAATTTGTGTAAATGTAATTTATGTTATGGTTTTGCAATCCTTTGCAAAATCCAGTTTGGGGCCCCAAACCTTACTACGTTACGTCAATTAGCATTTAAAATGTTACTTTGAGATAACGGCAACACACACACACGCCTTCACTTACTAACTATATATATTCTTGTCAAAAGAGGCCAATAGGTTTATTTTTTTAAAAAATTCAGTGTCTAAAGATTTATATTGGAAAGTGCACGACTAATAAGAAAAATAATTTATTTTCAGAATGGCAGAGCTCGCTCGCTTTTGTCGAACTAATCTCAAGTTGAAGAAAAAACGATTGATTACTCTCTGATTATTTTAGTAATATGATAGGGATCGATTATATTTTACTGTCAACTTAATTTATCTTCTAATCGATATACGTCTTTTCTTACTGTGGCAACCTCATCAAATTGTTGAATTTTTGAAAAATTGTGGAACCGGTGTGTGATTGTACATGCCTTATTCTTTCGAATCGTTTTTAAAATACTTTTAATATGACAATTAGTTTCACTGAAAGGCAACTAGTATAATTTGAAAAGAAAAGAATTTAAAATGTAAAATCAGGTTTTATTTTTGGTACAATTATTAACAATTAAATATTCAGATTAATTTTAACATTTATGTCAAAAATTATTTTAGCAATAAGCATTAAATTCTCATGTGCTTAAAAAGGAATTATCTTGAAAAAGAATATTAAACTATTATGCACCAAAAAGGTGCTATTTTAAAAACAAACACTATATTATGATGGTTCAAATAATGATAATCATGTGTTAAATTATCACTGCTGTTTTACACAAATATCTTGCTCTATTTCAAATTTTAGAATTTTAAAGCAATACAATAGCTTGTGTGTGTGCTTCAAAATCTCTGCAATGGTATCTAAAATAAAATAATTCACAAATTTTGTACGACTTATGTGCATTATACATTTTCCTTATTATAGATTATTTTTAATTTCTTCAATAATAAAAGATACGTTTTAAAATCAACTACTTTAAGAACATAATAAAATTAAAAAAAAAAAACTGAAAACTTATGAAATAAATATCGAACTTATATTCAATGAAAAGATTTGAACTTTCTTATGACATGAATGTTGGGAAACAACATTTGTGTAATATTAAAATATAATATTTTTGAACCACTCAATTTTTTGGCACAATATAAATAAATGATGGAGATTTTTAAAATATTCAACATATTTATATATTGGAAACATTTTATTACATTAAAGCCGAGTTTTAGAACATATAACATCTATTTTTGGTACCTGAAAGTTCAGAAGTCTAATGCGATAGAGGAAAAACATTTTATGTTTGGATTTTAACCAAATTATAAAGCATTTAATTTTTATTAAAACACCCGAAAGAGATATTAAGAGATAATAATAAAAATTTAATAAGAAATATATTGTACTGAAATCCTATAAGAGAATCTACTTGATCTTTTTTTCAAAATAATTATTAGAATGCTAAAACTATTGTTGCGTAGATCCGAGGGTTCGTGGATTTTATGCAGAACAATCACAAAGAAAATAAACAGTTCTTCAAGAGCGGTGCGAATTTATTATTAAAAATCCAATCCTTTAAATAAAGGATTCAACAGCAATATTCACAGAGTAAATCTCCGAAGCCTTCACACCTTCAACAGCAATCAAACACAATAACCAGTGTTTAAAAATACACGCAAGTAAAGATTATTCACAAGCACAGCCGAGCTAATCGCTAGTCAAAACAATCCTCACTACTCGCTGGTTTAATCCAGACTCCTCGCCGTCCCGGCAAGTATCTTATTTATAGGCGCGACAGAAACTTCCAGAAATATAGCTGCTCGTGACATTAGTGGAGAGATCCACTACTTTCTAGAAGATTCCAGAGGGTTCCGAACTCGCCAACATGGTCGCCAATGACGCCAAAATGGTCGTCAGTCGCCAATTTGGTCGCCAAAAATGATGCCAACTTGGCTCTACCGCCAAGATTTCGCCAAGTTCTCATTATAAAGTAAGGGGCGGCATTGCTTGTGAATGGTACAATTTTAACATGAAATAAACATAACATAGAGTAATATAAATGCATTAAACACTCAAATACAAATTATTTACTCTGTTTACGCAAAAGTCGTAACACTATTTTAGAAATTTTAACTATTTTTTTTTTTTTGAATTTGTATTCAAATATAAATTGACAACTACTTATTAATCAATAAGAAGGTTTGGATGATTATTATTATACACAGCACTTTTTAAATGCTTTTTTTATGATATTGAACATTTTTTAGAAGTATTATGGCACAATATGATAAAACCGAATTTTTACAGTCACAGACTAAATTATAAATATTGGGCATTCTTCTTCTCGATATATATGCTATGAGTTTGTGCTCGCTTTTTAAAGTATTAAATAGAACAGTATTAATTTTTGTTATTTATACAGTGATGAGTCTCTTCTTGTACCAGATAGATCAATACGAGTAATGATGCAAAAAGAAAAAAAAAATTGAAGATTTAAATTGAAACATTGTTTATGTGTAAGGAGCTTTTGATGAAGAGAACCAACAATCACTTTCCCATATTTTGTCACGTTTTATTGAACTGATAAGTGTTTTAAGTATTAATAAAATTAAAGCTGTTATAAATTATATTATTTTTTATGTTTTTATAGATAAGAAAACATAATTATATGTGTAATTGATACATTTTATTTTCACATACCAAACAATTTTTATTGAAATATTAAAGAGAATTTTTTTTTTATGAATTAATGATTTATTTCAAAGTGATGAAATTTTTCATTCTTTTATTTTCAATTTAACTGAATAGACTAAATATGAAAACTATTAAGAAACAAAGTGAAAACTCTCTTTGAATAAAAGATAAAGGCAAAATTGCCTCAATTATTCCTTTTCGAATATACCTAAAATTGATATTTTGGAAGTATATTGTACAATCATTGCGAAAATTTACAGTGAATCCATTATTAAAATTTGCTCTGTTGAGGAATACTACAACTGTCTTATTGTGTGATCTCTTTAAGCGTGATAGTTTCATGCAGACACATCTCATTTTCCAATCGAATTTCCTATTCAGAAATTCAGATTCATCATTATAATCAACCTAGTAAATATTCAGTAGCTTAAGGAGAAAGTGGGAATGTACCTTGAGTAATCTGCACATTTTAGAATAATTTACTGACCTGATAATTGCAAAACCTTTCAATTGTAAAAGTAAGAATGTAAGTTTTTGGGAGATTCTCTAACATTTTTGTATTAAAATTCATAAATTTAATGTCTGTTTTTCATAATCTATTTGTACAATTAAAATAAATGATAAACAGTTTTTAAGTGTTAGCACAGAACAACTGAATTACAAAAAAAGAAAAAAATCAACTAATATGTTACGTTGTACTATCGCAGACCTAGGAACATTAGAAAAAGTAAAAATTAAAAGAAATGTGCAAAAGACGATACAAGTTTTTGAAATAAAGTTAAATAAGTTTATTTATTACAGTATACATTTTCAACAACAATTTGAAAATTCTAATTTAGGATTAAAATATTATCCATTACATTATTGTTATTAAGATTAATCTCATAATCAATATTTATTGAATATTTTTTAACTAAGTACACATTTTTGTGAAACTACAGTGTCAAGGTACATGAATATAAACACACCCTACCTTAAACATAAACATCGAACAACCAATAAAATGCGGCAATTGACAGTAACCGACGTGGTTTGTTTTAAAGTGGCTACGTATTCTATTCTAGAACTTATCTTTCATTGCTATGATTGATAAAGATTATCTGATTTATAAAAGAGGATGATAATAGACTTTCACGCCAAGTACGGCAATAGTTAGGACTGTACAGTGGCAAGACCACGAAAACT
Organism: Trichonephila inaurata madagascariensis; assembly: GCA_019973955.1. Classification (NCBI taxonomy): domain Eukaryota; kingdom Metazoa; phylum Arthropoda; class Arachnida; order Araneae; family Nephilidae; genus Trichonephila; species Trichonephila inaurata. The sequence goes on along the minus strand of BMAV01016165.1, from coordinate 69,692 downwards.
AACACTTTTTACGATACAAATCAAATTATTTTATGGTGTTGAAATGAATCAGCAGTCTCGTGTACACGAATTAAAAAACATAAATAACATATATATTCAAAAGTCTTATCCGAATTTCAAAGTATTCGTTTAAATACAGAAGAAGTGATCACATGACATTCAACGCCTAGTTTTAAATATCTAAATTAACACAATATAAATTGGATGAATTACTAACATTGACCCTATTGGATAAATATGATGTTCAATTCATCAACAGTAAAGTAAATAGTATTATATACAGTATTATATGGGCGCACAAATATTTTCAATAAAGAAAGCCTATAGCTTGGAAAAGGTTTGTGAGAAATCAGGTAATTTTTATTATTAAGCCACATATATTTAAGAATAACTCTTTCTCTTTAAGTATTTGACAATAATATAATGTGCTTGATATTTACATTTTTGACTGTCCAATATACAACATCATGAAGAAAATATTCAAACCATGTAATATTTTTACTGTGCATAAATGGTGATGAGATATACAAATGTTTTAACATTTCAATGCAGCCGCATATCATGGACTCTTGTGGCGCCCCTACAAACATTACAGGATGGGAGAACAGAATGTCGCTTTTGCAATTACTAGATTTATTTTTAGTGAAGTTTCGTGTGAGATATTTCATTATGACTCGAAGTGTCACCCGAACACATTTATGAGTTCATCCGAGAAAGAATTGTTGCCTATAGAAAATGCGTATTGTCTTTCCGAGAAATGTCATGTCAGGCATAACAAAGCAACAGTGAAGAGGATTTGTATTCAATCGATGTAGGTGAGATTATTGTCAACCCCTATTATACCATCTTCGGTGCACCACCTCTTAGCAAGTGATGAAGGGCATATTGTGTGCATAGTAGTGATGGATTGTTCTGCCACATCACTGCTATATCACATCAAATAGGATTTGTTGCTCAATTGGTACCCACACGTACTATTCGGCATTGTTCTTAGAACAGTAAATACCTGTAATCTATCTATTTCTTCTATTACTTTTGTCTAATATCCATAAGCTCTTGTGTCTGCAATGGTGCATTAAACATTGGACATAGACAATGAAAGGGCAAGGCATTGCTTTACAGATAAATCACACTTATATCTACAACACCATGCTGATTAGATTCAAGTCTAGAAATAACGTAGGGGAGAAGCTGCTTAATTTTCGTTTCTTGCATCGTCTAAACTATTTAGGTGTCATTGGATTCTACTTTTCCATTACCTTAATATATATTGTCAGTATACTTGTGATACCACCCCCCTTTGGTGACCGTATCTTTGATTGTCAGCGTGAGCTAGAGGTGTAGGATTTGTAAAAGGAATAGACATTTTAAATTCTTAATATGACTTTATTAAGAATAGAACTTAAATGTTTAACAATTTAGATAAATTTAAATGAGTGAGAATCTAGAATGAACGAACACACAGTGATAGTTAAACCGAATCACGTAATTTAGACCACTTTCTCTAAGTTATAATTATTTTCCGCCTACTCTTACTTCTAATAATATTACAAGTCCTAATATCAAACAATCAGTCCTACCTTAATCCAACTAAGATTCGATTTTTATATGGAGACTTCTGCGCGCGCATGCAATGGTATGCACCTTGTATTACTGGTTTACTTTCCAGGTAACTTCACGAGTGGTTGTCAATTCACGCTTGTATCTCTTCAAACATAACTTTCCCCAAATTGCCATCATGCTTACTGAAACTTCTGTTCTTTTAAAAGCTATCTTATTTGCATTTCTTGTTCACATTTCGCTTCTTGGGTTTTGGTTGGAAAAGAGTTGCCATTAATCTTGGCCACCAAAGAACCCAGAGGTTATGTTAAAGAAAAGACGCGTGAGCCCGTCACATACTGACTAGCTAGGTATATCTGAGGTCTTGGAGCTTATTATTTTCTTTTATATTTAGAGAGCTTGCTGTAGTATAACTAACTGCAGTATAATAACCGGAGTATGCTGTAGTAGATATTCTAAAAGAATAATGCTCGAAAACCATAACACGAAAAAGGTTGAAGTATTCTACACCCACCATTTGCAATGCTATTTTGGTCTGCTTGTTCTCACGATTTGTCTCCAATCGAACACATTTGATCAGTAATTGGACAACGATTGGCACTGGATACACTACCCACTACTATACCAGATCAACTTTGACAATGTTTGGAGAGTAAACATGGGATGCTATACTACAACAACACATCTAAAGTCTCTTTCATTCAAAATTAAATTAGTAGTTGCAATTATTGCGAGTCGTGGTAGCAGAAGTCAACACTGATTGAATTGTATTTCTACCCTCGCAGAAGGCTTTCAATCATTTCACACTTATACCGGGGATTATAATTCTTTTTGTAAATTTGGTTTTGATATCTTATGTCCTTTGGGCAGCATTTAGGCGGCCTAGTAGTATCAATACTTATAAAATATTTGAGCAATTTTTGCCCACTAAAAATTAAAAATATCCAATTAAAGGTACATTTTTTTAGCAAATTAGTTTAAACAATTTTCGTTACTTTAATTTTAGTTGGCAAATTGCGATTCAATTTAACAGACGATTGACATCATTACACAACTATTCAAAGCTATTTCTCCTTCAATCTATTTATGAATGAATTCTGGTTAAAAACAGTTGTATTTTTAAATTTTTCTCAGTGTTAAAATGAAGTAAAAGCTTAAATTTTCCTGTCTTTTTAGCATTGAACTCTTTGCTTCTAATAAAGATATTGTTAAGTCAACTGTTTTTGCTTTCTCCCGAATACAATTATGTATGTATCATCGATATACATTAATATTACAAAGTTCCTTTTAAATTTATACACACAATTTGAAAAACATATTTTTCAAATCTTAAGAACATTAAATTCTATTGAAATTCTACATTGCATTGAAAATCACTCTAATGAAAGTCTCAAACTGCCTTTTTTCAATAAACAGATTTTATACTAATTGTCTTTGGTAATGAATCCTCGGCATGTTATTCTATATAAATATAATTTTATTTAAATTTCAATTCAAATATGTCTTAGAATTAATATGTGCATAAAACCCCAACCTAAATATTAAATTAATACAATAGACAAAAATTTTATACAATTTTATTTTTAAAGTTCGCATTTGGTGAATAAACATCATTGTAATTAACATCAATATTTTGTTGAAAGCCTTGCACCGTAAGGCTTGACTTGCATTTGACAACCCTTTTGTGTCGTCACATTTTGTGTAGCATTTATCCACTTAACATTCAGAACGCTTTTACAGTTGTCATTTTTGAAGATAAATCCGTGTTAAAATCTTTCCCTAAATTTGTAGACGAAAATTTAAGAATGCTTGGAATCTATCGTTATAAAATTGAAAAAGATCTTGACTGTAAGTTAGCCTTTTATTTTCACAATATCTTTGTACGTCATTTTGAGAACATAAACCTTCATCGTCTAGCGTGAAGTAATAAAAGTCGATTCTACTGTGTGCTCATACATCAATAATCTTCAAGTTTTGTCTTAGAGTGAAACATTAATAAAAATTCTAGTGCTCATAGTTCGATGGTCTTCCATCTTTTAACTTTTAGTAGGACTAGGACATTTTTCAAATGAATTGAATTCTTCCTCTTGATGAGACTTCGATTCATCTTCATTGGATCTCCATTATTTTGACAACAGACTCACTATGACATCTTGTGTCGGTGCAGAGTTAGGACAGGAGCTGCTCTAGTGTTGTGATGTTCAAAGTTATGTCGTGTTAGTAATGACAAATTTATTCATGTGTATAATGGTTTTAATATTGTAACAGATATTGCACTAATGTTGTATTTTCAAATTAAAAATTTCAGATTTTTCATATTTCTTTAATGTATAATTTATAGTTGGTTATTTGAGTTGAAACCAACTGGAGATAGAATATTAATGTTAAGTTAAGGTATCCGACTACGTTTGGAACCAGGATTTTAAAAAAGCGCATAAATGGATAATTTTCATGATATTTAGTGTCACTTAGATTAGAATACATGTATACAATTGTTTTAAGGACATTATGACAAAAAATTATTTAAATGCAATATTTTGGCAAAATATTAACTTAGAATAACCTTTTTTTCCAAATGTTCTCCTTTTGTAAAAAATGCTTCTATTGTATTAATATTTTGTCTGTATATAGCTCAGACCTCTGTACAGAGGCTCAACTATGAGTTTTGAAAAATGCAAATTATTTTCAGAGTTACAACCATTTGAAATAATTATCGGCGTATTTTCTTAAAATTTCTCCCTTCTGTTTTCTTAAAACATGGATAAACCGACTTCCAAGTTATGCATTTCAAAAATTCTAGTTGAGCTTCTGTAGAGAGGTCTGAGCTAAATACAGGCAAAATATTAATACAATAGAAGCTTTTTTTACAAAAGGAGGACATTTGGAAAAAAGTTTATTCTAAGTTAATTTTTTGCCAAAATCTTGTATTTAAATAATTTTTTGTCATTAATGTCCTTAAAACAATTGTATACATGTATTTTAATCTAAGTGATACTAAATATCATAAATATTATCCATTTACGCGCTTTTGCAAAATCAAGGTTCCGTACGTAGTCGGATACCTTAAGAAGAACCAACTGACATTGTGTGAAACTCAGCAAATTTTAATTTATACAAGCATAATATCTCAAGAGAGAATGACAATGAAAGCAAAATAAACCTCAAATTCTAACTACTTCTAATAAAAGATTCTCTTTACTTTCAAAATATGACTTCGAATTACAGCCATGCAAGTTCAAACTCCTGAATAAGTCTGGACACCAGCCACACGTAACATCACGAGCTTTAGTCTTAACACGTCAATTCTAATTCAAATAACGTAGAATCTCCAATTTAATACTACACCACACAATCGCTAAGACATCTTACAATTACAGTTTCAACACATCTTCTACTTTTCTACTTCAGTTCACTTTAAATAGCAATTCTCATCTGCATATCATGGTTCCTTCACAAGATGAGGTTCTCGAATCAAGCAAGTAATAACATAGATTTCCCTCGAGGTTAGATGAAAACACATGAGAATCCGTTTGAGAATGGTCTCTGTTTCCCTTTCAGTCAATGAAGTTTCCCTACCTAACCTAATTTGACATTAAACAACGATGTATACTTTGACTATTGAACATTTACAAATGGTATTAAGTTCCGGATAAAAGAAGGAAACATTTTATCTCATTTTTACATAAAGTTGGTTGATCATTTCTATTTCTGTTTTTTTCAGGATTCATTTTTTTCTGTTTAAAAGTGTAGGTAATACAATTTGCTACTATTTCCATTTTTATAGGGTGACATGAAATTATTTAAAGCTGGAATTAGTTTCTATAAAAATTTCTATTTCCCTACAAAAAATAATAACACTGACTGATTTGAATATTATGGTTGTTAAATGTAAAACTGCGAAATAGCCTTAGGTTAAGAAACCTATTTCATAATTAAAAACAGAAAATCATGGGAAACTGATGCAGTAGAAAATAAATGTCTATTGTGACATCAAATTCCGAAAAAAAAAAGTAAAATTAAATGAAATAAAAGAAAATTTAAGAAATAAAGAAATTGTACGCGAAAAAACATCTAACTATAAAAAAAAATAAATGCTGAAAAATGTGCTTAATGTGCCTACAGAGTAAGTAATCAGTCTAAAGAGTTAATTCAAAACAAATTGATACAAACTATCTTGTTTTATTATTCATTCAGTGCAAAGGTGAGGGAGATATTTTGTGCTTCATTGAAAGGAAATTCATTTGCTCTTAGCCTTCTTTAAACTAATAAATTATTCGAGCAGAACATAAAATATGTTATAAGAGGCTGCATCTCCTCTACTCCAAGGGATAGTAGAAGACATTACAAAGGGATGGAAATAGCTGGGCCATGTTACAATCAAAACTGAGATAGACTGGCACTCTATATACACTCTTCTTAATCAGTTACTAAAGTCTTAATTTCTATAAAATAACAAACAAAAGAATTCATCTGATGCTTGTTATTTAAAAAATTAAATCGCGTTATTCTAACGAAATAAAACTATTGATTATATCTAAGCACTTAAGATATCCGACTACGTTCGGAACCGTGATTTTAAAAAAATGTATAAATGGATCATTTTCGGGATATTTAGTGTCGCTTAGATTAGAATGCATGTATAAAATTGTTTTAAGGATATTTTGACAAAACAAATTTATTTAAATGCAATATTTTGACAAAAAATTAACTTATAATAACCTTTTTTCAAAATGTTCTCCTTTTATAAAACATTCTTCTAAAATAATAATGTTTTGTGTGTGTGTGTGCTTATATAAAGTAAAGACTTCTCCAGAGAGTCTGAACTATTTTTTTTGAAAAATTCACATTATTTTCAGAGTTACAACCCATTGAAATAATTATCGGCGTTTTTTTCTTAAAATTTCTCCCCTCTGTTGTCGTAAGACATGGATAAGCCCACTTCTAAGTTATATATTTCAAAAATTCTAGTTGAGCCTCTGTAGAGAGGTCTGAGCTATAGTCAGGCAAAATATTATAATAGAAGCATTTTTCACAAAAGGAGAATATTTTGAAAATGGGTCATTCTATGTTCATTTTTTGTCAAAATATTGTACTTATATAATTTTTTATTGTAATACTATTCTTAAAACAATTTTTGATACATTTTCTAATCTAAGTGACAATTAAATATTATTCATTTATACGCTTTAGTAAAATCACGGTTACGAACGTAGTCGGATACTTTTAATAGCTAACTGTGGCACCTCCATATGAGAACGCGCAACTGGGTGTATAACGGAAATCGAGCAAGGACAAGTATATTCGTCAATCACAGAGTAAATGTCGATGTTAAAATATTAGATAACAGAGATGGATTTATTTTATAAAATTGCCAATTTTATTACTAATATTTATTGCACAAGAGGTCTTTGTACATACGAGGAAATAAAATAATTTAGCAGCAGTTTTTTAAGGTAATGAGGCAGACGATCCTTCCAATCGTTTGTGATGGAGCTTTATCGCGATTTCCACTAATTGACCACTTGGGATTCTTTGGGGCCAGAATGTCAATTCTTTCAACCAACTCAATAATAAAACGTGTGTATGCAAATTAGGAATTATATATATACTGCTGGCCACCGTAAATGCAATATCCTGAAGGAAAAATGCAAATAACATGAAATTTATAACATGCAATAGCGGAGGTGAGATATGCAAATGATTAGAATTTCAGCGCCTGTGGCGCCACCTCAAAGCGCTATTGAAGGCTTGGAGATTTTGACGATTTCAAGTTCGGCAATTGTGTTTTTCTTGTGTTTTTTTCAAAAATCGATCAGTTATGTCTCGTAGAAAACAGCGATCAGCTTTTGATCAAGTATCCGAGTTCGACAGAGGAAGGAT
>BMAV01016165.1:24167-60785 GCA_019973955.1 Trichonephila inaurata madagascariensis | reverse complement strand
ATGATAGCGCTCTCATAAATAACTTTGTGTAGGTAAAATACGCAGATAAGTTTTTCAAGAATGAGAAAGATAAAATTTCAATTGAGAGTGATGTTTTATTTAAGGTATTTATTTCTCGTCTTTGAGGGAAAAATGTTTAAAAGGTTAAGATAAAAAGGGAAAATGGATTCACATAATGGTAAAATACAGAACATTTGATATATATACACAAAGCATTGTTTTAGAAAAATGATAGATTATACTGGAATACAGTGCATAGTTTCCCGAGATTTAGCAATGATTGTCTAAAACATCGTTTCTCAAACTATGGGGTGCGCTTCCCTACGGGGGTGGGAAAAACCTACGAGGGGGGTCAAGCATATTAAAAACTTGAAAATAAAAGACTTTTTTTTAAAAAAAAAATGTTGTTAATTTGTTGAAAGTAAACAGACCAAATACGTTATGATATAATAAAAAATGAAACACACATTCACACTGATATAATACACTTATAAATGTTTCAGTAATGCACAATGTATTTTGTAATTAATTTAACAATACTGAGTTAAGAACAAGTTTAATAATTATTAGTGACCCATGGGATTGGAATGCATAAAATTATATACAAACATTAACACTTATCTTGATAATTTGTACGGTTTATAATTAATTCTTTAACTGCTAGTTAAATGTTACGCGATTCGTTCCCTAATGCCACCACTTAGGCGCGCTTATGTGATGTATTGGTGGGGGAGGGGTGGGAGAAAATGAACAAGAATAAGCGAATCCTCTGGAATAAGTAAATTTTTCGCAAACACTGTCAAGGTCTTTTTATTGCATTCCAAAGCCATCGGAATAATGTTATGGGTAACAGTGGGTCGTACTTCGGAAAGACATATATAAACATCCGGGGCAGCTAACGCTTTGATTAAGCAAGACGTTTATATACACCGGTAGTACTTAAGAGTGTAAAGTCGTATGAAGGGAGGGGTGCAATGAGAATTATGATTGAATATTGGGTCACAAATATTGAAAGTTTGAGAAGCACTGGTGTAAGGTCTACGACAAAAGACATTTAAACAAATGGGATACGAGTATGTTTTGTGGGAATTTTTACGTACATCACGTTTCCTTTCATTATTTGTTTAAATTAATTTCATGTGTTTCTTACCATAAAACATATAAGTAAAGCAATTATTTGAACCGTGCTTAAATGACCATTTTAATACCTCAAATAGTTTATCATCACTCACATCATGGCAAGAAAAAATGGGGGTATATACAAAATACATTTTAAATTATATGCGTATGCACTTTGAATAGGAAAAATGTTTATTTCAAACTAGCTTGACAACCAGGTGTTGTACGGGTTTTTTCGACTGCACTATTTTTTCCATTTTCACTCAGGATCAAAACTGACTGATTTTAGAAAGAAATCGCAAAAGACGTAAATCATCGTTAGTTTCCTTTAAAAAAAAAGACCCAAATAATTGTATTGTATTTTGACAAAATATATGGTTTTGGCGATTCAAAAATTATATCTTGTGTGATTTCTGCACAGAAGGTAAGATGGCTGTTTTAAAATGGATGACAATGTCGTAAATACGGTCCGAAACATCTGCATGGTAGATACCATACAGGAGTACATTAATCATGCAATTTTTAACGCTTGTATTTAATTTATATTTAAGTAATAATTATTTTGGAATTTAAATATTCAAAATGAATTCCTCGGATCAACTCGCATCTTTTGGTACCTTTGGAGAGCTTTTGCATTTGAAGAATGTGTGTGTGTGAGTCTTTTCATGAGAAGATAGCGTCACATAGAGTAATACTTATGTTTGTTCATTCTCGACTTTTATTAGTGTAGATACTGACTTTTTGTTGAATAAATGTTTATGCTTGACACAAATCCCAAAGCTCGTTGTTTTCATACTTGTTATGTTAACATGCCATAAGACGTAAGTACACCAGGATTCCTTTAAGGTATCCGACTACGTTCGGAACCGTGATTTTGCAAAGCTCATAAATGGATAATTTTCATGATATTTAGTGTCAATTAGATTAAAATACATGTATACAATTGTTTTAAGGACATTTTGACAAAAACAAATTATTTAAATACAATATTTTGGCAAAAAATTAACTTTGAATAATTTTTTTTCAAAATGTTCTCCACTTATGAAAAATGCTTCTATTATAATAACATTTTGCCTGTATATAGCTCAGACCTCTGTACAGAGGCTCAACTAGAATTTTTGAAATATATAACTTAGAAGTGGGTTTATCCATATTTTACGACAACAGAGGGGAGCAATTTTAAGAAAAAAACGCCGATAATTATTTCAAATGGTTGTAACTCTAAAAATAATGTGAATTTTTCAAAAATCATAGTTGAGCCTCTGTAAAGAGGTCTGAGCTATATACAGGCAAAATATTATTATAACAGAAGCATTTTTCACAAAAGAAGAACATTTTGAAAAAAAATTATTCTAAGTTAATTTTTTGCCAAAATATTGCATTTAAATAATTTTTTTTGTCAAAATGTCCTTAAAACAATTTTATACATGTATTCTAATCTAAGTGACACTAAATATCATGAAAATTATCCATTTATGCGCTTTTTTAAAATCACGGTTCCGAACGTAGTCGGATACCTTAAGTAAAGTAATGAAATGGAATAATTAATTTAATGCAAACTATTATATATATTAATTTAAACTATATTCTATGTATTATACTAAATATATATATTCTTTCCCCACTTAAATTTCATTTGAAGAACTTTACGACAGAATATAGTTTTTAAAATCGCAAAAAAACATTACATTCTGTAATTACTAATATACCTAAAAGTTTTATCCAATATAGAATATTAAAATTATCTGAATTACTTTTGAAAACAAAACTTATTTATACCGTATGGCTTATTCATTTTTATTTCTTATATTTAGTTCTCAAGAGACTGAACTTTTCAATAATAGAATAAAATTACATGCCAATTAATAAGTTTTACCTAGATATTTAACGAAGTAATACGCGCTAATGCAGTAAAGCAAAAACTGTGAACTATTTATTTTGCAAACTACTAACTTAATTTCCTTTTATGGTTTCCCTTTAACCAAATTTTATGCAGTTTAGGGATATTTAATTACAAAAATGGAGCAAAATATGCGCTTCTCCTTCAAAAACAAACAACCATGTATATACCAAGTAGTCTTATGGTTTTAATAACAGTCTAGGTTGTAATTGGAAATATTTATATCACCATAAAATTATCCTGAAACATCATTTAACTTACTTCAGTTAATACGCTTTAGATATTTACATTTTAATATCATTTATAGTCTTTGGTATTTTATTCAAGTAATTTTAATTCTGTTAAGTATATACGAATTAATTAGATACACAAGGGTAAAAAAAACTCTACATGAAATAAAGTCGAGTTTTTAAAGTATTTAGTTGAATTATATGGTTTCAAAAGTTTTAGTGCTGAAAAATGAGGAGATCTTTAATGGTTTAGTGTTAGCATATAAACAATAATTTGATTAGTTATCTCAATTGTTTGAAACAATTGAATTTAAACAACCATATCCAACTATAGATAATTTTTTTCCATATACGTTGAAAGGATTGTACAAATCATGGAAAAACTATGTGTTATGTTTTTGACAAAAATGCAGCTAAGTGAACATGGATTAGAAAGAGAAGCAATTGTGTACCTTTCTTTGTAGTTTAAAAATATCTATAATTTTAAATTTAGAAATTAATATACCATATGCCTCTACGGGATATATTAACTATTCTCAAAAATATTATAAAAGTTACAAAAATTTTAATTGCTTAAAAGGAAAAAACAATTTGGAAAATATAGTATCATAGAATATTAAAAATAACTGCGTAACAATATGTTTAATTTAAAAACAATGAACAACGAAGAAAATAATTTTATGTGTTACTGAATAAATTTTAACGGCAAAAATGTAATACTGTAAAATGTATATTTAAGAAAAAAAGTGCTTAAGACAAATAATATTTTATGTTAAAAAAGGAATATTTTGAACTATTCGAAAACAAGTGTAATTTAGAGTTTATGATTTGCCATTGCATTTGCAAAAAAAAGTAAAGTCAAAAGTATTTCCAAAAATTCGTTAATATTTGTAAACCATTTTTTTAAACTGGTGTATGGCTGTTTTCTACTATAAAGACATATTTTTATTTTTGGAAATTTTTCTACAGTTAACAGAGTTTCAAAAATTAGCATTAGTTACTAAATTATTTGCATAAAAGGTGTGTATTATGCAAGGAAATCTCTCAAAACATAAATTAGGGATTACAATGAATAAACGAATATTTACGTCTCACTGTTTAGCCACTCGGGGCCTTAGACGTATCTCGTAATTTTGAAGAGGACGACATCTAAGCTGGAACCCCTGTCCTAACTACAATACCACACCAACGGGAGGCTGTTTGAGCTCTTGACAGATTTAAAGTGCATCACTCCCCTACGCGGCGAGTCTTCAGCGGTACTAGGCTCAAACTCATGACACGCCTACCGCGAGTTCATTACCTTTACCACTAACTAGGCTACCGCAGCCACAATAGGGATTACACATATCACGTGTTTCGGTGATATAGGTTATGTGTGTCTCAAATATAAGTGATGCAATTTTAAAGGTTGAGTTATTGTGTGAAAAATTTTAACTATTTGACGTATAAATAAGTTGTGGATTGATGTAATAACAAGTAAAGTAAAAAAAAAAAATTAAGTCAATTCCTACTTAGATCAACTAAGAAAAATTTTATTTTTTAGCAACTTGTAGCATTTATTAAATAGTTGCAATTAATATAAATATGTATATACATAGGACAGAATCACAACATTAAGTAGTAATTTTATTAATCATCATTAAAATATCGTATTGTCATTCAAAACAATCGTGTATATAAAATTTCAGTTCAACTGAATGCCTTAAAACGTGAGAAAAAACCTTTTTAAGTTTTGACACTCAAGTCGCCAAAATGGTCGCCAAGTCGCCATCGTGGCAGTATTTGTAATTCTTTAAATACTTAGTTTTAATCAATTAATTTTTATTAATTATAGTTAAATTATATATTGTACTGTCATCCAAAATAATCATGTATATAAAATTTCAGCTCAATACAGAGCTTTATAATGTATTTTATTAACGATTAAAAATTCCATCAAGATAAATAAATAAAAAAAAATAAACTAATAAATATATAAAGAGTGCGAGTTAATAGTAGGAATTGAGTGAATCTAAAAACTATCATTTTTAATTCCTATTGTTTAAATTAAAGCTTCCTTAATTATCTTAAAAATCCAAACCAAGTGTGTGTTTATTATTGTCGCATTATTAACCAACGTGAATGCTCTTGGCCATGAATCTTGTAATTTTGTGCTTCTGTCAAGTGACAAGGACGATAAATCAGCCGCAACCAGACTCCTAAATTCCACACGGCCCTGACGAGAGGACTTTGAGCCATGGCAGATTTTGTACGCGCCATCCCATCTACACATCGGGTTTACAGTGAATCTAGGTCTCAAACTTAAGAAACGCCGGCTAGAAATTGGGGACCATAACCACTAGGCCAATGTTCGCCAATCTTTCGAATTTCATATGCCACTAAATGTATACTTTTATGTTTGGCGAACCATTAATATGATTGGCCACTACATGATGGACCACTAATATAATTGACCACTAAATGGTGGACCACTAATATGATGACGGGCCATGGGTAGCCTAGTGGTTAGAGCATCGTACTCTAGCTCGGGAGGCCTGGGTTCGATGCTCGATGCCACCAAATACCCTCCGAGTACAGACGGAGTACGTGCTCGTTAAATCAGTGGGTTCGAAATTCTTGTGGGCTGTATCTCGAGTGCAAGGGACTGGAGAATATTTCCTTCCCCTTCAGTTCCATGCGTAAATCGTGGAGGTGGAGATCGTTGGTATCGCCATCTATCGTCCCTTCGGGAATTTCGCCGAGCTAATTCTTACTGTCTCCTGTATGGTGTTCAAGGTCAAGGACAACGTCAGGCGTACTTCTAGCCCCTCTCTACGTTGAATTTCGTGGGCCTGGATCTGACTATGTCAGAAAGGCATTATAGAAACAACAACTAATATGATTGAGCCCTTTCTGGTGGACCACAAATATGATTGACCACTATATGGTGGACATCTAATATAATTATGCACCATATGGTGAACCATTAATATGACTGAGCAGTATACGGTGAACCACTAATATAATTAAGCGCTATATGGTGGACCACTAATATGATTGAGCACTTTATGGTAGACCACACATACGATTGGCAATATAACTAAATTACCATTATTTACGTCTCTTTCCATTTCCATATCACTGAATAGGAATTTCACGAAAATAGCAGCATCAATAAGCAATAAGAAAAAAAAATCCATAAATTGAATTGTTGTGCTGTCAATTTACCATGGTTGTCAACTATCACTAGCAAATATCCCTAGTTACACATGTAAAAGTAGCTATAAAAATTCGCTTAACTCAAAATTTTTACTTAAGTAATAGCTAAAAGTAGCAAGCTTGCTACTTGCACAAGTTATAGTATGAAGCTTGTATGGGAACTTAACACACAGGGGTTTCGAGTCAGACTGACCACCTAACCGAAACATCTGATCATGCACCTCAGGGTCCAAGGTCGCGTATACTGAGTTAGGCATAGTAGGCCTTGACCCTCATATGCTGTTTTGCCACTGATTTAAGTTAACACCTAATATTGTACTTAAAAAAATGTATAATCCATATCTCATCATACTTTTTTTACTCGACATTTTTAAAACTGAATATTCATAAAAATTAAAATATGTCCCAATTTTTCTGTGTACTAACACATTTTTTTCACCGACCATCAAAGGTACATACATGTACATGAAAACGGAAAACATTTCTTAAAATTACAAGTCTTGAGAGAGAAATGATTCACAATTACATTTATCAGCATACATATTACTTTTATAAACAAACACACACACAACCCATTACCTTAATTACAACAATAATCCCATTAGTATCTATTGCAATTCAAAAATACAAGCATTTTGTCTTAACACGCATAAGCTATTTATTCTGACAAACAAATTCAAACTTTTGTAAGTACTCATAAACTCCTTTTGTCACGCTGCCTTCAATTTATCCGTTTTACTGTTTCATCCAAAGTCTTTCGCATAATTTATTGATACCTTAAAGCAAGTTTTAACGTTAAAACAGCACACTAACCTATTCAGTCGCTACCTAACAACATTCTACTGAGAATTACTCTCGGCAAATGCATTGATGGAACCTTCTATCGCACCTTTCACATTCCACATTACCTAAGAATATTTTAATGAGCTCTAGAAATAAGTTCGTATCAATACTCACGAATATCAAAGTATCGTTAAATCGTTAAAGACAGAAGCTAGCTTTGATTATGCCGTTGTGAGAGCAGATTGAAAGCAAAATGGCATCTTTTCCCTCGCGCTAATTCGTCGCTGGAGTTTCTTAATAGGTGGTAATGATATTAAAGTAATTAGAGTTTCAATGGATGTGGATTTTACGGCAAAGGGAAAATTTGTTAAGTACTAGGGATTTTTCTGCATATCATGTTCCTGTTTCCTTATTACCAAATGAAAAGATCGTTAAAGTCACTGAAAAATGAAGGGATAGTGACTGAGTTAATTTGAGCAATTTCCGTATTTTGATGTAAATATCCTTATTAGCAAATTTTTCAGTACTAATTATTGAAATGGAATCTACTTATTATGCTGAGTTTTGATTATTATAGATTGAAGTTAGAAACTACTTGCTGGTGCTTTGACGTAAATGTTATGCGCAATAGTTTGCATGGATTAACGAATATTATGTAATTTCTTTTGAGGATGCTTATGTTGTCTAAGACATACGTAATTATAACTAACGTCATATTGGCATGATTTTGAATTACAGATAAGTATCAGCATTGATAATTGTGTTTGTATCTCTACTGAAATTCTCTAATCCTAAACTATATAAGGATTTTGGGGTCCAGGTGTGTAGTGTACAAGCAATTCTTATTAAATTAATGTGATGGTATTTGACAGAACCGGGAATCGAATCGAAATTCATCTACTTTAAACCGTAATTACTGGGTACCCCGTTTACGAAACATTTCATGATGGCGTGATTTGTGAAAAGATCGTAATTTCAATTTTTCATCAAAATTTCCCTATAAAAAAATGACAATTGTTAGTCTATAACACTCTCCAGAAAACAGCAAAGGAGTAAAAAAAAAGTCCGAATTAGTTAAACATGAAGCTAAAGAGAGCTTGAGCAACAAATATGGTGAGTTTAAAAAATATACAGTTAGAAAATTTTTCATATTGTATTAAAATCTTTCTTTTTTTTAAGAAATTATGTTTTTCAATTTTATGCTTCACGGTAAAGTTCACTATGGAATTTCTTATTAAGATATTGAATTGAAACTTACACAGAAAATGTTTTATTTATTTTTATTTGTAGTATAGACTATTATCTAATCTCTGTGTATATATATTTATGTATTTTATTGCACTTTTTGTGAGTGAGTGAGTGAATATTAACGTCGCACTGTTTAGCTACATGAGGGCTTTTGGCGAAGGACCTAGGCTGACACCCCTTCTCCTAACTACCACACCAACGGGAGGACGTTTCAACTCTTGACAGATTTAGCGTGCATCGCTGTCCTTCACGGCGGACATTCGAACTCGTGACAAAACCAACCACGATTCGATACCTATACCACTCGGCTACCGCGGCCACGCACTTTTTTTGTGAGAAAATAACATTAATTTTTTTTTTTTTAAAAAAATCGAAATCTTTCATAAAAATTGACATATTTCAAAAACTTTCAAAATCATTACAAATGTTATAGCTCAAAGCCCAGATAGTGATGTTACTTATATACTGTATAAATATTTTATTCGAACATATTAAATAGAAATTTCAATACAAAATTTAGCGTAATTGCAATTTTTCACTAAAATTTCACTCAAAATTCATAATACACCCAAAATTATTTTTAATTTTTTGGAAACTGTATTTGAATTCTTAGTTTTATGCCACATTTCAAATACAAAAATGTTTGTTTAGTTAAAAACTTATATATTTCCAAAAAAGTGCTCCGAAGATAGTTATCTAACTTAAAGCCGAGCTCTAACTATCCAAAATTCGTAACAATAGGCAACAGAGTTAAATGTATCTGATAACAGAATATACAATTAAGAGTATAATAAATAATAGGATATGGAGATGATTTATTTGTAAATACAAAAATCACTCATAAATGAATGTATTCTTATTTAAAAAGGAAAAATAAATCCACTATTGCAGCGCATAACACAAAATTCCACAGCATATCATTCTCTGAACATGTTTAACCTCACAACACAATAATAGAGTCGATAATCGGCACACGCTCTGTAAAGCAGACGTTAACTCAGTGGAAAGTCGAGCACGCAAGTCACAAAATGCTAGTAATAGAACGCTTATGTTATAGTACCAAAGTCTAAATACACAGTTTGCTCTCAGAACTTCATCGTCAGAAGGCGTTAAGTCCTGTAGAATGGTTGAATGGAATTCTCCAGAACTTTATGAGTTGGTTGAACGCGAAAACGAGAGAGCGGTTATTTGTGCACTAAAAATTAAAATGGATGTAGCGGGAGTATATTACATTGATGACTGACTGTACAGTAAATCTAAGAAAGTGCCAAGTTAGATTTAAAACTGCGGTAAAAGATTTTTGTAATTTAAAATGAATGTAATTAAAGTAATTTATTATATATTTAAGGTATCCGAACACGACCGAAAATGAACCAATTCAGTCGAAGCAGATATTTTTGTTTTTTATTTTGTTGAATAGAGCTATCTTTTGGCTTTACAAAACGTACTTGGTTTTGATTCTACGCTACCTAGAGACCAAGTTACAATCCATTTTATAAAGTTACAAAAACCGGAAGTGGGTCTTTGATCTACCAGAAGTGGGTATTTAAATTGTTCAAAAATTATCGTGGCGAGTCTGATAAGTCAAAATATTACAAATGTATTTCTATAAAATTTTTTGAACCTGATATGTATGTTATTTTCTAGAGAATGTAAGAGTAACTAATTTTTGAGTTAGGGCCTGTTATTTAAATAATGGTCTCATAAAGAATGTGACTTTTCTTATAATGTTTACACAATCAGCTATAAAATTTTCAAATTTTATTAAAGCATTAAAATGTTAGTACATTCTCTGGATAAATATACCTAATTTGATTGGGTAATACTTTTACAAATATAAGTTTATCACGTTTTTCTCTAATTACTTAGAAGTTTTACAAAAATATTGCTAAAATTTCACTTATAATTGTGATTTTTGAGAAATTTAGGCAATTTTTTTTAAATATTGTTGATTAAATATTAGTATTTATTGATATTGAGTCCTAAAGAAGCATTTAAATTGTTTAAATATTATTTTGTCAAAAAGTACACCGAACGTGTCCGGATACCTTAAGCAAAATAAATAATTAATTCCACCAAAAAATATATATTTAAGGTGAATGACTTCATTCGAAAACGTGGTTTAAAAAAAACATTTTATATTTAGTGTCACTTTAATTAGAATAAACATATAAAACTTTATTAAGAATATTACAAAAATAAAAATAAATAAATGCATTTTCTTTGGCAAAAAATGATGAAATATTTTGAAAACATTCTGCTTTCGTAATAAATACTTCTGTAATATAATAACACTTTGCCTATATACACTGCTATGTCTTCTGTATAATAGCTGAATTAGAATTTAAAAAAAAATCCACATTACTCTCAGAGTTAGGATCAGCTGAAACAATATATAATGTGTTTTTTTTCCTTAAAATTTATCTACTCTGATGTATTAAAATATAAATAAATCCACTTCAAAACTCTATATTTAAAAAATCCTTATTCAACCTCTGCAGAAGTCTTAGCTGTAAGTAGGCAAAATATTTTTATTACAGAAGTATTTTTTATAAAAGAAAAAAGTTCTGAAAATGCACTATTTTTTTCTTTATCTTTGTCAAAAAATTGCATTGAAATAATAATTTCATGTAATAATATTCTTAAAAAACAGTTATATATCTATATTCTAATTCAAATGTCTCTAAATCAGTGCTTCTCAAACTTTCAACATTCGCGACCCAATATTCAACCATCATTTTCATTGTGTCAATAATACTATACTTTGACACTAAAGCTACAATACGACTTTAACCTCTTATGTGTAACCAACGTATATAAGCGTCTCGCTCAGACAAAACATTAATTTTTTGGACATATATATACGTCTTTCCGAAGTATGACCTTTTCTATTCACTGCTATCCCTACAATTATTCCGAAGGCTTTGGAAGGCAATAAAAGAACCTTGACAGTATTTGCGAAGGATTGACTTATTTCAGAGGATTTTTTGTTTATTTATTCCTTTTCTTTCATCCCTCCCTAAGCCCCCTCATCAAATTACGCACGTCTACGAGGTAAACGGTGGCATTGGGGAGCGAATCGCGTCACTTTTTAATCGGAAGTTAAGGAATTAATTATAAACCGCACAAATTATAAGCCCATGGGGTCACTGGTAATTATCAAACTTGTTCTTAACTTAGTATTGTTAAACTAATAACAAAATACATTATACAGTACTGATATATTTATAAGTGTATTATATCCGTGTAAATGTTTATTTTATATTTTATTACATCAGAAATCATTTTGTTTGTTTACTGTAAGTAGTAGATTAATAATTTTTTAAATAATCTTTTGTTTTCGACTTTTCAATATGCTCGCGCCCCCCTCATAAAGTTACCACGCCCCCCAAGGGGGGCGCGCCCCACAGTTTGAGAAACGCTGCTCTAAATATAATATTAAAGCAGTATCCGTTTAGGCGCTTTTTCAACATCACGTTTCCGAACATAATTAAACCTCTTAAAATATTGTTTAGATTGAAATATTTATTCAAGTGTGATTCGAGGAGAATTCTAAATAGCAGGTAATACAAAAGTAGTATAGTTTTTCCACTCCAATAATTTTCTTATTTTGGTTACATATCTTTAAACACTTTATAATAAATGAAATGTTTCAGTTACAATTGTTATAAGAAAGCAATAATTAACGAAATTAATAATCTACAAACTCAGAAACATGTTTCGAATGCATCATATTACAAGCAACATTCCTCGAGAGTTTTCAAAATGTATATGTTTGCTTTTCGCATTTTACTCCCTTTCGAGTTTAATTAATAATCTTCAAAAATATCAAGAATAAATTCTTAAGTAAATCCAAAATATAATAAGAGCTCGGGTTATTTTTGATATAATCTTAAATGTTTTACCAATGAAAGAAAGAAAATTAAATGCGGAATGAAATAATTTGTGTTTCTTTTTAATCAACAAAATTACGATTCTCAGTAATGCGTTAATTTTAAATGACGTATTCCAGCAATGAATATATAGAAAATAAAAGAAAAATATTCGAGGTATGTTTATCTGCATTTCATCTACCAAATGTATAAACAGAAGAATTTATTTTTTAACATTTGAGGCGATGGAGAGATCCATTAAATTGTTTTAAAAGATTTTCATCACTAATCCCTTTGTTTTAAATATATTTTAACAACTACTGCTGCCACTATTATAAGATTACTCTTTACTTGGAATTTAAATTTTTATAAATTTAAATTTAATTAGATTTTTGTGTACTAGCAAACACACTCAATAATAGATGTATGCAATTATATTTGTTACATTAGTTTATTTGTTAGGAACAATTACGTCTCTTCGTAACTGTGTGCTAAATATATTTAAAGTGTTTTTGGTAAATACACTTTGTATAAATCTTTTAAATTATGCATTTTAGATTATTTTCTCCATTGTAAGGATATGTAAATGTACATTCAGTTTAAATATGTTTCATATTTTTACATTGGATTTGATACATATTAAAACACACGGAATACTTAATTTACTTAATGCAGTGCACTGTGTTTGAGATTATGAAAATGAATAATTAACATGAACATACAGATGTTTTGTAGTAATCAAATTGCGTAATGAATTTTCTTTCTAAATCTTTTGATAAAATGGTACTTATGTATTATCGCATAGATTGCCAACTCTATCATTAACTCGCCAAGTAAGGAGCCCCAATTTCTTACGCGTCGTATGCGCTGAATTGGCAACCATTTGCTTCGTTTCACATGTCACCAATAGGTTGTGATATAATACGTAAGTACAAATAAAATACATATTTTTGTACGAAGAACTCGAGCAGTATATTATTTCTTTTATGAAAAATGTATCCTTTAATTCTGTGTTTTTTATTGATTTTTTAAAAACTGAAATTATATAATTGATTGATTGAATTATACATCAACGCTATTCCAGAATTACAAAACAGACTATAAACCCCAAAGGTTTTTTTATTTATTGATTTTAAAATTTTTACTGTACATGCATATTCGTAAGACAAACTAGTTTTACTTCTTAGGTTTTATCAATGCTACACAGAAGTATGGTTAAAGATATGACACATTCCTTGGAATATAATAATGATATATACAAAGAACTTGAGAGGTTCGAGAATTTAAAAGGAAAACATAAACTAAATAGCAAAAATAACTATAACTGAGTAAATATTTTAATTTTAATATTCTTATTTAATTACGGTTTAAAAATTATTAACAGATTTATTCATCTCATGCATACGATTTTTATTAATATGATGCTTTATATTTAGAAAAAAAAGAAAATAAATATAATTGTTTTTCTTTGAATTAAACATATCTTTCTATTAGTAGGAAAACGAAAATAATCTAAAAAACAAAATTCATTGAAATAAAAAAGATATGCATAAAAATCATAATATACATTTAATATTTAACTTTTCAAAATAATATTTGCTCTGAAAGTATATATGATTCAAAGTATATTATGATATCTGATAATTTTTGGGAATACATTTAAGTTCCTCTAAATTTTGAATTTCAGTGCCTTTATATGCTGATTTCCCTTTTTTTATCGGATCATGATAGTAAAAATGGCGAATTTTAAACCTCATTTCAGGAAAGATTCATCAGGAATGTGGAATTAAAAAAAAAAATCCCTCATCTGGAAGACAATGAGGAAGATAAAATCACTATCAGGTTTTAAGGGTGGAAATTGCTGTATTGAATGTTATAGACTGCGAGAACAAGTAATACTAGTTTAAGGTTAATTATTTTATTTCTATGCATTTGAGGGAAACAAAAATTATTTTTAATTTGTCTCAACAAAGTAAAATTATTTTTTAGACTGCTCATTAATATTTTTAATCATTATTTTTCTAAATATTGAAAATAAAATTTAAATTTAACATATGATAGCTCATGGATATAATAACCAATGAATTTTCAGAAATAAAGCATGGAATCAAATGAATCCAACAGGGCTTTAGATTTGTTTTAATTTTGTATTAGAAAAGTCAAAACATTTTCCCGTGTGAAAAACTACACAAATGCATAGTATAAAAATTACAAATTAAAAAAAAAAAAACCTTTGGTTGAAGAATTATTTATTACAATTAAAACTTATGCTGAGATTTTTTTTTTAAAAAAAAAATTAATGATTTGGAGGAATGTGATGCGATGCTGCGAGTGTACTTAGGCCCGTCTCAATGTCTGTGAGTAGCAACCATATATAACCACGAGCACTAGTTTTTAGTCAGTTTCTTTTTTTGTATGATGATGTTTTTTACCGCACTGAATCCACATTCTATCAAATTGAAAGACGGGAAATTAGTCAAAAACTTTTGTACAATAACCCACAATGCATGATGAAAAATTGGGATCTTTTTTTGTAACCAGAATTTGTGGTATCTTTATTCAAAAAAACATTGGTTTAACTCCCTCATTAGGAGACATTTAAATAAAATGCTCCTATTTTATTATGGATTTATCTGTATTTTGGATCTGAGTTAATCTACGCGCAAAAGGGTTCAACACCCAGTTGGGAATATCCAAGTGAATTATTGTTATTTATTTAAATTTCCATACAAATAAAAATGGACCCGGTTTTTTAAAATTTTATATTAATCCTTGCGCGAATTCTTGACATTCTTCAGGGACCCCTAAACCAATTTTAATTTTCCACGGACCTCTTGAATAATATCGTGGACCGCTGGAGGTCGGTAGAGAACACTCTTTGAGAACCACTGTTCTACACAATTCCTGAGGTAAGATTTAGTGCCATGACATATTTAACACGCTTAGGTTCCTCTACACAGAGGGTCTACAGTGACAATAGACATCAAACTCGTGACTCAACAGCCATGAGTTCGTGACCATAACCACTCGCCTATCATGGCCACCCAATGAGATTTCATCGTCTATGAAAGTGCGAATTTCGATGTTTGATTCTAAGTTCATTATATTGAAAATAAAATATAAATTGTAACACACCAAAATGAAAATATTTCGTAGCAAACTCTATATAAAAACATTTTGAGGCCCGCAGACTAAGCCTTCTGTGTGAAAAAAAAAATATAAATGTATGTTAACTAGAAAGTGCAATTTTAAAAGTTGTAATTGTAACATAAATAAAAGATAAGACTAATGTAAATGAAACAAAAGGATTCCTAACAGCAAGAAAAGATATTAGATAACAAAAAAATTGTAGTTTGAGCTTCAGTAAAATTAGGTGCTCGTTCTTCAAATCTAGGAGACATAATTTAAAAACTATTATTTTTTTCTTTTAAAAATATCACAATAAAATTATTTCAAAATATTTTTTTTGTCTCTCCCATTAAAATAAAGATATCGATAATAATTGTAAATTTATGTGCGATAAATGTGTAGTTCTAGAGGGAGGAGAGAATTCACAGAAATGGATCTGTTCTTACATGTTTCAAAGTTTTGTACATCATTTCATATCTGTTTCATCAACAAATCCAATTTTCATCAAGTTCATCTCGTGTGCACTCTCAAACTGCAATCTGTTGCCAGAAAACTTTTTCTTTCTTTTTTTTTCCTTTCAAATATACATATTCATGTCATCATTGAGCAAATTAAAATGAAAAACAATCTCATCGCAAGATTAATTTTAAAGCATCAAAATTACTCTGACGTGCACAAAATGTAACGAATGTCTTATTTTGTTCGTTCCAGCCTCGTGAGTTATCAAAATGCAAATTGCAGCAAAACGCGGACAAGACAACGAATCACGCGCTGTGTATGTGGCGTGATAGAGACACTCAGTCATTTTCTTCGTGATAAAGACTGTGTTTGTTTGGAATTTACATTAAGCGGTTTCTACCGAATTGTCCACCGTGCACCATCCGTTTGTTAATTGAAGACACGCATAGCACTGGAACAAATTTTTCTACAGACGGAGTAAAAAACAAAATTAAAACTTTGACATTATTCGTGGAATAAGTTATTCTCTTAATGGTTCTACAAATGTCTACAGGTAAGTACTTTGGTCAGCTGCTGACGAGAGACCCATAATGGACATAGTGTGCCAGTGGTTTGTAATTACGTTTGTCCGGGGACTAAAGTCTGGGACCAAATAAAGTTGTTTAAAATACAACTTTTTTAGGGTTTTACTGGCATATCAATAAGAATGAATCCAAGCAAGTTAATATTAAAAAGTTTTATTCTATTGATAGAATCATTTATAAAAATTCCTCAATTATACATAATATGATTTTCTATATATATAAAAGAAAAAATTGATTTACTCATTCATTCACTCATTCACTCACTCACTTATCATATCTCTTGACTTTTAACTTTAAAAAATATTCTAAATATTAACAATTTTATAAATTATCAATCTATGCATATGCAAGTAATATAAAAAATTAGTTTTTAAGTCAATTCCTACTTAAATCAACAACGAAAATTTTTTATTTTAGCTACTTTTTATTAAATAATTACAATTAATATAAATATGTATATACATAGGACAGAATCACAACAGTAAGGGGTAATTAGTTTATTTTAATTATCATTAAAGTATCGTATTGTCCTTTTAATTTCAGTCCAACTGAATGCCTTAACACGTGAGAAAAAAACCTTTTCAAGTTTTGACGCCAAAAGGGTCGCTATGTCGCCAACGTGGCTGTATTTGTAATTCTTTAAATAATTAGTTTTAATCCATTCATTTTTATTACTTATAACTAAATTATTGTATTGTCATCCAAAATGATCCTGTATATAAAATTTCAGCTCAATTCAGTGCTTTAAAATGTATTTTATTAACGATCGAAAATTCCACCAAGATAAATAAATAAATATACAAATATATAAGTAATTAAATATATAGACAGTGCGAGCTAATAGTAGGAATTGAATAATTATTTTACTTTCTTTATATTAGACTACAGGCTAGAAATTTGGTAGGCGTTCTCCTTTCACATATGCAATAAGAAAGGGTTTTGTGAAAATCGACACACCTCAGGAAGTCTTGAGGGAGTTTATAGATAAATATATATAATAAGATTTCTTTTCTTTCTATCTTTTTTTTTTTGTACTGTTAGATATGCAGACTTGGAATTTAGTAGGAATGTTAGTTTCGTGGAGTACAGACCCGGTATAAAAGGGGTTTTCCAAAACTCGACATTCAAGGGTTGTTCCAAAGGGCTTAAGAGGCTTTATAGATAGATATTTTCCTTTTTGAACTATTAGATCTTCAAACTTGAAACTTGGAAAGGATGTTTCTTTCGTTGAACTTAGAATCGCTAGGAATGCACTTTTTGAATATCGACTCCTATGGGGATGGGGAGAGAGGAGTTAATGTTGAGAATTGATAAAAAAAATTCCCGTTTTCCAACTACTAAACCTACAGCAATGAATTTTGCTGTCATGTTTTTTTTTTTTTGTCGAATTGAAATCCGCTAAGAGCGGGTCTTTCAAAAATCGACCCGCAAAGAGGGTTACGCGGCTCACTGATAAGAAAATTTCCGTTTTTGAACTATAAGAATTGGCACACAAGCATGTTTATTAAATTAAGAAGATATCCACTAAAATGGATTTTACGGAAATTCATTTTGGAGCTGGGGATTACGAGAGAGTGAAACATAATTCTACTTCACAATTTTAGCAATTTATAAAAAAAATACTATCTAAAACTAAATGTCCTGCCTCTTTTAAATAAAGAGGTGAGTGTTATAATAATGTAGTTCAATACAATCGATCCCATAATGCTAGGACTTGTATATCAATACTTTATATATATATATATATATATGTATATATAAACACTATATATTCATTCAGCATTATAAAATGCCCAACAAAGCGGGGGCTAAAGAGTAGTATTAATATAAAGGTGTAAACTTATCAAGGAACATTTTATATCATCATGGACGTGTGTGCAAAGTAAAAAAATAAAATATAGGACCAATTGCTAGTGTGCAAATTTGTGGAACATTTATTTTGAAATACATATTTACTAAACTGAATTTATGATAGTCTTTTTTGAAATCAGTAATTGGGAATTTTATCTTACATAATCTGTGTAAGAGTGACGCAAAAAAATTACCGTATTTTCCTGTATATAATCTGCGGATTATGTGTTAAAAAAGTTTCAAATTTCGTTGTGCGTATTATACGCCGCTGCGAACAAAGGCGGCGTAAGGTGTGGGTGGACTGGGCCACTGCCCACGGCCTCGCGCCTCAAAGCCGAAATAAATTACAAAGATATTCTACTTATCGGTGCATGAAAGTATACAAAAAAATAATTCGTGAAAATATTGTGTTTCCCGTTTTCTTTTAACAAAATTTCTCAACTCTGTCGTTTCCCCTTATATTTAGTCTGGCAACATCAGCTGGAGCTAAGCTGCCATAGCGGGGAGAGACGAACTTGGATCAGAGACGAGACATACCTCGGGACTTCCCATCTTCTAGAAAGCCAACTAAAGTATCGCATGCAGACGCAGTCTCGCTCCATGTTTCTATATCATATTATAAATTTTAAAAGTATTTGATGTGAGAATAAAAATAATAATGTGTGTGTGTGTGGTACTGGGCATTTGTCATAATTTATCAATCATGTCAGGCTTAGGCACTAAGTGAGATAGAGATAAAAGGAGAAAATGAGAACCTGGTGCAGCAAAATGAAAAGCGGAAAGAGTTGTATCCAACCAGGTTTAAAGATCAAGGAATGATGATATTTCTTTTTCAGACTGAACCTGATAGTACATAATCAAATTAATCGGTTCCTTCGACTTCTCAACAACATTTTTCCATATCCAAGTCTCTGTTGAACTTGGAAGTTACTCCAGATGCACCGATTATAGATACCGAACGACGAAAATCGGAAACAGAAATATGATCAAAAGCTTGCCAATCATAACCTGAGGCTGAGATTTCTGGGTTCACGTTGAATAACATAAGTCACAATCAAGAAGAAGAGATTGTTATTAGTTCTTCGCCAGGGAACATAGATGTCATTGAGGTAGTGAAACAAGCATTTTCCAGGTTTGATCCGGGATTGTGTACGTTTCCCACAACAGATGTTCACCGGTCATGAAGTTCAAAGCGATCCCACACAGCAGTTAAATAACAGCAATGAATATTATCCTAAAGGTGATGATCATAGACACTTTTCCAATTTTCATTTCTCACGAAAACTAACTAACGGGGAAATTCAACGTCGTTACTAGTTGGTTCATTCACGTTCTAAAAATAAAATTTTCTGTTTTCCATGCAGACTATTTGGCAATTCACAAACACAAATGCCACAGGAAGGGTGCTGTGATTGGAAACACTAAAGAGAGAGAGAGAGTATTTTACACAGGCAGGAGAATACTAAAGAACATATGACCTATATGTTCCAATGGATAACATTAGAGAGGGGAATAAAGCACGAGAAAACATTAGTCCGTTCTAGTGTTAAAAAATTGAAAAGAAAATTATAAGTTGTATATGCAAAACAGATTCATGTTTTCCATGAAGTTTTTGAAAACACGAAATATCTGAATTTTTGCTCCAGAACGGAAGTTGCATGTACCACGGGAAAACTAAAAAAATATACGGCTCTGGAAAAAATCACGCCAAACAGGCTTTAAACGGAATGTAGATTTTATTCAAAATGGCCGCCTGACGCTACAAAAAACGAGTTTTGAAGAATACAAAAAATTTACTGAAACGATGAAATAACTGAGAACTGTAAAATTACAACAATTTAAAATTATTTCAAAAGTGGAATAAGAAGAAATTTAATTACATTTTCCATGTAAAACGTTGCTAAAGAGAATGAATACCAGGATAAAGAAATTGAATGTGAGGAATTTCAAAATGGTGGAAGAAAAAGAAATTAAAAGAAGTGAAAGCAGTAAACAAATAAATGATTTGGGGCTGAAAGAAGAATTAAAAAAAAGTCGAAAAAAATCGACTTATAACTTTTTACCGACGGATGTAAAAAAAAAAATATGAAATTGTTTATTAAAAATAAAACAGTAGAAATTCGTAATTTACTACCATTAAACACATTTATCGTTGTCTCTCAGTTGAAATTCACACCATAAGATCCATTCTCAGTAAAAAATTCGATTACCCACTTCATTACTTTTTAGAGAAATAGTTGTTACGCGTCTTTACCAGACTTATCACACTTCCCATTGGGCGAAATAAGTAATATCTTAACTATGGTCGGAAAAAAAATTAAATCTCTTATAAAAAAAAAAGATTTCACCAAAAGAGCAAATTTGGTTAACTTATTAATCCATAGTAATTTGACATGGATTTCTCATACATTTTTTTAAAAAAAAATACTACTAATAATAAAAATCTGAGATATCCATTCTACAGCGCAAATTACATAAATAGAATACTCTTGCAAAATGGCGTCCAATATAAAAATGGTTAAATCTTTTTTTAAAAATAATCGAATTGCTTAAATTTATAGGGTTTTCACAATAAAAATAAACCAAAAAAAGAAGGATCATAAATACGCAAGCACTGTAGCAAACATACTACCAAACGATAAAATTAATATAACCATGTTGTAATGTTAACCCCCATCTTGGCGAAAATTAGAAACAATTTGGCGAGAGTAATGACCTAATATTAAATTAGCATCTTATACATATACAATTGAAATATTCTACGAAATTTTTTATACTTCTGTAAAAGATGCTTGCGCATGCAATGAACCACACAATAAATTTTTTCTCTAAATAATACCCAATATTTTAAAAATAATTTTATGTATGAAAAATATGTACAATGTAAAAAATTTTCTGTAATTTTTTTGAACGAAATTATCCATCGAATTTCATCAATACCTTAAAATATCATCAGTATCAAGTTAAGATCGTAACTCATTAACCATGTTTTGAACATCCTTTTATATATGTGTGTGTAAAATATTTTATATATTTAAGCAATGTCATTAAAAAAATGGTGCCTAAATGAAAATTTGTGGTTTTGAAGAGTATAACTAAAGTATTATTATGGGCATACAAAGAATTTAATCTCTATTAAAAATATTAAAAATATATATCACAAAAACGGAGTCTTAATTTTGGTACATTACTATTTCGAGTATGTTCTGAAACCCTTAAAAGCTTGAAGATTTGAAATGACATCTGATTGTACAGATTTAAATATTTCGTTTCTATTTAATTAGATAAAAAATGTTAACGGCATATAGTCTTTAATAACTCAACCACTTTTACTTAAAAATACGTTGATGAAATTATAAAATATACCACTACTGAGATACATCAAAAAACGTGTGTATTCATTTAAAACTGTCTAGAAATAACTAAAAAACATTTTCAAACTCACTAGTACTGTACGATTGCGTACCGATTATATCACTAAAGCCTTTCTGAGAAAAAACAGTGGATTCTGATGTTTTTATTGTATTAACATAGCTCTACATCTTAAGAAACCGTCCTCACTTGTGAAGCTTACGTTTTTATTGTATCCAAGTACCCTGTCTTTAGACAACATTTTCGCTTAGGATGCTGACTCATAGCCTTACCCTGTCTTAGGAAACCATTCTTGCTTAGGATGCTGACTCTTTACTTTATCTTGTCTTAGAAAACCGTTCTTGTTTAGGATGCTGACTCATAGCTTTATCCTGTCTTAGGAAACCGTTCTTGCTTAGGATGCAGACGCATAGATTTACCTTGTCTACAAACACCGTTTTCATTTAGGAAACTTTCGTTTTTATTGTGTCCACATTGCACTACCTTGCCTTCGGACACCGATTTCATTTAAGAAGCTGACGTTTTTTTTGCATCAACATTTTTTTACTTTGTCTTCGGATATCGTTCGCGAACGAATTACTGCATTATTTTTGGCTCATTTTATTAGTAAAATCTTTATTATTAAATCTTTTAGTAAATAAAGTGTAAAGATTCGCTGCCGTAACCACGTTTTATAAAAAGATCTTAGTATTAATGTCTTCTAATTTTCTCTATTTGAAATTTTAAATCACTTTTAAATAATAATTCACCAATTAAGTATTAATTTCCTCCTTTATAATAAATATATATATCACCAAAATATTATCTTTGAGAAATGTCTGGAGTAAAATGTTAGAGCATCTGAACTCAATTTTAAAAGCAGCCTAATATTTTATAAAAAGCAGACATGTTATTAATCCCAGTAAAAGATTCTTCATTTTTGACTTTTTCAAATAATTTTACAGAAAAAATTTATTGTTCAATTTTCGAACTGGTGAATTCTAATTTGAAATTTTAATTACGTAAATTTAATATTGTATGTTTTTGTACATCAAGGATTATTCATGCTCAGTATCAATATCGAAAATCAATGTCTATTTAAAAACTGCTTGATTAAATCAAAAGTAAAAAAAAAAAGACACAATCTTATATACAAAATGCTTGAAATTATAACAGCGTTCCTAAGACTGTGAGGCGCCCCCCTTAAGGAGGCGTGATATTTCTACGAGGAGGCGCGGCGAGCATATTGAAAAGTCGAGAATAAAAGACTATTTAAAAAATTATTCATTTATTGAGAGTAAATAAACAAAAAATACATTCTGACATAATAAAAAGTAAAACACACATTTACGCTGATATAACACATTTATAAATGTATCAGCACTGCACAAAGTATTTTATAATTAATTTAACAATGTTAAGTTAAGAACATGCAAAGTTTAAGTTACATGCACAATTTACAATTATCTCGATCATTTGTACGGTTTATAATTAATCGCTTGATTAAAAGTTACGCTATTCGCTCTCCAATGCCACCGTCTTCTACGTAGACGCGCGTTTGGGGGAAAGAGAAAAGGAATAAATACGCAAATCCTCTTAAATGAATAAACCCTTCGCAAACTCTGTCAAGGTCCTTTTATTGCGTTCCAAAGTCTTTGGAATAATTTTATGGATAGCAGTGCACAGAAAAGATCGTCCTTCGGAAAGACGTATTTATACGTCCGGGGCAATTAACGCTTTGCCTGA
The DNA here is from genome assembly GCA_019973955.1 of Trichonephila inaurata madagascariensis. Lineage (NCBI taxonomy): Eukaryota > Metazoa > Arthropoda > Arachnida > Araneae > Nephilidae > Trichonephila > Trichonephila inaurata. The sequence goes on along the minus strand of BMAV01016165.1, from coordinate 37,315 downwards.
GCGAGATGTTTATATACGCTGGTGGCACATAAAAGGTTAAAGCCGTATAGAAGCTTTAGTGTCAATACGTCGCACAGTAGGCTGTTTTCCCAATCTGGCGCACAGAAAGTCCAAAAATGAAATTGCGCGAAATAAAACAACCCAAAATTTATAGTCCTAACAGGTTCCCTAGCCATGTGGTAAACAGTTTTTGTTAGTACTCGAATGGAAATCGTCAACAATTATCGGTTTAGATCGGGTTTGTTCTTGCTACAAGAAACACTTGCGAGAGCCTCCTTTTCAGTCGCAAGTCCTATCGTTTCGTCTGAAAAGGATTTTGCAGATTTCAGCGGGGTTTTCTTGAAAATAGATACCATGAGTAAGTAATTTCTTGATTTGACTTTCAAATTAGGTTCAGGTTTGATTAAAAATTGTAAAAACATAAGATTTATCACTGCATGTAACTCCTACTAACGTATGATAGATTTACTCTTTAATGAAAATCAAGGACAAGCAAGACTAGATAGCCCCTCCCGACCATCCCGGGATTAGTAGGAAAAGCCCTGGGGTTGCTTTGGAATTTGACAGAAACAGAAATGATCAAACGTCTGTATCCAGATTGCTCAGTGGGCATTTGAAAGGCATGACCTTCGAATCTGGCCATAAAGTTTTCCAGACTTGTTCCAAGTGTCACCTATTGCCGGCTTCCCCTGAACATATCCTCTATTGTTTGGGGTTAGCTTTGGAAGATGGCCATGCGTGTCCACTTCTGGTGCTGGACTTTGCTAGGGTTAATGGTCTCATGGATATGATCTAGCTGCCGCTAGATACTGAAGGATTGGACACAACAACACAACGAAAATTTGTTTACAGATTTTAATCAAAGTAATACTTTTTTTTTTAAAAAAAAAAGCAGTTAAAATTATAATTTATGCATTTTATAAGTAATTTTCAGTAAGCATTTATTAAAAAAAAAACTTATTTTATAAACATTAATCATGCCATCACAAAATTCCCAATAACTTTTGTTATACACCAGTGTTTCTCAAATTGTGGAAAGCGTCCCCGTACGGGGAGTGATAATCCTGCTTGGGAGGCGTGAGAATATCGAAAGGTCAAAAATAAAGATTACTTAAAAAATTTATTTGTTTAAAAAAAGCAAAACAAAAAATACATTCTGACACAGTTACACTGATATAAATGTATCAGTACTGCAGAATCAATACTAAGTCAAGAGCACGTGTTGAATAATTACAAGTGATTTTTCCATAGGCTTGCCATATACAAAATTATACACAAAACGTAATGCTTATCTTGATAGTTTTTAATTAAAGTCGCATTGTAGCTTTGGAGTTATAGTACATCATAATTGCATTCAGTACATATTTATTTTACGGAGAGGGGTTCGATGAAAATTATGATTGTAAATTAGTTCGCAAACATTGAAAATATGAGAAGCACTCTTATACACAGTTCGACGTACTTGTATCTTCGCGCATTTCATCCATCTATATCAATTATTATTGTAGGAGGAGCAGTGCGTTAAAATCACTTCATGAAATTTTAAATTTCTCTTAAAAGAATTAAATGGTTTCTTTCTTGACAAAAATTGTGTTACATAAAACATGTACATAAGAGACTACCCAAAATTTGTGAATACTATTAAATTAAAGATTTATTTTTATATTTCGCACCGTGTCCTCTTAATATATAATGATAGCTTACTTAAGCAGATATTTATGCTGATAATAAATTTGTTAAAAAAAGCATCGTTTGATTGTTGAGTATAATAATTTACGTTCTCGATAAAACAGTATTTGTTTTTTTCATTGGGGAATTTCCTAGGACAGAGGGATAAATATGTTTTAAGGATTCTTGATCATATAAGAAATCATTGATCTATAAAAGCATTTTATAATAGAAAAGAGTCAAGAAATCGGAAATTTAAAGTGCACTTCCAACCACAAAAGAATATATTAAGATATTTTATAAATTTTTGCGAATTTTGAGACAATTTTTGCCATGGTATTTAAATCTTTGCTATCAAAAAGAAAGAAATGTTTCATTCTAAAAAAAAACATTTCTTAAAAAATAGCTTTAATTGGTTTCAGGTAACTCAATCATTACACGTTTATTTTTACTAAATTTTCACTGGACAAAAATATTCACAAATGTTTATTACACTTCTAACTGTGAAATACACTGAAACTTTTACATGGAAATAAGTTTTCTATCAATTAATTTAATATTTTAAAAAAGAAATGTGTGTATTTCCTTAGTAAAATTTTTAATAAGCTACAATTGTGTTCTTCACCAGAAGCAGCAGATTATTCGTTGATAAATATCAAATGAATCATCATACTGTGTAAGGAAGCGGAAAAGTTTTTAATTTTTATATAATAAAATGATTGCTATATTTCTTTTTATATTTTTTAAAACAATACCTAGAAATAAAAAGGGGACAAAGAAAAATATAAAGATCTTTATATTTTTATCTAACATATATATATATGTAAGAACCTTTGAAGTGAATCAATTTCTTATTTTTAAAAATATTAAATTCGGCTTAAAAGTATTTCTAAATCACATATAATAGCAATGATGCCCATAAAATGTAATTCAAAATCACTCGCTTTTATAAGTAGAAAAAACTGAAAAATGAATGTTAAGAATGTTACAGCTTGGTACTAGAAAAATATTTTTTCTGTGAATGTATGATTTTAAAACATGAATAATAAAATCTTTAAATATCCTCCTATTTGAAGGTAAATATTTTCAATTTTTATATTCTACAGTTGAAGTCTCAACAGAGGCTTTCCAATCATTCAGCAAATATCTGGCATATTTTAATATTTCATGGAAAATCGAAAAATATTTTTACAGATGTGAATATTTCGATAGTCAAAATAACATTTTTTTGTGAATATAGAAATGCCGTGAGCGCATTTCAAAATCGAATTCATTTTTTTAACATTGAATTGCAATTCTTGCATTTGTTTTGACATATGAAACCGTTGCTCTATGTGATTTCAAAATGCATTAATGATATCATCAGACTAATTCATACCGTTTTTGAGCTATTTTTTTACTTTAAAAATACGATTTTTATGCAGTCTGAAGAAAATTTTCATGACAATCAGACTGTAAACAACCAATGCATTTGTTTCGAAATAAGCTAAGGTAAAAATGTACATTTATGTATTGGAAAAATACAATTAACATAGCAGTTATTAAATAAATGAATTTGGCAATGCATGTTTAATTAATTTAATTTGATATACAAAAAAACGAGACATTGCTATTCTTTTACATTTTCAAGTCTGGACAAGTTTATCTATTTTGAAGCTTTTCAAGCTCTTATTCAAAAATTATGATGCTACACTGTCAGATAAGTACTTTTTTCAGTCATCAAGCTTTATATTCTTTTATTTTTTCTAAGAAACGTGACGAATTTTAAAAAATTTTTAGTATCCCAAGTATATTATTTTTCTAGATTTCCTAAACGGAGCATTACTTTTTGAGTAAAAAATGTCTTTGAATTATTTTATATAGAAACATATGGAAATTTTTTTATTACAATGTGCCAAGAGAATGGATTAAAACAATGTTTGAAATGTTTTACGACTTAAAATGCTTTAATTAAACTGCAGATATGTTAGAAGAATGTGTATAAAGATATTTAAACATTGTTTTACGTGACATTTTCTCTATACGTGTCTGAAAAATATTAACTATTCATACATAGTAATTTGATAAAATACACACAGTCACTATCTCTGTCTCTTATCTGTTCTTATAAAAAAACAATTACTATGTGGAATTATTGGGTATAAGAAAAAATTCTGTCATTTCTGAACACGTGCACTTTTATGCGTTGTCGATCCTTAGCAAGAATTCGGGTAAAACTGAAACCAGTTTGAAACAGTGTTTCTCAAACTTTCAAAATTTGTGACCCAATATTCAAACATAATTTTCATCACGCCCCCCTCCCTCCATACAAATAACAATGAATTGAATTTAACAATATTATAATTTGATGCTAAAGCAGCAATACGACTTAAACATCTTAAGGGCGTATATATACATCTCACTCAACCGGTGCGTTAAATGCCCCGGGCGTATATATACGTTTTTCTGAAGTACGATCTTTTCTGTGCACTGCTATCCGTATTACTGTTCCGAAGGCTTTGAAATGGAATAAAAGGACATTGGCAGTGTTTGTGAAGGATTTACTTATATCAGAGAACTTCCTTACTTTTTTTCCTTTTCCAGCCCCACACATCACATATGCGTGCCTACGTGGAAAATGGAGGCTATGGGCAGTGAATCGCGTAATTTTTAATCGGCATCTAAGGGATTATTTATAAACCATTCAAATTATCAAGATAAGTATTAATTTTTGTGAAAAATGCATGTATATGACAAGCTCTGGGGTCACTGGTAATTATTAAGCTTGTTCTTAACTTATTACTGTTAAATTAGTTCTAAAATGCATTGTACAGTATTGATACATTTATAAGTGTATTATATCAGTGTAAATGTTTATTTTATTTCTTATTATGTCAGAATGTATTTTTTGTTTACTTTCAGTATATTAACAATTTTTTTAAAATAATTTTTGCTTTCGACTTTTCAATATGATCGCGTCCCACTTGTAGAGCTATCACACCCCCCCTAGGGGGCACGCCCCACTGTTTGAGAAACGCTGGTTTAAACAGTTAGATTACTATACTATTGATGATTTCTTCTCAATTCTCGCATATTAGTTTTTTTAAGCTAGTAAAGCTGTCAAAATAAGTGAAGAAAATGTGCACTTAAGACATTGTATGATGTTTGAGTTCGAAAAATTGAATAACGTGATGAAAACAAAAAGAAACTTATGGGACGTGTTTGGAACAAAAGCAATAATAGCTCGAACATGATCGAAAGTTTGCTTGAGGGATTTTCCATTGATAGATGAACCCAGATCAGGAAGGCATTAAAATGTCAGTGTCGTGGGGCTACGCAGTATGACCAGAACAAACTACACGTTGACTTCCACAGAAGTGGGCTTCAAATTTGGAATTCATCAGAACACCGCTTTAGATCACCTTAAAAGTCTTGGTTCTGTATCCTAATCCTCTGTTTGAGTGTCACACGAATAAAGCAAAAAATATGTGATGGGCAAAATTTCGATATGTTCTTTAAATCTACCTCGTCACAAAAAGAACCCGGTTTTGTACCATTTGGTGACTGGAGACGAAAAGTGTGTGACGGGGCTTTACCGCGTTTTCATACTAATCCTCTTGGGGAATCTTTGGGGCCAGCATTAAGTTATCTCACAGCCAAGCCTCTCAAGAAGAAACCGTGATATTCATATTAGTTAGTAGATATATAGTGGAGCTTTAGTATTCGCGTGGTAGAGAGAAAGAGAAAGGAAGATGAAATTCTGAACGCTGATGGTAAGAAATTAAACTTTAGCGAGTTAAGGTATTAAGAAAGATTAAGATTCATAGAATAACTTTGCTTAAAGATAAATGGTTAGGATTCAAGGCACTTATTTACATAGAATTTAGGGATACGTTATATCACTCCTGATTGGCTTCCTATTCTAAAACTTGATTTGTTCAATATATTTGGATAATGATAAATTGGATTTATTATGGCTAACTTGGATGATCAATTCTTACCTCCACAAATCTTGGTCACGTAGATGAAGAGATGGTACCCTCCCTAGGTAGGGGGTATCACAAGTGGATAGTGTGCAAACACGTGGTTAAGGAAAAAAAATATAAGCTTACGAAGGAGATACTCCACTATCTGCATCCAAACCTGCAGAGTATTAGAAAAAAAGTATGTTGTTTTGTTGGTGAGACAGCAAGGACATAGTGCATTATGAGTTGCTGAATGAAAATTAAATGGCCTTTATTGTTCGAGACTTGATGTTTTCAATAAAGAAATTCAACATAAATGGTCATCTTTAGTCAAAAGAAAGGGTATTATTCTTCCTTGCGACAACGCTAGACTACACGTAGCAAGAAACACCACATACAAAATTCCAGAGTTTGGTTGGGTAACTTTACCTCAATAATCATATACTCTGCATATTGCATGTTGACTATCGTTTGATTAGGTCGTTGCAAAAAACTTTCTTGATGGAAATAAATATATAAGTTATGAGGGTGTCCAAATGGAAGTGGAAGAACACTTTGTCTCCTGAACATAGGACTTCTTTTTCAGAGAATTAGATAAGCTACCAGAAAGTAGGCAGATAGATGCAACTAACAAAGGGCATTATATTTTAAACTAAATTTTAAATAAAAGGGATTTTATTTTTGTTTTTTCTTCAGTAAAAAACGACAGAACTTTCCTTTACACTCAATAGTTTAATAGGAAAGTATTGAAATAGTTATTTCATACTTCCCCAGTTCTATCTGCAAATATTTAAGAAATAAAACTATCAAAGGTTTCAATATTTTGTGATCAACTGTGAATATCTTAAAAAATTATTTCTAAAAAAGCAGAACTAATATCTAACTTTAATGAATTTTTCTTTCAAATGGAGATTTTTTTCTCTGAATTTAATATCTTTTCAACTGCGGGGTTAAATTTGTTTTAAAGAGTCAACTTCTCCTTATTTTTACTCAATATTAGAAAAAAAAAATTTAAAAAAGAAAATATGAATTTTGTCAAATAACAGAAAAAGAAACAACAACACAATCGAGTGGAAATTAATAAAGCACAAATCAAATATAAAATAAAAATAACTGAACTAATACGTTAAGTGTGATGTTTATTTAAAAATAATGTTCAAAGAGAAGGACATACAGATTCTTGTACTGTATACCCCAACTTTGGAGTAATGCATAGTAAAAATGGTTGTCACTTGGGAACATTTGTTTAAATATTTTTTAATACTTTGTTCTCTATAGTAACATATCCATCAATGTTCTTTGTAAAAAATATTATATATTAATAAAAAAGTGTTAAAATGTATTTTGCAAAAGAGATGAATTGCATTTAACTTTTACTTATTCCATGCTTTCAATTTATAATTTGGTGCCGGTAGGTAAAATACATAGTTTAACTGAACGTCAAGAAATATGAAATACTATGCAGCAAAATGTTAGGGATCATTTAAGTTATAGAACATATATTTAAAAACACTTTATTCCCTGACCGAATGTTCTGGTGCTTTCAAATCTTATTGCACTTCAAAAATGCCTTTTTTTAAAAAAAATTATATACTATTTGAACGAACGCTTGATCACAAGAAGATAAATAAAACTGTCGGCAATATAAAGTATATCTTCCGTAAGAAACTGCGTCTAGTACTGAAGAAGTAATATAAAAAAAAATTAAGTCAATTTCTTACTTAGACCATAGAAATTTTTTTATTTTAGCTATCTTTTATTAAATAGTTGCTATTAATATAAATATGTATATACATAGGACAAAATCCCAGCATTATATATAAGTGGTAATTAATTTTTATTAATTATCGTCAAAGTGTCGTATTGTCATCCAAAACAATCGTGTATATAAAGTTTCAGTTCAACTGAATGCTTTAAAACGTGAGAAAAAAAAACCTTTTCAAGTTTTGACATAAGTCGCCAAAATTGTCACTAAGTCGCCAACGTGGCTGTATTTGTAATTCTTAAAATAATCAGTTTTAATCAATTAAGTTTGATTATAATTATAATTAAATTATTGTACTGCCATCCAAAATAATAATGTATATAAAATTTCAGCTCAATGGAGAGTTTTAAAATGTATTTTATTAACGATTGAAAATTCCATCAAGATAAATAAATAGATACATAGAGAGTGTGGGTTAATTGTAGCAATTGAATAACATAAATAAATGCTATGCAAAATTTATTTGAGATAAATCTTGGAAGTTTTAAACCAGGAATAGGTGTTGGACCTGGTAACACTGACTCCTGATAATGCAATGAATAACATTGCAAATTCTGCAGCATTTAAGAGATAGTTACCATAAGTATTTATAATGAAAATTCCAAGTGAATATACAAATTGATGTTAAAATTACCAGTCACTTTTTCGTTTCAATACAATTCCTGTCTTTTTATTTATATAGCTGAAGGTTGTACGATGATATGACTAAATATTCCATTAAAATCTCTACATGGGCTGGAAGGTCGATTAAATGAAGATCGAGGCCAGGGTAAGTTGAGATGGTTACTAATCTGTGCTCGTACTATAATGAGGGCACTTATTACAGAACGAGTACTCTTAATAATAATTAGGTCTAGTATTAGCTTTAATTATATTATACGTTAGTCCATACCGTATCAATAATAACTACTTATAAAGGGACTATTCCTTTCAAAGTAAAATTATTAAACTTTTAATTAGTTACTTTTCTAAAAAAATAGCTTATTCAAAAAAAATAGCTTATTCAATATTTTCTTAAAAAATAATATATTCATGGAGATATATATCATCCATGGAATCATCCAACTTTTTTTTTAATTTGTGTTACTTAAGTATTTATTATGCGTAACATTTTTTAAGTAAACTTAGCAAGTGTAACTTTTATAATATACATGTAACAAAAGATAGATTAAAACATGTTTCTTGTTTCAATTTAATCTTCTTTTTCAGCATAATTAAAGATTAAAAAAAGATTAGAGTTAGAAAAAAAAAAATATTTGTTGTTTTTTTAAGATAGTTTTTATACGTCACTTATTATGATTTTTTGTTGCCATTTTTTTTTTTTTTTTTTGCTTTGAGCTTTTTGCAACATTTAAGGTCATTTAAGAACACTTTTTTTTAAAAGAAAAAATATGATTATTTAAGATGCGAGAAGAAGTAGTTCTAATGAAATTAAGAAGTGGATATTTCAGGAAAAAAAACCCGGATCTTTGTTAATTACATTCATAAAAAAAAAAAATGTTTTTTTTTTTAAATGAATAAATTATAAAGAAAGCACTTCATAAAACATTCTGCATATTTCTCGAGCATGAACAGTGTCGCAAATAACATTTTAATTATTTTAATTTATCTTCTTAAGATATCAATTTTTTTAATTAATTGCAATTAGAAAATTTATCCACGTGGTGAAATTTACTTTTTTATGGAGGTTTTCCAGGTCATTGCACATAAGAATCTGCAGTTTTGAAATCAGTAGTTCTTATCAGCATTTTCTTTTTCTATAAATTACTTGAATCGTATGAAAAACGATTCTTGTAGTGACATTTACCGTATTATTTTATTAATTTTCTTCATTGATTTAAAAAAAAATACAATTGCGATAGATTTAACAACATAAAACGCAAACCCTGAGGGCAGATGAATGTTCATTTGATTCATTTTTGCTCGATTTATCAATTGTAACACTAGAGTTACAAAATGTTTTTATCTGATGTTGTTGCTCATGCACCTGTCTGACGTAGTCAGATCAAGGCTCACGAAATTCATCGTGGCAAGGGGCTAGAAGTACGCCCTACGTTGGCCTTGAGCACCATACAGGTGACAGAACGAATTAGCTCAGCGAAATTCCCCGAAGGGACAATGGATGGCGACACCACCTAACTCCACCTCTACTATTTAGACATGGAACTGAATGGGAGGGAAATATTCTTCAGTCCCCTGCACTCGTGATTCAACCCACAATACTTTCGGACCCACTGATTTAACGAGCACGTACTCCGTGTGTACTCAGAGGGTGTTTGGTGGCATCGGGCATCGAACCCAGGCCTTCCGATCTGGAGTCCGATGCTCTAACCACTAGGCTACGCACGGCCCATGTTTTTATCTAAAGACTTATTCAATTTCTGCACTACAGCTCTGACAAATTTTTTAATAAATTTATGTAATGTTATTTATGTTAAGTTTATGTAATTGAACAGTATCTGGTACATCTTTTAAAAATTTACTTACTTAGTTTTTAATCAAATTTACTTATTTTTATGCTTAATTAGACGTTTCAGTTAAGTTATTTTTTGGGTAGACAGGGGTAGATAAATCATTTGCTGCTGTGGAACAACAGATATACTGTGGCTGTTATCATAATTTTGAAACTTCCACATTACATTTAAGGTAGCTTAATTTATATCTTAACTTATTTTAATTTTAATTTTTTTGAAAGTAAATTTGGCAATGATATTGTTACGTCTATCCGGGGTTCGCGGATTTTATGCCAATCAGTCGCAAAGAACAAGACAGTTCTTTAAGAGCGATGAGAATTTATTGTAGAAATTCCAATCCTTTAAATACAGGATTCAGCAGCAATATTCACAAAATAAATCTCAGAAGGTCTTCAGACCTTCAACAGAACTCAAACACAATTATCGGTGTCTAAAATACACGTATATAAAAGATTATTCACAAGCAATCGCTCTTTCAACAGCCGAAGTAATCCCTAATCGCTTCAACAATCAGAGCAATACTAACTGATCTCTAGTCAAAACCAGACTGACTCACTTTCGGCGAGCTCTTTCTCTTCTTATATACCTCACGGATAATTCGAGAAAAACACGTTTGCGTCATAGGTCTTGAAATTAATGGGTTTCTCTACTAATTTCTAGAAGAATCCAGAGGGTTGCAAATTCGCTAAAAATGGTCGCTAACATGATCGCCAAGTCACCAACGGTCACCAAATATAACGCCAACTTGGCTCTTGGTGCCAAGATTTCGCCAAGTTCCCATTGAATCTCCATTATAACGAAAGGGACGCCGTTTGCTTGTGAATATTACAATTTTAACCTTAAATTAAATCTAATTTAGAATAAAATATATAAAGGCATTACACATCCAAATACAAATTATTTACACTTTTGACACAAAATTCGTAAACTTCCACATTGCATTTAAGGTAGTTTAATTTAAATTTTAACTGATTGTAATTTTAATTTGTTTTTAATGTAAATTAGGCAGTGATATACAAACAAAAATTATCCTCTTCTTGTTATTCTTGGTACCCAAAAAATTGTTCTTTTACATAAGATCCAAGTTTTCGCCCACCTCCCTTTTTGTTGCGTCAAGTTGTAGAACTGTATTGAAGAATAACTCGTGCTGTCAGTAATGTTGATAGTATCATGTTGACTAGAGTGTGTCAGGAACTGAGCTATCGCATTGATGTATACCGTGTGACCAAGAGAGGGCTTACATATAGAACACGTGAAAGATGTAAAATAAAACTTGATTTTTTTTCTGTATTCCTTCATGTTTTTTTTTTTTTTTTCATTCTGTATCCGCCTTAGTGTTTTTTGTTACAAAGCGTTGAAGCTTCACAGGGAATTATAGATAATCCTATATTGCATTCTAATAATGATCTGGATAGGTATTTTTTTAAAATTTTATTAATTGTTCTTATTAATAATAGAAAATATATTTAGGGGTTTAAAGTTAGTATAAAAAAGTTCAATACAAGAAAAGAAATTGCAGGGTAAATATTACTGTTTTTGGAATAATTAATATCCATTTATTTGAAAGTTGTGTTATTGTATTATTTACAGACGTTGAAAGAAATCCCAAGAATAAATTTAGTTCATGGAGAAAGTATATACAACGATTTACATGAAAATGAAGCATATATGCATTATGTTTCATAAGTAAATTATTGTCAAATAGCACATATTAATTAAGAAAACGCTGTTTTTCTAATTATTACGATGATAAACCTATTTTTAATTAATATGTAACTCACAAACTGTTAGGTCTTAAATATAAATAAGAAAGTCTTAACAGTCTCATATTTAAAAAGGGAAAATATGTCTAGTTTCACAGTCGTTGTTATTGGTTATAATGTAATATTTCCAGACAAAGTTTGTGAGTGTATTGCATTATTTATGCTTCATATATAAGTCTGCACTGTTGGCAGTAATAACTAATTCAGTATTTACAAAAGGAAATAAAGAGTAGTAGTATTTAGTTTTTGGAATGTTTGCTGAAGAAACTTGTATCATAATGTATAAAGAATGAAATAAAATATTTAATTACAGATCAACTCGCTTCTAATAAAACAAATATTTATGAGAATGCATTATGTATAAAATTAAAATGTTTAAATATTACTGAATTGTAAAAATGTTTCTAATGAAAATTTACGAAAATTCTGGTAAACAAAAGATATTTACTTTGCAATATTACATTAATGCTTGATTTTGGATGTATTAAAACTCATAATAAATGCGTCCAATAATTAAAATTGAATTACAATAAATATTAAACTGAATTCTTTTCATATGACGCATAGCTTTGATTAATATTTTTAGGATAATTTGGATATATTTTGTAAATAAAATAAGTAAATAAAGATTAATTAAAACTTGCAAAATTTAAATTAAAGTTTTCATCTTAAAACAGTGGTAAAATCCTTTTTTTTTAAATGTTATTTCTAATTTTCAACGAATAAAATAACAAATAAAACTTGTACAAATAAAATATTAATCTTATGATAGTTGCATGTTTTGCTTGCAAACTATGCATATGAATTTCAAAAATTTAGCCAAAGGTTTTTGAACTTATTGGTTTTATGTGAAAAATGTATTATAGAAAATACTGAAATATTAAAAGTACTATTAATTTACAATTAAATCTATTTATGAAAAATATAAAAGAATAAGTCATGTATTGCGACAGGAACATTTTTAACTTACTTAAACCAATGAGAGAATTTCAGATACCTGTGAGTTCATATTGATTAAAAGAGATTATAATTCTTTAGGCAAAATTTGTGCCAAATACTAATTTAATGCTTTCCGAATAAATATATCTTAAATGCAGAAATATGAGACTTAATTATTTTAAAAAAATTAACTGATAGTAGCGCATTAAACTATAATTGAAATTTCTGTTCGATTTCGTTTTGTATGAAATGTAACACCCCTCTAGGATGCGCCCCCTAGAGGGGCGTTATAACCCTACGTTGGAAAAGCGAGGTCATCGAAAAGTCGAAAATAAAAGATTACTTAAAAAATATATATATTAATTTACTGAAAGGAAGCAAACCAAACTACATTCGTTCATTACAAAAAATAAAATACGCATTTACAGTCATATAATTTACTTATAAATGTAGACAGGAAAAGCAACGTTATGATTAAAGTAGTTTACTTAAAATATCTATTACTTTAAAGTAACATATACAAAATTTAATACTTGATAATTTTCATGGTTTACAATTAAGGTTGTAATGTAGCTTTATCGTCAAAGAACCTCAC